>JAWLRI010001078.1:275906-331373 GCA_034781795.1 Crypturellus tataupa
TCTTCAAGACCCGCTTGGATGCAGCCCTGTGCCACGTGCTCTAGGTGGCCCTGCGTGTGCAGGGTGGTTGGACTAGATGACCTCTAGAGGTCCCTTCCAACCTTAGGCATTCTATGAATTAACTCAGGTCTAAATAACTGTCCAGCTCGGAATAAAAAGGTCAAGAACTGAGCTGAGGACCTGCCTATTCTATTGTTTCTTCAAAACAATCCAGCAGTGCACATTTGGATAGCTCACAGGAAAGGTCTTCAGACAGAAAAAGCCCAGAGGACAATTTTGTGTGCATATGACTTGAAAGAAAAGAAATTGGGCTCTGAAGGAAATATTCTGCCACCTTAACTGAGATGCAAAGTTACACTATCCGGTCAGGTTGAGTAGCACTGCACAAAGTATATGGCCAGAGAGCAGATGCTCCCTCAGGCTCTGTAAGAGGGTAAGCAGAAGAAGACCAGGAGCTAAGGCCAGTGGATGTATTGGGGCAAACTCCTGCAGACAGGTTACTAGATGGACCCCAAAACAAAGGCCTTTTCCACCCCCCACCCCTCATCTTTTAAAGGGGAAAACCCTGCCATAATGATTTTTAAGCAGCCATATCAAGCCAATGGTTAAACTTCACAAGAGAAGAAACAGTTTAAGAAAGAATAAAGAGGAATGTTTGCTCCGTCATATATTCAGAGTTTAGCATAAAGTAATCCCCATGACCAAATGCTGCGCTTCAGGGCCAATATACAACTCTGGTTACGCTCCATTTGATCTTCCCCCTCACCCCTGCCACAGCATTCAGCTTATTACTAAAACAGGGATGGATTTTCTCTTATTTTCAATTCCCTCAGGTTGCCTATTTTTACTCCCTGCCCAACACCGGGGGTTGCTGGGTTCCCGAAAGGCCTCACAGAGCGAGGGGATGTCGTCTCTGCTACCTATTATGGAGCATTAATGCCATCCAGCTGAGCATGTACAGACACACTGATGACACTGAACACAAAACAGTTCCTAATATGCCACAAAGTTTATCAATAATTTGTCCTCCTTTTTAAGGTCTCTGTATACATTCTTGTTTTCTTTCACACTCCTATTTCTGAAATACCGAAATAAATACTGAAGTAAATATTACTGAAAGCTCATAAATTCTCTGCTTTTGGGTGCCAAGCCTAGGGCAGCTTACAGTTCACATGGACTAATGCAGTTTGTCACACACTAAGTACAGAATACCCGAGAAAGCATCTTGCAGCACTGCTCCAAGTGCCACACTACTCTAAGGATATTTTGTTATAGACAGTATTTAATCCCTGAAGTTTGAAAGTCCAGCATTGCCCAATTGCCTGAGATATCATTAAATAACACTTTAGGGAAGTTATACAATACTTGGTCTCATTCCAAGAATTTTATGTCCTTAAAAAAAAAAAAAAAGGACCAATAGCTGCAAGCGATGAAACTCCTTTAATGTTAATTGATAAATCACCATAGCATCTGGTCCTCTGCCCAAGAAAAATACTAGTGAGCCACATTGTTTGGCACTGCTACCTATTTGTTTGGTACTGTATTTAGATGCATTGTTTTCTCCTAACTAAATATCACTGTATTTACAAAAAAAAAAAAAAAGAGAGAGAAAAAAAACCAAACTCTTCAATTTAGTAGCAGGTGAGGCTGGTTTTGCCTAGTTTAGATGTACCTCTCCTTCATATCGAGTGTTGTCAATGATGGACAGCAGAAACGACAGAAAGAAAAATGATCCACTCGGGCAATTAAGTGCAAAGAAGAATCAATGACCTCCAGTTAAACTCAACTGCTTCAGTAAGGTGGATAATATTCAAAATTATCATTTTCCTTTTTACTTCCAAAGGAAATAACTGTCAGGACAATATAATTTGCTCAGATTACATTGTGAGTCAGCACTTTTGTTTTGGCTTTTTACAAATGCTTACAGTGTTAGATTGCTTCATTTTATTAAATTGAAGACACATGTTCATTTATAAAATAAGGCCCCATTTACCCTGAACAAAACTGATGGAAGAATTTCTAGCACAGAGAAGGTAACCCAAAGATGACACAACACTAAGCCTAAAAACTTTCCCCACTGCCACTACTTAAGCACACAGCCAGGGGGACAGAAAAGGAAATATGGAAAGGGTAAAGGAAGCACTAACAGTTCCAGTAAGCTTTTAAAAGAAGGGGTTTTTCAGGGAGCTTAAGAATCCACTAGGTTGGTTATCTTTTCTGGCTTAAGAATTCAATAAACTCATACTCTCTGCTATCACACGTAGATTATCATACTGCCAAGCTATTAGCTATCTGGAATACCAGCCTTTGAAGTGAAGCTGAGACTTTAAAATCCTTTTTGGTCATTTTCTATGTGACCAGTCAACTTGTAAAAATCCTGTTTACTTTATTCATTTTTGCAGTTCCATTGATGCCTTGGACTTGGTTGTTCACAGCACAGAAGAAACTACCAGAGGAAAATAAAAAGCATATCATGAAACATGCAATAGCTTTATCTTGGAGGGACCAGGAAATCAGAAGCATTACAAAAATGTGGATTAAAGAGTTAATGCATCTGACTTGAAGCACCCAAGTATTCCTAGCTGTTTACTTTCAAATATATTTAGTCCAAATTTAGAAACAGGAAAATTTCTTAGATAGGTTGGGGTAAAAAAAAAAAAAAAAAAAAAAAGAGAGAGAGACTGGCTTCTTGAGCTACTTGAAGCCAACTATAAACATCCAATACCCATATAGACAGCGGATGAATCGGAAGCAAGCATAAGATCTTGCTTTTCACAGCTGGAGATGGCCTACAAGAGGCTAACTTCTTAAAAGGTAGCAAAAGACAAAATTTTTCAAGTAAAATCTGATTTGGATGAGAATGGAGTATTAGGAGTGAGGGGATAAGGGAGAGCAGACTAGAATGCAGACTAGCTAAATACAGAAAGCTCCCATTCCTCCAGCCAGACCATGCCACGTGGGATGCAACCTGCCCACCACAGTGGCATCACTCACATGCTTTCTGCAGAGAGAGCAAAGGCAGAGCCCAGTATTTAACCATTCCATATGAGACGTCACTCCAGGCATCTCCCTTAGATTTATCTTCTGTATAACAGGTGTCCTATGAAATATATAGCAAGAACTAAAGCAGAATCATAACTCATGTGACTCCTACTTACTGCAGTTGAAGAAAACAATACAAATCTAATACCACACATTACTACAGTATTGCTGAATGCTTATAAATATACTGGTAGGAATAGTGAAAGACACAGCAATCCTACATGCCATTTCTCATCTAAAAGCAGAGATACAGAGTGGCCTGGGCAAAGAGGATGTCCGCTCACAGTGCATACTTCACCATGGGATTATTTTCAATGTTATCAGATATTTTGAAGCAGAAACACTTGACACAAAAGGGTGTGACTGCTCCTGAGGCTCTACCTCCCAACTCCTGGACATGCCCTAGCACTCATCCAACCCTGAAACAAGAGACAAGGCACAGGAACTGCACCTTGATGGATCTGCTTGTCCATCTCTCCAGGCGCTCAGGCGGGATCATTTAAAGCTTCAAACCCAGGATCAATCCCTTCCTGGTTGCTTTAACAAGCTCCAGATCAATAACCTGGCCTGAATTGAGAGCAGGCTGCAGCAACACCATGAGCACAGATGGGCCTCTCCTTGTAGCAGGATACTTGGGTTTTGCAAGGAAGGTCAGGAATGCTTAGATCTAAGTTAGGAGACAGAGCAACATAGGTCAAAGACTCTTTAGAAAAGTATCTGAAAGATACACAAACAGATCTTCCAGGGAGTTCAAGGTTAGGCTTTTAATTCAATTCTAAATGTTCTTTTCCATCTGAAAATAAAAAATAATTTAAAAAAGCTTTTTTTTTTCCTAGCATGAGGAATCAGACTGCACTGCAGAATAGTTCACACACAAGTGTGAGACAGAAGTACAAAAACATGACACTGTCCTTTCGAGGAAGAGAGGAAAAGATACTGCACCCTGTTGAAGGGTTACAGACATGCTGAGAGCAATTACTGAAATGGGAAGCTGGCCAGCCTGTCAGAGGCAACAGCCACCCTTGCAAAATGCCTACAGGGCATCAGGCCTGCAGCTTGACATTGCTCTCAAGATGGGACACCTTCAGCCAGTGTCACATAATAGGGAAAAAAAAACCCAGCCACACAAAAAAATCACACCTACTGAATTACTAACACCTTCCCACAGCAGTGAATTCTTCACCCAGAGAATTAGCTGATTAGATGCTAAAGTTTTCCGGAAGTTACAGTTCAGCAAGAAGTTAAAAAGATTTTAAGCCTATGTTTAAAAGCAAGCATGAATGCGAGCCTTTTCATGAACAGTAAGACTTTTTTTTCAGAGCAAGAACCTAAGTGATAACAGAAAAGTCAGGCCGACTTGTGTCATGCCAGTTGCTAGACGATATTTCATGCCATTAGGAAGGCCGTCCATGGCTAGCCATGCTCAGATGGCATAGTTACAGGCATGGTATGACAGCTTAAATAGAATTATCTAACAAAGATACCTTAATTAGTTAAGAAATCATCAGACAAACTTTTTTTTTTTTTTAAAGCAGACCTTGACTAATATTTTGTGGCTGTACACATAACCCACCTTGAATAACTGCCATTAAAATCACAACACTATTTACATTTACTGAAATCAAAAGCAAATGTTGTCCCATTTCCAAGGTACTTTGGGATTAGTACATGGTCCTGTGCAAACCACACACACCTGGCACGATTCGGGAGCATGTAAGAGTTTTAACAACAGATTATTTCAACAGAGCATATGAAAGATCCAGGGTCCGTTAGAAAGAAAAAAAAAATTTACTTGAACATTTAGAACAACACTAAGACAATAATGTGATCTTGTTGACATAAACATCGGACGACATGCATCATTTTTAAAAGGAACTGCATTTAAATGAGAACAAATCCCTGACGTATCTCATGTGCTTATCAAGCTTTTTTTTTTTCCAGTCAGCATGAACTCCTTTGAACTAAGTCCTGAACTAAGATGATTTAAACTTTGTTAGTTATTACCTTGCCTTATATCAGTCTTAAATTACTAGGTCCCCAAAGGGTGTAATACACAGCCCAAGTGTTGCCATATGAGCAGTATTTGAATGAGTTGACACCATCTGTATAACCCACGCACAGTGGAGTGAAATGGCATCAGATTGATTTACGGTCACTTAGAGCCATGTGTTCTGTCAGCTTTCCTGGAAAGCCCTGCTAGGCTCCGTTTATTCCACTGGAGAAGATGAGCACAGACACAGCCTACCTGTTTTGGAGGGTGCTTTTTGGTCCCATTTAAGGCAGTTCTTTGTTGTGAACAGCTTGCTTGTCCCTGTCCCTTCAGAGAAGGCTTTTTGTTTTCCTCAATCTTTCTCTGGGTGCTAACTCCTCTCACAGATGTCCCTGATGGCTGCGAACAGTTTTCTCAACACTTGTAGCAATACAGAGTCCCAAGCACAGGCCAAACCTGCTGCGGCCTATTCAGCAACCATCGGCCTTCAGGTTGGAGAATTTCTGCAACTTCATTCAGCCCTTTTCCATGGTTGCATGGAAAGGCCCTGCAGCTGGTGGCCTTCTGTGAGAGGGCAGCAAAGCAAAAAGGGTTTCGTTGCTCTACGGAGTCTGTTACTTCCAGACTTGATTTTGCAGGTGTAGTCACAAGAGGAGAGCACCACCACCATGGCCTCAGGGAGTATTTCATCTGCCACTTGCCTCCTATAAATTGGTCTAGGCAGGACCTGCTCTTCTGTGTAGTATGTATGTAGGTGCATACATACATAACACCTTCCAGCTGCGTCAAAAGGATGTCATTTAGGGAAAGCTGCCTCTCTATTGAGCACCTCTCAGACTGAGGGCACAGCTGTGAGCAATAACACCCCAGCCAGAGGTATCCAGAGCAGCTCTGCAACATCCTACCCTAAAGCCCGGGGGGCTCTTTGGCAACTCCTGGTGGGACTGGACATCTGGGCTGTGCCTCCTGGACCATCACTGTCCCTTCTGGGGACTTACAATGTCCCTGCCATCACCCAGCTACAAAGTTGGACAGAGACCAGGCTTCTCTTTGTGCAAGAACAGCAGCAGCAGCTTACCAAGGGAAAGGGGCAGAGGCTCCAGATCCCAGCAGGTCAAATATATTTCAATGAATTTCAATTACAAATAGTGCTGGAAGCTGAGGCATGACAGACTTCCAGGACAGACTTTTCCATGGGAATCATGGAGCATTACATTAACTGTCTACCCAAAAGGCACCAAAAGCCACATCCCAAACCTGCAGGCTGTTTTAGGCCTTTGCTATTTTTTTCACGGTCAGATCTTGTTTCGCTTCTGTTTCAGAAACTTACAGATGTCTTATTAGGCAGTTCTAACAGCAAATAGACTCCCTGGCTAGGCAATCTAAGATGTCTACAGCATCAGAGTGGCTCTTACACCTACAGGATACTGTTCAGGCTTCCTTTGACATAAGCTGGAAATTATTTGCACAACTTCTGTAGGCTGCAGCAAGCTCTAAGCCATGCAGGCCAAGCATGACATCCAGTGGTGGAACAGCCGGCATCAGCCCCCACAGAACCTCCTGCTTATCTGAACTTCCGAAAAGGGAAAGCTGTCTGAACAGCCCATTAGGATCTGCCTGGCTCAGTGGAGCTGAAGCCATTAAACAGAATAAATGTTACACTCATCAGCATTAATGGAAAAGATTCCCAGTCCCATTTGTAACAGTCTGTAGCCTCTTGAAATTGTTTTCAAAACAAGAGAATAAGCATCTAGAATTCTCCTGGTGTGACCTTTTAAATAAACAAATAGCTAATATTCTTTGAAACAAAACAGGAGGAAAGTACAAATCATGGCAAGGGGAAAGAGGCAAGAGAGGTGGTGTAGGAAGAAGACAGCAAGGCCTTCAAAACAAGACAGTTAAAGAAACTCATTGCTGGTCTTCAAACTGTAGTCACTTTTTGATATTTTAGGAAACATATCCCTTTGCTTACTTTCATTCTGTTTCCTAGACATCCTCAAAGGAGCCACTTTTCTTCATGATGTTCTTACAGAAGGCCACTGGTGTTTCTCAAGCAGCTCTGTTCCTCACCCTACCATGCAAGATACTCCTAAGTGGAACATGTCGGTTGAACTTCATTTTTCTGTCTCCTTCCATCTATGCTACAAAAAATACTCCATTTATATGAAAACTGTGCCACGTTTTTTCCACACAGTTTTATGAAAAGTATAGATTGTTGTGAGATTTTCCTTACAGGCTCTTGTTGACCAACTCATCTTCACCGCATAGTCTAAGCTACAGGACGCAGTGTCACTGCAGGTGCATCCTGTCCACCTTGGGGAGGCCGTAAGAACTTGGCTGCTACAACAGAGCAGCAAACATTGATGCATGCGGAAGTTCAAAATCCTTCGTGCATATTTGCTGTTAGTCAGTTCGCATATCCAACAAACTACCCACCTTCTGAAATGTGGTAAAGACCCGCAGCTAAGGCTTAGTGCGTATCATAGCTCCTAGGTGCTGTATATCTACACCAGGTTAAGCTAAACAAATGGGGGTATTATTCCCAAAAGGCACTGAATGCTTTTCAGAACCATTTAAAATAAAGTCTTTTCCATTGCTCTTAGGCACCTTGACAGGAGGTTGAAATAACTTTGACCATAATAGAAAACAAATTCCATAGTTTTGATGGCTTCTGGATTGCTCATGGAATAACAAAACTTTCCCATGACAACAGATTACAGCTAACCCACTGCCTTGCTTCAAATTCTCTATGTTTGACTGTTTGACTCGCAAAGATCGCTCTATTAGTGTTGAGTAAATATAGTTCTCCGTAACCTAAGAATTAGGATTTCCTAGACAAGAACTCTGGTTGCCACTACAAAAACCATTTATGTATTTTACATTAAAACACTTATACTTGAAAGCACATTCTACTACTAGCTCAACAGCTTCAGTTTCATAATAAAAGGAATTCACATCAAGAGACTCTTAGCTCTAGGACAACATGAATTTGGTTCTTTAATGTATATAACTAGCTAAACTAGAAGAAACCACACATAACACAGGCTGGAGGACAGATCCAGGTCATCCTCATTGCAAGCAAGAGTCACATACAGACATGCAGAAAACACTAACCCCTCTCCTGAGCAGCATTAGTCAGGTTCTTCTGGCCACCGTTTGAAAAAGGCTCCATTTACGAACTATAGCAAAAGTTGAAGTCCTTTAGCTCCACGCGCATGGCTATTCTTATCTCTGTGTAATAAGGATACATTAAAGAAGAAAACTGCAAACTGCCTTAAATGTTTTAAGAGAGCCAAAAGCAGAGATTTAAAATATTTTATACAGCTTGCCCTGGTAACTGAGTAACTTTGCCACAGTCCCGTTTACAATGCAATTTGAGTGAATTTTTATAATCTGTAGCATCCTAAATAAGCATTGTGTGAAACAAAATCCAGACCTTGGAGGGAAAACACTGAACTTTGATAACACTCAGCAGAGGCCACCCAAATCTCTGAAGAGCAGAAAGCAACATGTTATCTAAACCAACAAAGTAGTAGTAAGTTCAGAAGAAATAAGAACTGCTGTTCAGGCTACAAACTGTCTAAGGAAGTTTGAAGGTCAAAGTCACTGTGAGAATGAGAAGGATAAGAAAACCGAGACGATCAAATTGAGGAATGAGACCCCCTTCTGGAATTTGTGCCGGCGCAGTCCTAGAAGGGCTATGTAACAGGGAGGCCGAGATTTACCCATCCCTGGGTGGCCTCCTGGCACATATTGGCCCTTTGTGACCAGACGCCCCAGGGAATAAAATACGAGGGGCAGATTTGGGGGACGGAGACTCCCAATATCAAGGCAAATGTTGTCTGTCATGGGGACGCCCACTATGATTGGGAACCTGCCAGCCCCTCCAGTCTGCTTGGAGAGATGCGCGGTGTCGTAATCCTGCTGGCAAGTATTATTCAGTAAGTAACTTTTTTGCATTTGTGTGTACTAATTGATTCGTATTCTTTGTACTTGTTTCTATGTTATTTTAATGACAATGACACCTTTAATTAAGTCCATTTTGTCTTTGGATTGCCGAATCCCGAGCCCATCCGGCACTGCACTGAGACCAGCCTCTATCCTTAAGTTGCTTCCCGTGTTGCAGGAATTACACAGCTAAGACCAGATAAAATGTAGCATTTCCTATGCTTCGTCAACCAAAAGGGAGACTCCATGTTACATTTTCAAAAGATTTTTCAGCGTTTAAAAATAACAAACGTGATAAAATTCAAATTTCATACCAATACATGAAAATATATTTCAGAGAGAGCAATATGATTAAAAATATATTTGAAAGCATGGGTATTACTTACTTGCAGATAACCAAAATGCTTATTGGCAGATAATTGCTGTATTAATATAATTTATACAAAGGATACCTCAATCATTTATGAGAAAGCAAGTGTCATATGTAGCTCACAAGGTTAATTTTCCCTTGGAAAAAAACCCTGGGTATTTTAGGAACTTGCGGTGTGACACAGCTTTTCTTGTCCGATTTTGTTGGGCTGATGCTCCGCAGCACAAGCAGCCCCGTGACGCAGCGCACGTCCCGCTTGGCTCCAGCTCAGCCCCGGCTCACACCATGGGCCCAGACGTTCCCCAGAGCCGTTGGGCTCCATCCCCTGGCAGAGGGGGATGAGGAGCATCGTTATAACCCACCTCGTTAGGGGGTGATGGGCCGCAGGTGCTGCCGCCACCACACACCTCACAGGGCTGATCCTCCCCCCCTGCCGCATTCCAGAACCTTCCAGAAGGCAGGAACTCTCCCCGCTAGCCAAGCTGGCCTTTGGGTGAATATGGGGGAATTCTGGAGGAAAAAAAAAAGAATTCTGGAGAATGTCAGTCACCCACAGAACCATCTCTCTCTCTCTCTCACACACACACACAAAAAAAAAAAAAAAAAAAAAAAAAAAAAAAAAAAAAAAAAGAGAGAGAGAGAGAGAGAGAGACAAAATCCTTCCCGCTCTTCTCAGTTCTGAACTTTTACTCAGCAGCAACTGCCCAGGAACCATCCCCAGCCTCGCTGAAGGTTACGACAGGCAGAAAGGAGGGTTTGGGGCAGAGAGATCTTCACGATCATCAAGTCCAACCGTAAGCCAAACCATGTCCCTGGGCACCTCGTCTGCACCTTTCTTGAACACTGTCAGGGATGGTGACTCCACCACTTCCCTGGGCAGCTGTTCCAATCCTTCAACTCTTCCCATGCAGAAATTCTCCCTCATGTCTAACCTGAACCTCGCAGGCACAACTTGAGGCCATTTCCTCTTGTCCTATACGCAGTTATTCTGCAGTCACTACAGCCTCCTCTCGGGTGGCTGTAAGGAGCAGTGAGGTCTCCCCTGATAACCCCAGCTCGCTCAGCCACTCCTCATAAGCTCTGTGCAGCAGCCTAACGTAGTTTGTGAGGGAATTCTAATTAATAACTGAAATTTTAATTTTTTTGCTGCAACATACTCGCATTTAAGTAGGTTCCCTGGCCTTCACCCAAGCACGAATGTGACCACTACCCTCAAAACAATAAAGATCCACTTACCGCGTAGAGCAGGTGCAGCGCGGCAGCGCAGAGCAGCGCCACGGCCACGCGTCGTGAGCGGAGCGGCCAGCCCGAAGGAGCCGGGCGCAGCCCCCGGCTGCCCGAGGGGGACGCGCGGGCCATGGCACCCGCGGGCCCTCCCTGCCCGCTCCGCCATGTGCTGCGGGCACCTCCTGCCGCTGCCATTTTGCGCGCCCGCCCTCCGACGAGGCCCCCCGTGAGCGCCGCCCCGCAGTGACCCGGCCGCCCCGGCACAGAGAGGCCACGCGGAGCCGCCGCCTCGGGACACGTTTATTGGCAAAGCGGAGGGACACACGCACGCACAGGCACCGTTTCCGACCGTCCCTGGCACATACAAACTGCAGCATTGCTCTTAATAAAAACACACGTGCGCAGGCTTAAAAACACCGCTGCTAAAATAACAATAAAAATATTACCTTATTTAAATAAACAACACTTACATTTGTTAAGGCTATCACTTTTCTTATTTCCAGCTTCTTTACTGGTCAAGAACAACGTGCATAGATTTTTCTACACAGTAAAACCTTTAATGTACAGCCGTTCCATTGAAGTGCATCACATCTCCTCGCCACAATTTTATTTATTTATTCCCCTTGGTAAGAAGCCGCCTCCGGGCTGCTCTTCAGAAAAACGAAACTTGTCGCTGCACAGCACAGGGGTGCAAACAGCCAACGTGCCTGCTCCTCCTGCAGCACTGCGGGTCAGGAGCACCGGGAGCAAAAACCTCTATGAATTTAAGACTAAGAAAATTATTCCTCCCCACCTTTTCCTTTGTTACATTGTTTTAGAAAGCAAAGAGGTGAAAAATATATTGAAAAGTTGATCTTTCATCTACAGGAGGCTGAATGGCAGAAGCAATTCAATCTCAAATTATAATGAAAATTCTCATAATGTTAATTAAAAATGCTTTAAAATATGAGTGCGGTGTCAAATAGAAGGCATATCAAATTCAAATAACACACTGAATATGAGGGACGGTACTCAAAACCACTGTACATAATTTATGACAAGCAAGTTTTAAACATCTGAATTGTTCCACCGAAAAGAGGAAATTACATTTCCCGTGCCCTTCATAGTTAATTAATTATAATATTCCATGCAGAAGCCAAACTGATAGCTTGGCTGGTCCCTGATGTATGGATGCAGAGCACAAAAAGTCCCTCACGCCCAACTTCCTCCGTAGAAAAAGGAATTCAGGCCAGAATTTCTGAAATGTAGTAAGTGAAAACGCCCTGCAAACAGTATGCTGCAGTTAGGCAGAATTTTAAGCACAGATGAGCATGTGCTTTGCATTTGTAATAGGTCCTTTACAGAAGAGAGTGCAAAATCAGATTCCCAACATACCAAAATAAATACAAACATTTAGCAATGTAAATAAATCATAATCCCTCATCTACTTGCATTAACTCCAAAGGTTATTTAACCTTGCAGGAAGAGAACTGATTCGGGAGCAAACAATTAAAGAACTGCAGGAACATTGGTCTGTAAATACTTGGCCGGCCGCTCGACACTTGCTGAAGCCTTTGGGTCTGCAGAGAGATGTCCCCGCACGCGCCACGCGCAGGACCGTGCTGCCGGGCAGCTGTGCCATTCCTGGCATTGCTGCAGGAGCGCCGGCCTCGCTGATAAACCCCTCGTTTTAGTGCATCCCCTACCAGCCCATCTAGGGAGCGGGAGAGGAGGAGAGGGAACGACCAAGAGAACCTCAGCCTCACAAAGAGCCTTCCACTAATCCATAATACTTAGCCTGCTCGACTGATACCTACTGCTCTCTTGGCCTCACTTGGATTCTTCCTCATATAAATTATACAGAAAGCTCAGAAATCACCTTTTAAAAGCAGGTGAAGAGAAGATCGTGCACCCTTTATCCCCTGACCAGGCACATTTCACAGGCCGTGGTAGTACAAGGCATGGAATAAAAGGAAATTAAATAAACAGTATCAAAATTCAGCATCATTTTTGCAGAAATATTAATTCTTTTGCTTCCATAATTGCTATATCTAAAATCTCTCCTTCCTTCAACCTCTCTAGTCCTTGTCCACTTCTATTCCCTATATGTCCTCCTCTTAATTCCTCATCACTGCTCTCTTCCCCATCTCCCTCCTTTTATATCTCTTCCCTCAAATCCTGCTTTCTGCCTCTCAAACCCCACTTACTGTCTTTCAAATCCTACTTTCTCTCTCCTCTTCATTGCAACTTGCACATTTCCTTCCTTTCACAGAAATACTTTCTCTTCATCTCTGCCAAGCAAAGATACAAAGCTATAAATAAAACTGCCTTATTTTAGACTCTCAGTGAAACTGGAAGCCAGGCAAAATTAACCTGATGTTAATTTTTAGCACCAGTTCACACCTTCAAGCTTTAAAACTGAAACCTTGATGACCACCAAGCAGCCAAAAAAGAAATCAGCTTTCCTGTCAATCTAGTTGTTTCTAGCAAGCTTGCTTTATGATTTTTAATTTCTTAAATGACAAAATAAATAAAAACTTTTAAAAATTACAATAATAAGTCCCCAAGTAATAATAGCACAGCCTATGCACATTTTTGTACCAACTGAACAACACTGATTTAGAAATGAATATAGTTAAAATGATGCAACTTCCTAGCACAAAGAAGTTGTATCAGTATGAAAGTGCTTAATCCTCAATTTTGGTTGCAATCCCCCTGTTGCTGTTTGGGTTACATGTCAACAGCACCTGTCTGGATCACGTGCAAATGGGTTAATGAAGCTTCACTTTACAGACAGTATGTTAAAATAACAGCAACGTCCAATAAAGACTGTTTCTTGATGCTTCTTGAGCGTGTGTCTGTATGAGTGTGTCCCGCTGTCCTGTTTCGGTGAAGCATCCCACCTTCACTCTAACAATGTTGTATTTGGGTGCGGGACAATCTTTCTAAGTCATTACAGAGTTTTCCTCTTTTTTATTAAAAAAAACCACCCTGTCCGAACCCCATCCTCTCAGTTGCAAGAATCAGCTGTTTCCTAAATAGCAAAGGCCGCTCTGTTCCTTTCCATCCGCTGGCCAGCAACGGTGGCCAGAGCAGGATTCCTGCAGGAACAGAGATCCGCACAGTCAGCTCCATGAAGTCAAGGTCACCACACGTAACAGAACTGTGATTGTCTTGGATGACAACAACAAAAGTAATTACTGCACAGAGATCTCAATACCTCTCAGGTATCGATGTCATCGATATCCACCAAATATTCATAATAACAAAAATAAAAATCTCATAGAAAATTTCCAAAAGACTCAAGAGCAATTTCCCTGCCTGCAGTAATAATACACACAGCCTTAATCACTGTGTGATCATGAACTGTGCTGCAGGAAAAGATCATCAGTAGAAACCCTGAGTGCAGCTGGTAGCACAAGTAAATTACAGTATGATTGAAAAGCACAGCACATAAAAGCACTCCAGTGCTGTCTGTGCTGTGACACTTCCCTGGGGATTTAGAGCCCTGATTTTATGAAATAACCAGTAGACATTTAATATCAATCTCCAGCTGTTGGCGCAGTTTGAGAAATGAGAAGCATCACACCAAGGATGCAGACAGTGAGTCAAGGTCTGTCGTCAGGCTGCTTTTTTCAGCAAGGATGAAAGTCTCCTGTGCCTGGGGAGTTCTAATTGCACTATGATACGCTGCTTCTCCTCTGCGGAGTGGCGTTCCTTTGTGAAACATCCTCACTGTCACTTTCACAGTGTCTCTGAAATAAAAAGGCCACAAAGGATCAGTGACATAAATGAGACACCGCGCTCCTAAATATGATGCTGAACTATTCTTAGTGTATCATCTTTTGAGAAAGAAAGTGGAATTAACAGAACTATCATGTTGATTCTTTGCTGAATGTCACCTGCACTGCACCCCGTCCTCCACCCCCACTTTGGCCACAAGGGCAGCGCAGACGCTCCCCAAGGCTGCTGCTTTCTCAGCTGGACAGTGTGGGCATTCAACCACCACCTGCAGCCTCCGTGCTTCTCTTATAATAAAAACCAGCCTAGCACCTGTGTGGTTTACTGAATCCCTCGCCCATAACTCCTTGCCTAACGTTTCCACCGCAATAGCACAACGCGAACAGCAGCACTCAGCTCGTGCGGGATGCCATGGCCCACTCTGCTTCCCCAGCTCATCTCCCTGCTCAGAACCGCTGCCGCCCCGTTGGCCGTACGGGCTGCTTCCTCCCCAGCTGTGCGAGGTACCTACCAAACCTTCATCCTGTATTAGGACCTTTTTCATCAGCGAACGAGATAAGTGGTTGCAAAACGAGACAATACTGTAAGAAAGCTATGGAGAAAGGGCAGAATGAGAATTTGACAACACATTTGCAGTGCAGGCTTACTCAAACCCACTTATCTAACCCATTTTATAACTTTACGGTACCATTCAAGCTCCAGCTTGCCTCTGATCCCATCAGGCTAGGGAAGCCTAACGTGCCTGGGATTAAAGGCCGGCTGTCATACCTTCCACCGCCTTCTGGCATATTGTCTTTTGAAGTTTTCCATGTTAACAACAGATTCTCGACGTACCAAAGCCTGTTGCTTGTCCACTGGCTGGAAGATAAGAAATAGCAAGTTTACTGCTCGGATCCTTTTGGCACATAAAATACACTAGTTTCTTGTTGTTGTAGAACTGAAAAAAAAATGCTGTGGAGATGGCAGTTTGTACAGGTAAAAGCAGAAGAAAAATAATTCAGTCATGGAGTCCAGGACAAGACTCCTTTGAATTTAATCAAATTCCCCAGATTACCATGGATAAACAGGCTCCAGTTGGCTCATCCCAACCGGCCTTGCGTACAAATCTGTTTTTGGGGTCCCACTGCTGCCCCTTTCTAGCTCCTTGTCCTGAGCCCCCAAGGCACATCACGTAGCATGGACTTGACTCCAGCTTCACTTCTGCTTGCCCTTTCCATAGTGATTCACACAAAAGCCAAAAAAAAAAAAAAAAAAAAAAAAAAAAAAAGGCCTAGGAACAGCTTTTCCAGCTCAAGGACAGGATGAAGGACAGCTGAGCAAAAGAGGGAGATAAGCAAGGAGATGCCAGAGGACGTAAAATGATGCTTTGTAAAGTTACCAGAGTGCTTCTCACCGCACACCTGCATCCCTTCCTCTGGATTATGGTGCTGTCAACTCACATTTATTTATGTCTCTCTTTCTGAAAAGCACTAGGAGAGCCAAAAGGTTGTCCAGGACCTGGCAGAAAGGAGCCGGGGCTGTTGACACTCCATCAACACCTTTGCAACCCACTGTTTGTCAGGGGCTTTGCACATGCGGGCCAGAAATAAAGACAGAACAGAAACAAGCCCAGTGCCATCACACTGCTAGGGTGCCACACACACTACCTAATCGCTCACACACAGATTAGCACATCTTGCCCTTCACAGAGATACTTCAGAACAAGGGCTACCTCCTAGTCTGAGCCTTTTCAATTTATTCTAGCATGTCTTTTCTGAATTATGTTTTTATGGCTTTTTCTATCAGTCATTTAATTATCACAGATGAAAAAACACTTGTTCTGTGCTAGATGTGTAGATAAGCTTGAAGCATTCATTATTTCAGATATGAGATGGACGGCATGGAACATTTGTGTGAACGTGACATATGGAATAATTTCTGAGACACGTAGTTGTACTCTAAAACCAAACCAAGAAATTGGTAGCACACATTAGCTCGCTTGTTGCATCCCACAAAGCTGGTACGGAAAACCTGGACCGGTTATCCAAATCACAGCAAGGCTCAAGTAACCTGCGACTGGCAAGAACCTGCTGCAGTTACCCAGAGAGATTGGCAGATTGCAAGCAAAATTAAAAGGTGACCCAAGAAAAGTAAATTCATAATTAGTTTCCGTCAGCACTGGATTTGTTAGGAAATACTTCATTTTCTTGGAATAGAGACAAGCCATGAACAAAAGGTTTCCACAGAATCACTGCATGGGTGAGGCTGGAAGCGACCTGGACATTGCCTAGTCCAAACCCCCTGCTCAGAGCATCATCAGCTACAGCAGGATGCCCAAGTCCATTCCCAGTTTGAATCTCTGAGGATGAAAACTCCAGCAGGCAACCAACCCCAATACTCAAATACCTTCAGTACCTTCAGTATTTGAGTAACCTTCAATATCTGAGTACTAAGAAATGCAAAGAAATACCAGAATTTAGACACAATTCTGTGTGTAAGCCTGATATCAAAGGGCAATGATCTGAGAGCCACAACACAGAGCCCTGTTCCAAGCGAAGCACCTTCGAATTCCCAAACCACAGGAATTGGAAGATCTGTTGTTAGCCAGTCCCAGCCTGATCAACAGGGAGGCAGTTCCATTTCAAGTGAAAGCCCTTGGATTTGAAACCCACACCAACACCATGAAGACCCTTGAAATCTGGTATATTACAAAGGAGGAATATTTCTCTAGCAGCATTCAACACCAAACCCAGTACATTTAGGCCATCAGAAGGCAGATAAACAATTTGAAGATGACAAATTGAGGGTGGCGTATGATAGTACACATAATGCTCCTTAACTGGAGGAGAACATAGAATTGCCCATTCCAACAATACATTTTCTTGGGAAATTAAGGACAAATGTTGACATTGAACAAAGATGTGTACAAATCCCTGAGGTCAAAAAAGAAATAGGATCTTCTGCATTGCTTTTGTTTCATATTATTTGCTAAAGATGGCCAGCCTTGGAGTTTCTGCAAGCAAGTAAGGAAAGTTAAATTTTCTCTACAATAAGAAACTCACTGACATCACCAAGCAGCAGTTAAAGTTACCAGCCAGGTTTTTTCTCATTTTGATGTCTACATCATTTACAGAAAATGGAACCTGGGCACTTATGCATTCAATATCATTTCTTCATGCTGCAAACTGCTACCGCAGTACAAGCAAAACACTGAGTAGAAATCAATTTGAAGTGGAAAAAATGTCACTGGTTAAATGTCAGCCATACAATAGTGATGAAAAATTTCTGAGTGCCCTTTCAGCAGCAGAGCCCTCACTGAATCAGAATAGCTTGTGTTACAGCTCTCCAGACTGTTGGAAACCGCCTCTCCATTTCTAAATAGCCTGCAAAGTGGTAACCCTGTGATTTGACTTTCTCAGTCATCAGAAGCAGCTTCTCAGGAGCATCAGGTCAGGGACCTCCCGCAGCTCCCACAGCACCAGCTTCATGGACTGAGTCACAGCAACATTAACCTCAGCCAGAGACGCTCAGGAACAGGGTGGCCTCATTTAATGCCCCTTCTCCTTGTGCTGGTACACTCATACAAACAGAAAATCTCCATGAACAGAGGATGTGCGATCACAGCTGGTGAAAGGCAGAATCTCTTTCTTAAGAGGTTTGTACAGATACGGACTCTTACAGGCTTCAAGTTACTTTCTAAAAATTGAAACTCTCCCCCTTCTAACCATGCTGGGTTCTGGTTCCCCTGGGCAGGAACCCCCATGTCTTTCAGCTCAAATGAACCTCCAGAAATGACGAGTGAAGCATTTCAGGAGAGTTCAGAACGGACACGAGAAAGGCTTTCAATATAACCTAGTCACACGGGAGCCCAGTGCTCCCGAAAGCCAACACCAGGTTGCTAGGGTCATCTGGTGGCTTGGAGCTTTTGAAAACTTGACCTCTTGGGCCAGGTAAGACACCACAGAGAGCACATTCAGTTTCCATCCTCTGCCTCCACCAAGCCCAGTGACAGGTTGCCACCACCTCTGGGAAATAACTGTTTTCAGGACCCTGAATTTTCACTATTCTCTGCACATCATTCTGAGAAGGCAGCAGTTTTAGACCAACCATATTCTACAAACTGGATGAAAGTGCTGTTATCTTTTTATCTCAAAGGGCGAAACATTGTTCTTACAATGTCAGGAACAACAATTCCATCTAGTTAAGTCATTAACTTTCTGGAAAAGTGGGTTGTTTCTGTGGAAGCCCAGGCAGAGAAGGAGCAGGCTGTGATGTATATCCTGAGCTCATCTGAACGGCTGTGAGTCCTGGTGCAGGGAGCTGCCTTCTGCCACCCTGCAGGAGTTGGTAACAGCCTCCTTGCAGCACCTGCACATGGTTAAGCCAATGGGCTGTAAACCCGCTGCAGAGCTCAGCATCTCTTCCCAACATACAGATATTCAGCATCTCCTTCTCTACCTGCACCATCAGGGAGCAATTGCATCCTGCATGAAGAACAACCGGGTCCAAATAGGAGATAGCTACATCCATGTATATAAGTGCAGCATAATCAAGTGTCTGTAATACAAGGCAGCCGGGCATGAGTCAATTTTGGGCCAATTCTTCTTTTACTTTCAACACTTAAAAAAAAAATTCACAACAAGAACACTGGTCTCACATCCCACACGGTAATTAAGACGTTCGCTTTGTCATCTTCGTCATAGAAAGCAAACCAGAGGTCTGTGATATTGCTTATCATTGTTGACAAATATTTGCACAGTGAAATTACATGCAGTTATTTGATGAGTTCATTACAAATTCACAGTTTTGTCTTTCAAACAGAATTTCTTTGGTACAGGATAGGAAACATAACCGAATTTAGAAGAAGAATTAATCAGTAACTAGCACCTGTTGATATTAAAAGATTGA
Source organism: Crypturellus tataupa (assembly GCA_034781795.1). NCBI lineage: Eukaryota > Metazoa > Chordata > Aves > Tinamiformes > Tinamidae > Crypturellus > Crypturellus tataupa. Next base: position 295,091 of record JAWLRI010001078.1, read on the forward strand.
AGCCTGCATAACTGGCCTAAAAAAATCGTTTTAACATTTCTTCATCATCAGACATTTTCCTGGAGATTTTCCACATTGCTAAATGTTAAACTACTCCATCATCTACTCTGCTTTACAGGACAGATTCAACCTTCATAAGTATTTCTCTCCTCTGCTCCATAGCACTACCTGCATCAGGTCTACTCTGACATTTTCTTCACCCAACAAAAGATGCTGCCATGAGATTTTTACAGGTTTCCAGGTATGTGAACTCCGGGAAGCACACACTGGAGTACTCTTCATTCCAATTGTATTACCTAGGAATCTTCAGGAGTTGTATATATGATGAAGTCAGTGCATACGGCCATAAGGATAAATGTGCTCCATACCACTGTGATAATCTAGTTCCCTGTAAATCCATACACAGAACATGGGAAAACAACTTGAGCACTACAAACCACCAAGTGTTTATGGGTTGGTCAGTGGTTTCAGTAGTGGATGTTGCTTTTATGTAGAGATTTTGCACTGACAATTTAACTGCTGCACAGTAAGGCAGACAGCAAAAACACACAAACTCTGCACCTAACCTGGTCTGCCAACATTACTGATTCGACTCCACCACATCAAGATTCAACCCTGCAAGGAATTCTTCACAGCAAGATCTGTTTAACAACTCCATTACCGATTCATTAATATCTTTGTTGAACACAGAGTCAAAGTTTCCATTCACACAGGTCTCATTTCCATTTTCCATTTGGAAACTATTCATTAAATCCTGGATCCACTTGAGTTCTTCGGAAAGTTCTTGACTTAGAGACTCAAACTGACACTGCAGATCAGCGTATTTCCCTGTTATGCCTGTAAGACTGGTGCCTACAGTCTTGATATCCTCCTGCAGATGTCTTTTCAGGGATTCAATTTTACGGTACTCATACTTCAGCTGAGACAGCTTGTGCCTCACACTTTCGTTCTCCTCTTTATACCAAGCTTCCTTCTCGTTATATATTGAAACCAGAGCGTCGATGTCCTCCTGTAAGGAATCGTGGGACACGGCCAAAGCGCTGAAACCCCGCTCCATCAGGGAAATGTCTTCTACCACTCGGGCAAAGCGCTCGAAGTTGATGTAGGTGTTATTGGGAGGCATGCTCGAATGGCATTTGATGGTGTACTCCCTCAGCCGCTTGGTCTTCAGCTGCGTGTTCTCAACTTTCTTGTTTTCTGGGACTTTTGTTTCTTCTTTCAGCTTCAGACAGAGGAACTAATATTACTGAACATTTACAGGACAGGGCAGTCATTCAAACTCTACACATCAAAGGATGCAGCCTGAATTTCCACAACAGTGGGAGGTTCTTCGCTCCCAGAGATTTTCTTTCATGCATTTGATTAAAGGAAAATAAAAAACTAATGTGATGAGCAATGTGCATTCATTCCAGTGTGATAAGTGTAAATGAAAGGGTCTGGTTTATTTTCATGTTAATTTTTAGCAGGTAAGTGTCAAAATTATCCATCCTGGAAACACTCCACTTAATGCTTTCTGCAGTGCAGAGCAAAAACTGGATTTCTAAAATCCTCATTAGTCATGCTGAGATTAGCCAAATCTATTTTCAATAAGACATTTATCCACAAAGGCAAGCAATGTTTAGGATGAAAAGAAATGTACAGACACACAAATGCAAGCAAATCATACTTGGTAAAGCAACTGGCATTTTCCACACTGGATGGGGTCAACTTTCAACTGAAGAAAAGCACTATACCCAAAATGCAGTATGTGTCCATGCAAATGGCAGAGAAATATAGAAAAAAAATGCAAAGCACAGTCTAATATAGGATCCTATATGTGCAAATGACAAAGCTTTTTTTCCCTCTTTTGAGAGTTATGGTAATAAAAAAAGGTTTTTTTATTTCAAGTGACTCTCTTTGAGACTCTTACGGTCTCTAAATATTTTATAGATCAAATTTTTGTTTAACAAACCAATAAGAATGGAAATATCTCTGCTTTGCTCATGGAGAAAAGCAAGATCTGTTTCTCTATTTGTTCTTACCGTTATCCATGGATGAGACAGAGCTTCCTGAATTGTAAGCCTTTTCCTAAAACAAACAAACAAACAAACAACACAGATTTGAATGAGACAACCTTGTACTCACGTCCATTGACCCACACTTCTCCCAGTGCTGGACCTGTGTAAACACCTCTCCTCAACCCCCCACCTCTCCCCAGCTCCTCTAAGGTTGGAGGCTTGCAGGGATCCAGGTTGAAGAGCTTGCCTGTTTCCTCCTGACACTCCGAATACCCATTTTCTCCCCTAATGAAGCCATCAGAAGGAACAACAGCCTGATACCCTTCAGAAACAACAGGGGTAAGGGCAATGAGGTGCTATTTCTGAGTGCACTTTACTAAATGCGAGAAAGAAACTAAAGAAGGTCTGTGGGTCCTGGAAAGTGGCAATAAAGCTCTGCGTACCTATCACACAAGGTCCAGATCATCTTAACAGCAGCAGACATTTGTCTGCATTTATGTGCACACATGTATGCATGCACAGAGCGAGACCTCAGTAAACAGCAAGGCTAACGGGATGAGTCCTGGCCTGTGTGTATTCCTAGTCACACGTTTTAGCTGTAATAAGAAGTGCTAGGAGTAAGGAAAACAAACAAGCAGAGCTTTTCAGTATGGAAAAGCAATAAAAGCAGTTGAAAATACAGATTATATACTTGCTATCAAGTGGTATAACAGTATATACAGTGCAACATACTCTTTCAGGAGTAACATGAACCAGAAGCTCCTTGGTAATGATCTGCCTCTCTCTGCCCCTCTCCTGTCCCCCCTCGCTGCCTTGTCTGCTTAGAGCATAAACTTTCTGGGGACAGGGACCAAGCTAAATGGGGTCCCTGCCTTGGTTAGGACCTACATCTATCAAAAATTCACCAGAAATAGAAAAGCAGACCACAAAAATACCGCACAAATAAAAATGAAAATAAAACATAGGAAATATTCTGTGTATAACAGCAGCTTGAGAACCATCAGCAGCTATTTAAACTTCAAATGCAAAGGTGAGTGGTAGCTCTTGGTCTGCTCAGAGGATGGTGGCACAGAGCTATTTTTAGGGCTTCTAGCCATTCCCTAGGGATGCAGCAGCAAAGCTTTCTCAGCGAAGCTTTGCACGTTACTCAGCAGGCTCTGCTTTCAGCAGGGTTATCTAAGAGGCAGAGGGCTCATTTCTGAGTTTTCCCTTACCGTGTATCTTTCACCAGGAGTTTCTGAATAAAATCTTTTGCTAGATCACTGGTATTGCTGAAAAATTCTTCATCAAATTCATAGTTCACAGCTGTGATGTTGGCAAGTGTTTCCTGCTTAGTTTCTCCAAGGAAAGGTGATGCACCACTAAGCCTAAATAAGCCAGAAAAAAAAAAAGAATCATTTGGAAAAATAAGTAAATTAATGTAATGCAAATTATAACAGTCATGTAATGCACCCTCTACATTTGTGGATTTCTGTACCCGAGCAGCAAAGCCATTTGGGAAAAAAACAAGTCCAATTTTGACTCACTGTATTTGTGTTTCTGAGTCAGACTCATCCCGAGAGGCTCCCGTGCAGCACTGCTGTGCCCACACAGACTGAAGAGCTCAGATCCTCCCATCCCCAGGGGCTCCTTGAAGCCTTCACTAACTCTCACCTTCAGCTGAGGGGCAGCTCTGTCCCTGTGAGTGTAAAACACCGCCAGGCAAAAGCTTCTACCCAATCAAGCAGATGACATGGTATTTCTACAGATTTTCTTTAGGTACGAGCAACCCTGCCCCTCACTGCTTTTCTCCCTGCAGATTTACTGACTTCCCTACACAGCAGGTTTGGTCTCAGCTGGAACCACAAGCAACACGCGATGGGGAAATCAGCCGTGTGGCTTTGCCTCCAATGCTGCAGGAGAGGGAGAGGGTCACTCCTGGTTCAAAGGAGCCCTCGGACAAGGGAGGGATTTTAGCTGCAACAAAATCCAACTGTTTGAGCAATGCAAAAATTTCATTCAGCTGGCACTCTGCTCCAACTGCAATGCAGACACCACCGTAACAGAATTCAGCAGTCTTTACTCAGGCAGATTAAGGTTTCACCCTGCTTTGCCTATCTCTCCACTCTGACTGATGTCCTTCATCGTGGCTGACTATTTACCTCTGCTCCACAAAACTCTAGTGCCAGCGCAGGCTCCTCCTGCCCTGCCGTCCCCCTTCCTCCCCCAGCTCTCAGGAATGCTGACTTGCAAAGTCTGCTTTACAGGAAATGTTATTTATACCAAGGAAATTGATCTCATCCCTTTTTAAAACCTTCAGGTCTGCTATTATTCTTATCTACCGTGTCCAAGCTTTGATAAAATAAGAGTGCAGCAGGCTCAAGCTCTTGGGATCTAAACGGAAGGTTCAAATACTAAACTGCTTGCTTGCATGATGCTGATCCAAAGACCTTTTACCCTGCGCCTGCACAGCCGTGTGGACTGGGTATTTGAGGGCAGGAAGAAAATTGGATGGGGCTGCCTTGGCCATTCAGCCCAGACCCAGTTGCCACACGTGGATCTTACCCACAGAATATGCATCCAAGGGCAGAAACCATTTGGATTTGGAAACCACGTGGATTCACTGCATCGGCCACAGTCAATCTCATCACTTAACAGGTTTTACTTACTCTCCCTTGAGCGCCTGTTCCACTTCTATCAGCCATAGGGCAGTTCTGTGACCTGCCCAGCGGAGGAGTCGCAGACCCCAGCCCGGACCCGCTGCCTCGGGCACATCCTGGCTCAGGGCCTCGGCCGTCCCCACCTGGGCGCAGCCCTCGGTGATAGAGGCTGGGCGCTCGCAGCCCAGCCCGCTGCATCACTCTGCCACTCACTGAATCAAGGACTCGGGAGCACCTTGCACGTACAGCTGCACACCCAGAGATGGCATCTACGTGAGTGCTGGATTTGCTACGGCATGCAGTACCTTTACACACACCCCAGTTCCTCAGAATGAAAGGCAAAAATTTACAGGCAGTGCTAGTTAAGGGCATCAAAGCTTCTATTACACACCGTGTCACTGAGCATGCCCCTTGGGTCCTTGCACCCAGAACATGCTCTTGTCCCCTGTTCTTTTGTAGAGAAGGGATATTTATAAGCTTACATACTGCAGCAATCCTTATTAGCCAACTTAAAACAGATCTACTGGCACTGGCTGCAGCCACTGCATGACTCGGCCTCCAGAACAGGGCTGCGCTGCACCCGAAAAGCCTCTTGAAAGCACCTGGGCACCCAGGTCTCCCTGTAATTGCAGGGCAGGAATTCCAGCCTGCTCCTCCTCAGCTCTCAAGTGTTCCTCTCAACTCCTATAAACATCCATAAACAGCAATTTACAGAGTTTAATGTTTTGTCAGGCACGTGTCACTCATGACACAGAACACTGCTGAAGAGCAAGAGTCTGAACAACTTTAAATGTCTTCACCTGGGGTTGGGCTCATCCAGAATCCCCCAGTATTTCTCTCCTGCACTACACAACAGACAGGATTTTATCACACTGAAGCTGATTTCTCAGCCCATGGCTCTTCTGCAGCTGCCGGACTCTAAGCCTTGGGCATTGCCTGAGGGTAGATTTGATTCCACTCCATTTATTTTCCACATTGGGAAAGCAATCCCTCCCCTTCAAGCTTGTATACTTGCACCGAGCTCAGTGCTGTGCAGTGCAAAACTCCCTCTAATACTAGTACCAGGGCACCTTCTCTAAGCTGGGCAGCAAGGCAGCAGCGTGGCACGAGCAGCAGCTAAGCCCCCGGCAGCAGCACTCACCACATCCAGCCACCAGCCGCCCGCAGGCAGCAGGAGCCCCATTCCAACGGGATCAGGTTGGACAGGCATCCCAACCGCTTCTCTGATTCCCACCACTCCACTGCAAGCACCCAGTGTCTCTCAGGCAGTTCCACAAATTACCAAGCATCTCAGAACCATCTCATCCACTTGTCCCCAGGATGCCCACGAAGCCTCATTTCTATGTCAGCTTTTTTTTATTTTCCTACTTTATTTATTCATCACTGGTTTATATGCTCTTGTTCTAATAGCCCTGGAAAAAAATCTCTTCCTCTCTTCCCTGTGCCTACCAAGTGCAATGATATTCCCACCAGCTCTTTCTCCACTATGGTAATGAGCCCTTTGTTCCCCTGTAAAATGGGTTATTTTAATTTTGAATAGGCTGCAGAAGGTCATTTGTCCAGTAGACAAACAACCACCCACTCCTTGTGTGCAGCACCCTTCTTACACAGCTGAAGGGCTGTGTTTTATTAATGCAATAGAGGTTAGGGGTGTTTCTACAGGACTGAATCTACCATTGTACTTACAGTATGTAGGTGATGACTCCTATGCTCCTGAAAAAGAAGGAGACAACTAATTACAGCTGGTTTATACCACATGTATTATTTTTAAAGTATGGAACGTGAAGAGGACAACAGCAGCTGCTAGACAGGCAGAAGGGCCACAGTTTTAGATGACTGCTAATACCTTACTTAACAAAATGATGGTGTTTCAGCGAAAAGATGTAAATTTTACATATAAATTCAAGTAAGGTTGATCTTTGGATGCATTTCTGCTATGGTAGGCACAGAGTTACGGGGCACATGAGAAATACAAAAAAATAGAAGGAACGATGCTTTACTTGGGGCAACTCCCTTCAGGTGCCTTCCCAGCAGATCGGATGAGCAGGCAGGTCTGCTCTGCATGCAGCGCTCATTAATACGGCTGTCACAGGCACTGCAGGAACATGTTGTCTTCTAGGAGCGCTCCACTGCAGCGGGCAGTGGCACCGTGTTAGCTCTAACTGCCACCATTAAAGGCTTGCACTGTGATTTGGCAGATGTTGAACACTCACCTTTTTATCACAAAGAATGCAGTAAAATAAAAAGACAGAAATGACAATTTACAATTGAATTTGAAGTACTTCCTTCTTAATTTTTTGTGTTAAAATTTTTTTTTTTTTTTTTTTTTTTTTTTTTTCGAGCAACCTGGGAAATATTTAAAAAAAAGTTAAAAACTTACCACATGTCTGCAGCTAATCCAAGTGGTTCATAGTTTACTATTTCTGGAGCTGTAAGAGATATTTAATCAAACATCACCAACTGAAGGGAAAAAATAATTCTAACAGGCTGAATGTGTCAAGAATTACCTCTGCTTAAAAAAAAACCCACAAAAACAAAGAGAGAGAGAACTAAGCATAGGAGGTACTTTCTGTTCAGAGGTTTATTATTCTGATAAGAATCAAGTTCCCAAGTGTCCACAAGAAATCCTGTGGAGTAACAGGGAGCGCAGTGCAACTCCAGAATAAGGGTCAGGCAGTTGCAGACTAACTGCAGAACAGATCATGCCTGCAATAACAAATGACTTCACCTAACAAGGATACCACTATCCCTAAGAATTTGAGCTTTGTCCTATTTTTTGTTTTGCTTTCAGAATGACGTTTAACTGGTGCCTCTAAAACTAGTTTCTACTGGCCAGTGAGAAACAGCCCTCAGGCGAGAGATTAAAGTTGCATGCCAGCCTGCATTGCTATCCAGGTCAAATCTTATTATCTTCAGGAAAACACCCTCTAGTTGAAAAACATCCCCATGCAAGACTGCATGTTGGAGGAAAGGCCAAGGTGAGGTGCTGAGATGAGAAAAGGGGTCTGAGGCAGTGCTGAAATATGAGTTTATGTAGCAGTGTGCTTAGCTGGAACATGATTTACAAGCAAAACAATATTAAGAAACCCCAAACCTCTAACGGAAAGGAGCAGGATTAACCACCATCCAATATAGACAGACTACAGTTAGCAAAGAGTATCAGGTGGAAGAATGTAAGGGCAGTTGAGGGTTTTGTACTCAGGAGGCTCACAGTGGAGAGAAGTTTTCTCTAGAAAGCACCAACAGTGACATGCATGTTATTAGACACCCCTGCACAGAGAGCTTACTTGCCCCAGGCAACAGGTACAAAATGGAATTTATACTGCAAAGTGTTGCAGTCTCAAATCTGAAGTTACGTGTCTCAGTACTTACTTGGCAGCAAGCTACTCTCACAAGACCATCAGATCTTGTCTACAGAGAGCAGCTCTCTCCTGTTCGAGAAAAAAAAACTCCAGATTGAAGTCACTGGAGAGTCCCAAGGAGCTGGGAACAGCTACTTCAGGGGGTGGAAACACCCCTGTGCCTGGCTTCTGGATCTGGGAGAGGTGTCCCACCTTTCTCATGGAACTTGCAATACAAACCAAAGCAATGGAGCACTCACCTACAAATTCTGGAGTCCCAAAAATGTTTTTAAATTCAACTCCATCTTCTATTTTGTGAGCCAGGCCAAAGTCAATGAGTTTGATGTGTGGAATAGGGATATTCTTGTCTAGAAGCATAATATTTTCAGGCTAAAAATAATAAAAAAAATAGATATTTGTTATTATAACACCTTGGGAAAGTAACAGATTCAGGCCTAGAGTTCCCAGATCTATCTTTCCTCACATATACAACACTGTAAAGCAAGTACTTGTGCCTAAACATCTACCGTTCACTGTTTTGATAAAGGGACAACTGTGAAATGTGAAGTTATTGAATGGGCCAGAACCTGAGAGCAGCAACACAAACGTGTAGGTTTCAGGTATAATAAAAGTAATAATACATTCCTTCCCTTATTGTGTTTATTACTTTCTCATACAAAATAAATAAAAAAAATCTCCCTCCCTCTCTTCCATTAACACTTCTAGGCTCACTTTGTTCCTGGCAGCTGTTGCCAGGTTGTAGCCAAGAGAACCCTGTTTTTGCAGTGAGACAAATTATTCATCCAAGTCTCTGTTGTTGCCTAATTTGACAGACGATCTGCGCAGCAGCACGGTGATATAAGACGAAGTGAAAGCTTGGAACACCTGGTCCCCTCTTCAGACAGAAAATACCCCCTGGCCTGCAGGGTCTCCTTGGAAGATCCCCCACTTTGATCCCTGTGCTTGCCCGAGTCCGGGAGCTGCTCCTGGAGAAAGGGCTCCCTAAGAGCAGCTGCTGAGCACGTGGAGCAGAGCAAACACCTGGCGCAGACCCGGGCTGACGCAGCCTGGCCCCGGCGAGTTGCGCCACCGAGTGTTTTGCTGATCTGTTCAGGGAATTTGCACCGAGAAAGCTCACTATTTCTGCCCAGCTGCTCCTACCGTATTATCCCTGTTGGGAAGGTGCTTGAGGGATTCTGGACACATCTGAAACTCTTAGGAGAGAGAAAATACTCCCTTGCATGAGACTAAAATTGTCAGTTGCAAAAATAAGGGCAGGAAGGAGCTGGAATTTGTTATCTGAATGGTCTTGAGATTGGAAGGAGGCTGGAATTAAAGATTCGTTCTCATGTACGACAACAAGTTGTTAACAGAAAGTAGCATTTCCCACAGCAGTATAAGGAAAAGCACTGAGCCAAAGCCAGAGGAATTGTGAAATTAAAGCTAGCTTTTCTCAACCGCAGACTTTGACTCCACATTCTTTACCAGATACAACACCTATTTCATAAACTTATTTTTTTCAACTAGATTTCTTAGACCTACTTACTCCCTGCTGCTCTCCTCATTCACAGTTTTCAGAGTAACCTGTGGGTTCCGTTTATCTGTGATGAAGGGCTTCGGTGCGTGAATCTTTCATAGGTTAATCACAAGACAAGAACATCAGTGAGGGATTTTAATTTGCTGCTGGCAGCTGCCTGGCCTCTTTGCAGCAGATCCTAATGGGAAAGCAGCTCCTGCTAACACACATTCTCGTCCAGGCCCACACTGGGAAAGGGGTCACATCAATAATTTACGGTTGTAGCCACCGGCCCGAGTGTGTTTTAGCCTTAAGCTAACACATCTGTGGTTCCTTCAGGGACCTGGGACATATGTGCTCACTCGAGGTAATGATGCAAGCTTGTTTGGAGCAGACAGAATGGATTGAAATGGTAAAAGGCTACAGACAAAAGTCACTACCTCTTGGACTGTATTATTGTGTTATAAGTCAGTGTAGCTCCATTGCAACCAATAGAGCCCTATCAAAAGCTCAGGTAATTATAAATCACCTCTCTAATCAGACTACTGCTTAAAATTACATGCCCCATTTAACACCAGGCTGAACTCAAAAAACAGTCCAACAAAGCCAGGGTGGGTTATTTTGTGAACACGCTTTAGAGCATTTGTCTTTCGCTATCAATGAAACGATTCTCTACTCATCCTTTCTAATTTCTAATTTGCATTTTCTCTAACATCTTTACTGACCATCTAGCATTCCCAGCATTAAATATCAGAATCAGTAGTAAGTGAAAATTTGTTATTTACATCCCCACAATAATTTTATGCCTCTGGATATTAGGCTGCTTTTCTAAAACACAGTGAATACAATTTGTCTTGAACTTCTGGATTCACATAGCAATTATAAAATCAAGTGTATCTGTCCATTCTTGCATGCATTCATACATCTCATACGCTTTTTCACACGCACCCCAAAATGAAGATTTGCAGGGTAGTTTGCTAGACAGTTTTTTTAGGTTAGACATTTGTAACAACTACATATGTGACATGAATGCTAATCCAGCAACAAGCCCTTTAAGATTGAGTTTGACACACCCTTAGCACAAGGAATCAGAACATATATCATGGGAATATGGGAACTGTCTATCCACAGCACATGCATTAGAGTAGTAATTAATAATAAACTATCCTGGATTTAAAGATAGGACAAGGAATATGTGATCTAGCACTACAGCTTCTTCCTTTATTTCCTCTGTTTAAAACCCTCTCGCCTGTTTTTGTTCCGCTCTCCCAGGGAATGAGTGCATGCTGAGCTGAAAGCAGTTGTGCCTGAGGCAGCCCCTTCTGTGGCTGCAAGACTGTTACTGCCAAAGTGCTTTCTCCAGGTCTCAAGAGTTTTATCCCCAAGAGTGACAGACTCCAAGCTTCAGAAGCACGTTCACCTAGGCAGGTCCCCATCAAAACAAGAAAGACCGTCTCTTGTGCACGATTTAGGCCACTTCTACGGCTACCAAAGACGACACCAACCAGAGATGTCACCTGCTGTAGTAGCAAGAGAGCGCTCTCATGTGTGCCCAGGGTCTAAGCTGCTAAGAAAGCCTGATGTCTTTCTGCTATCCAGGCTGCAGCAGCTTGAGAACTATCAGCAACTATTTAATTCTCAACATAGTGAGGGCTAGAAGGAACAACAGGTCTTCATAGGCCTCTTCTCCCTTTCCCAGAAAGGCACTTCTGTACATCACCCTGAAAAGACAGCCTGCTTTGGAGGATCCCTAATGCAAAGTAATAGCCATACTAGCGGAAAGAGAAGACAAATTTTCTTCTTCTTAGTCAGTAAATATGTAGTCCATCTTAAAGTTATTACAGGTCTGATAAAAGAAATTCTACTCCTTGGCTCTCACTGTTGCAAAGTGCATTTAAGATGGTTTATAACTATAGCTGTTCTTTTAGACATATTATTACATGCAAGTATTCAACAAGTTGTAGAAGCTGTGGTCCTTAAATGACGAGGACAAAAGCTCTAACTCAGTATCTTTACCTTTAAATCAAAGTGAGCGATTTTATTGGAGTGAAGGTAATTCACACCATCCAAAATCTGCTTGATGAATCTGGTTGCTTCCTCTTCACTCAAAGACTCCTTCTGTGCCAAGAAGTCAAAAAGTTCTCCTCCAGACACCCTGCAAAACACACCAGAAATTTTCCCATTACCTACTGCATTGTAGGTAAAACAAAATAAACATAAGCACAAAAATTGAAGTGGAAATAAACCTCTAAGCAGTTTGGAAAAGGCCACTTTTGCAGGCAACCCAAGAGCTGTGTATTCTGGTCCCAGCTCTGCCAAAAGTTCCTTTTAGCTTTTCCTCCCCTGTAAATTAAGAGTTGTCTTCCTCTAGCTCAATGATACTGCAAGGTTTAATTAATCTAGAATTATAATGGACCAAAAAGAGTTGCATTTTCTGATGAGTTTACAGACATGTGAAAGGATTGCTTCTCTGTTGCCATCAATAACATGAGGCAAGTAGATCTGCCAGCTAAATCTGGTTCCATTACAATCTTCTGCTGCAGACTCTTCCTTGACATATAACTGACAGGAAAGCCTTTATCTTGGGCTGAATTTTTATAAATACAGATTGCAGTAGCTTGGAAAGTACCTTAAAATTGTCTTCCCAAATAAAGCAAGTGGAAGATTACTACACATTATTGTGAGTACTCACGTCAAAATTGGAATACATTCAATATATATTTAGTGCATTATACCTGTTCCTACTTTTCTCTCTTTCTGAGAGCTGGAGTGCTCTACCTCTACCTATTTGGAAACAGGATGCTCCAGATACTGTATTTGCCACCATTTGCAGCCTTGCTGTTTATAACAACGCTCACTTTTATTGTTACCAGTTCCCCATTCAAAGGGAGCCCCCGGGAAGCGGTTGTGTCAGGCAGGTCTCAGGGCTCTGATGCATCTACTACCAGCCGGGCTCACTGCTCAGAGCACAAGCAAAAGGCTCATGGCACCCAAAGCCACTTGAGAAGGTAAGTTATGACTCTGCTGTCTGACAACCTACCAGTAAAAACAGGCAGTTCCAAATGCTCTAAGTTCACTAGTGGCTGTGATGGAGACAAGTCAGACCTGGCTCTTTGGGCAGTGCTACCTCTGGGCCAGGCTGCTGCACAGCACCAGGGGGGACTAAACAGTGATCCCCTATTCGGCCTCTTTCAGAGCGAACTGTTGCGAACAGCTACCAAAACTGCAGGGAGAAGTCACGTGCAAACAGGAAGGCAGCGGTAAAAGTCACCGAGGCCTCGGCCTTGGTTCCCGGCTTGTGCTGCTGCTGCGGGTGACGGTTTACCTGGCTGCCCCAGGACAGGCAGTTACCTGCTCCCGCTGGCAGCAGCGGCATTTACTGCGTGTTTTTCATGCACCCACGTAGAGAAAAACTTTCTAGACAACATGAGCGGGACATGAAGCATTTTCACCTGGACAGAAGTCACTCCATACTTCAGTTATGGTTAAATGGCCAAAACACAAAAATAAATTTGAGACGACCCAGGGACACAGCACAACTGCTGTCTGTGCTTCTTTGCCTTTCCTTCCTACTCACCTCAGTTACTCAGTCCCACAGACTCCAATTGCCACTTCAGGTGACATCAAGGGTCTCAGCAATGCCATCACCCTCGTTAAACATTTTTCCTTCTACTCTGGGCATTTCAGGACCCTGGAAATATTGCCTCTTTTTCCATGGCTGTAGGTTGATTGGTTGATTTGAAACAATCAAAAAAAAGTAAGAACAAGTAAGTGCAGTCCTGGGCCAGCCTGGCAATTCTTAATTCTTGTCTCGCAGCTGAATGCAGTGGCCTTAAATAGGGCAAAGCTTCACTGGATCCAGCCCTCTGCAAGGGCAAGAAGCTACAGAAAAGCAGAAGCTGGTGACACAAGAGGTTGCTTTAGCCCAAAACAGCTGCTAGTCAGAAGTAACGAGCTCCTTTCCTGTCCCCCAAAGCCTGACTATGGAGACCAACATTTGGCCATAAACATACACTTAAAAATGAACAGATGCTCCTCATCACTCAAACACCATCTGCCAGCAGTCACACTGATCTCCAGGAATGCTCCCTGGCCTAAACACTGGCTCCCCTGCAAAGCCAGAGGTTATTTCATCTCACTCGGGGATCAAAGCCTCATTGTCTGGACTCCATATACACAGCAAAGCTGCAGCAGGTGCCCTTGGGAACACATGGTGAACATAAATTCAGACTTGGTATCTCTAAACGTCCTGCTTTATAAATTCAGAAAAATGCATTATTTACCAAGTATCTAAAAATTGCTAGCAAGTGAAAGACCTCAGGGTAGCTCCTTGCTCACAGCCATGTAAACCTGTGCGATGGATGGACAGATCAAGAACATGTCACCTTCTGCACAGCCTCTCTAAAATGCAGAGTTTGAAACCAGGTGATACTGACTCTGCAGAAGAGCAGGACCTAGTCCCCCAAAACACATCTCCCTCTTCCCTGTGGGGCAAGTTCCATCCCTCACCCCCCTGGCCAGGGCTGTACAGGGTGACCAGCAAGACCCGGTTTGTTAGAACCACCACTTCCACTTCTGGCTCTGACGAGCACACGATTCTACCCACTGCTTTACGCAACAACGTTCGCGTTTCTCCTGGCTTTCAGGTGTCAGTAGAAGATGGGACACAACCACCCATGTCACCATAGGAAAGCTGAGCCACACAAACGCACCCGTAAATAGCTGCAGCTCCGGTGTGATCTTGCAAAACCTCTACTGCAGCCTCTCCATTGGAAGCTGAAGCTACGCAAATAGCAATATCTCTAAGTCACTTCGAATGATGTTGGGTTTCCAGGCCAGGGGGCAGAAATTCTGTTTACACAGAGCACAGCTCTTTTGGCTAAACTGGAGAAAGGAACTTCTTTAAAAGTTAACCTTTACCTCCCTCTTTTGTGTTAGGGCTCTTCTGCATCTAAACATGAACACCAAGTTTGGGTGTTTAGAGCCCCTTTACCCCTCCTTTACACTTGCCCCTGGCTGGGTAGCAAAAGCCTCAGCTCATGCCAAGGGACATCTGTCCCCGCAGGGTGCAGGAGTCACTGCCCAGTGACCTCAGCCAATCCTCCTGCCAAGGGCTGGGGGGCCGGACGACACCGCTGTCCCATCTCCATCTCCTGGTCACCCACCTGCCCCGGAGGGTAGGAAGCCCCTTACTCACAGCTCAAGGATGAGGACCACGTCCGTCTTGTTCTCGTAGATGTCGTGCAACTTGATGATGTTGGCGTGCAGGACCTGCTGCAGGATAGTCACCTCCCGTTCGATCTCCTCACGCCGCACGCCGCGGCGGCTGGCCCGACTCTGGCGCTTCTTGATGAACTTCGCAGCGTACTCCACGCCCGTGCTCCTGTCGCGGCATTTCTTCACTATAGCAAACTGGCCACTGCAAGAGGATAATAAAAGCAGAATAAATAATAAAGCTTAAAGCTCTCACATGACAGTTTCCTGAAAGAACTGGTCATGTACAAAGCTGGATCCTGCAAGCCCCCGCCAGCAATAACGCTACCACACGAGGCTGTTCTCACTGCAACAGCGAGGACTGTCACAGCTCTGCAGCTAAAGTCACCAGAGCATAATGAGGCCGTGCCTGGAGCTCAGCAAGCACAAGCAGGGTCGGAACAGAAGGGAGGATTCAAGCTGAGAATCTCTAAAGAATAGTTCATGTATAAATGAGTAAGAGCTGGCTCAAAAGGTTCCAATTACCACTCTTTTGCTTGCTAGCGCTTGAGGCATTCGAGGTGGCATCAGACCACTGCATGTTCTGAAAGGACATGCAAGCATCAAAGCATCTCCCTGAAGGATAATCTTTCAGAAAAGGACTCCATGGATTGATGACCCTTTGGAAATGTAGAACTGACCTCCAGTAACCAGTTTATTTTCACAGAAAGTACTGGCTTATTCACAATTTTGCACTTCACTTGAAAGCTTGGCTATAAATGTAATTTGAGCAAGCGCATGCTCCCTACTGCCAGGGCAAGGATAGAGAATTTCCCATTTTATCAGCCAGTTGCTGCACCGAAGTTTTCAAAAGGCACATTCCTGCCATTTGCTACTAAAATTTCCTGAGGTTCCTAGACTAAGAAATTCCAGCCCAGATGTAATAGTTCCCTGTTATCTCCTAAGAGGGGAACACTTGGAGGTCAGATGACTATTTCAGCACATAATAACCCTAGAGGTTGCAAGCCTGTCTCAGCGACAGGAACTTTTTGAAATGAGGCACATTTTATTGGCTTTCCAAAAGGAAATTCTTAAGTCCTGCTTTTTCCTTTGCGTGAGCATCATTCCCTCGAGAGGCACTGCTCGAACGTTAGAGAGACGCTCTTTCCAGGGCTAAGGTTTTCTTCTCTAGTCTTTCTGAAAAACGACTAATACCTAGTCGTAAAAAAAAGTGGTAAGTGTTGTCTTATCAAAATTAAGCAACAAAAGTGGTCTGCAGCTAAAACAGGATTTGAAAATTTAATTAGGCAAGAACACTGCACAGAACAGAACGATCAGTCACAGAATTCTTTAATTCTCCTATATGGAATCAACTAATTTATTCTAGATAAGAAAAGCTATGTCGTATCAGAAGAATGCTTAATAACGCTAAAATGAGACACACACAAAGCAAGAGATAAAACCATAAGTCTCTACCTTGAATTTGCATTTTAGCAAGTTATAACTACAACAGAAACATTAAGGGCAACTAACACTACTGCATGCAACGGATAGGCTCTTGTCCAAACTGCTTCTGAAAAGCAGACACAAATCACACTTAAACAGAAACACATTTCTTTTTAATGAAGGAACATGCAGCAGATCTAATTAAGCACACCTTTATCTTTTTAGGTCTGACTTAAATTAGTAATACTAAGCAAAGACAGTGAGGTTTCCTCACAAACTCTAACTTTCAACTACTCTTTACTAAAAAGAAGTTAGGATAACTTTTTTTAATCAAATTCATGGAAAAGCACCTTGTTTGGGTACAAAACATCTCCAGTTATTAATTTTCCCTTAGATCTTCCAAAGCCAACTCAAAACCAAACAGGTCTGAACAAATGAGAAGCTAGAGTTAATAGAAACCACTGATAATGATTCTCTGAAACAAAATTAAACAGGCTCTCTGGTGTCCAGCTCCAGCACTTCTAGCTCAACAACAATGAGGACCAAGAACATTTGGTTCAATGTCTTGACATTTGTTTCGGTCAGTTGAAACACGGTGAGGTCAGTCTGCTCCATCCAGAATGAGTTTCTTTCATTGCTCCTGCACATTCCTCAATAGGAAGGTCTAGTATTTTCCACCACTATTCAGTAATCTAACTTTTATACACAAGGAATAAAATAAACAAAGCTAATTTTAAAATTACATAAGCCATCTCAGAACCCCTTTGTACCTATCGGTCCCTTCATGATTGATCATTATTTTACTTGCACATCCACAACCAGCAGTTTGATAGTGCAAACCTGCACATAGTGATGCACAGAGCACAAAATGAGGCAGGAGGTTCAGTGGGAGCTGGTGGAAAACAAGCAGTCCACATTGGGCTGAGGCTGCCATCAACAGTCAGATGTTGACTCCGAGAGCCAAACAGAAGAAAGAGTTGGCTGCTCTTTGGACTCTAGTGCAAGGAGCTCACAACCCACCTGAGGACAAGCATAATTTCAAGCAGCAGAAACAGCCTGTTTCCACATTGAAGCTCCTCTGTTAGAAACCCTAAGGTGATGGTAACTTCCTGTCATTGCTTCTTGTCCTCCTAGGAGGAATATTTTTATTCCTCCTGCAGGAGGAATTTGTCAAACTCTTTTGGCAGAGAGAAAGAAAAAGAGAAGATCACAGAATCCACCTTGCAAACAGGCAGTGTATGTACTGCTCCATGCATTACCATGGTGCTGAGCTAGACCAAAAAGCTGACGACTTGTGTTCAAGGCCTATGTCATGTGCTTCAGCCCATGCTTTCCTTTGCTAAAAGGTAAAATGCATCTTGTGACCACAAAGAGGTAAAAATCTGACAAGGCTTATAGACAGGATAGCCTGAGCATTCATGGTTCAACAGAGTTTTGCTAAAATTGCTCCTTCACAAGAGCTATGTCTGTTAGGGAATCTTTATATGAAGCACAGAAACTTCCAAGTCCACATGTTCCCAATGTCCTACTGAATATCCTCCAGTCAGAAAAGGCTCTGGTTTTCAGCGACTATTTGACAGAACTGTACTTTTACAAAAACATGCCAAATCTTTCATTATATTTCCACAACACAGCAGAAAACAATTTTGAATTTCTGGGAAGCTGGGTTGCAATGAAGCCACAGCCAATCTAATAAAATTAGAGGCTGGGAAGCACAGCCCTGCTGGAGGAGCAGCACTGTCAGACAGTGACTCCCGCGTGGCAGGTGCAACATCTAACACAGACTTAAGATCCTATCAGCAAAAACACGGTCTGACCTACACCCAGGTCTCCTCAGACCCGCAGGGACACTCTAGGGTCCAGCCACTTTTCAAACGGATAAAACAAGGCAATGAGTTCTCCTTTACACCCACAGGACGCCCCAGTCCCTGCTCCATCTCTGAGATCTCACTCAGAAAGAGCTGGCAGATCCTCAGACCCAGACTGTATGTATAAGAGATTTCCTTATTCAGGGCATTATAGCCAGCTTGCAAGGAAAGGATTCACCTTACAGAAAATGTTAACCTTTAACTACTGTGATTTTATCAGCCAGAACCTCTTCATAAGAATTGCAAACACACTTGTTAAGTGCAAACCCCCATGCTTACGCTATAGATGCACTGAGCTATTATTGTTACAATACTATGATATCCTTCTCCAGCTTGGTAAGAAATAAAAGTACAGTTAGAACTTAAATTATGCAGTATACACAACAACGATACTCAAACTTAATAATATATGATGTATTTAGTGCTTCATTAATGCAGGCAGGTGGCAGAGCCTGTCTTAAACCTGCAATGTTAAATAAACCTAGAATTGAGGCTCTCACTTAGCCTTTGCTAGTTCTCAAAAACTGCCACTCTCTGGCAAAGGCAGCCCCCATTTCAGACAGCTTTAATGACACCAGACAGCTCAAAGGATGTTTCTTTTTTTCTTTTTGTCCTTCATTCTCAGACATATCCTAAACACTTCACAGGAGAGGGGAAGGAACGGATGCGACAAGTTTACTTATCCCTTTAGGAAGCTTTTAATTCATTAATCACACACAGAGTCTAGACCTCAACCATTTGCCAGATCCATTAACATTAAGAGGCTGTATTTCTGCCTCCTGATTTTGTCATTACATGCAAACCCCTAGAGATCTTAAGAGAATTAAATTCCTGCTTAAAAAAAAAAAGAAAGCCTTAAATATTCTGCTAAAAGAATTCAATCTATAGTGCTGAGAGCTGTTCCTGTAAACCTCATGGACTTCTGCTGGACACTCTACTCCTCTTTAAGGACTCATTTTTGGCTTTAAAGAATCAGAGCTTGCTTAATCCATGGTATCTAAAGAGATCTGATACAGGCATTGCTGTATTGACTTCCTTGACTTCATCCTAGGAACATACATTTTGCCAAAAAGGTTCAGGGGAAAAGTATCACTATTTCATGCCTGCAGATTAGGGGAGCAAACACAGACATTTTTGCATTTATTCTAAAAGACCAACAGTGCCCACGGATGACCATGATTTTGAAGAGTTCTGTTTACTTGAGATCAGCATACACAGTATCGCAACTGCTTTTTTACCCTTTGACAGATTTACAGTGTGGACAGTTGCCCATGTTGGCATGTTACCCTGTGCCTTATATTTTACTGTTTCCCACAAGCTCAATACCTGCGCCTGCCTTCATGCTCACCTTATCCTTTAAAATTAGTCTTTTCAAGGCAGTCCTTGAGGAGCACCAGGGAAGACAGTTGGTGACAGGGCAGGAGAGGGTGCGAGCCACGAGGAGGCAGGAGCTGAGCTCCGATGCGCTCTTGCCACCGTTGCCTAGGCTTAACCAGGGTCTTTGTTAATGTATCACAAGGGAATACTAAAATATTCTTGCACAACCCTTTAAGATGCTCACCACAAAGCAGCAGCCCGTGCGTCTTTTCACAGGAGCAGCCTAAGGCTTCGCAAGGTGCTGAAACACTGGAGAACATCAAGAAAAGAGTTAACAGTTTAGGAAGGGACAGGCGGTGGGGAGGCTTTGAGCAAAAGCTGAAGTGATAGAATATTGCTCTGCGCTGCCTGTCAGGCACAGGCACTGCAGAAAGGAAAGCAGAAAGGAGAGCGTGCCCCTACAGAGGAGGCAACAGCTGCAAGGAAATTAAACCCTTCGCTTAATTTCACACGAGGAGCTGTGACAAGAAGCCAAATTTCACAGCTCAGATGTTTAAGTTTCAGATGCGTCTGCCAAAATTCATTATTTTCTAGTACATCAGTGAGACCAAGATGACCTGTGTCCTAACCCACAGTATTCACAACACTCAAGATCAGCTCAGAGGCAGCCACATCTTACCTTCTTCTCCTCCTCCTTTCTTTCTTTCTTTTTTTTTTTTTTTAATCAAAGTAGTTGTTCCCTTTTAAAATAGTTTGGGCAGCTGTACTATGGTCTCAGAGACCCAAAATAGGTGGCAGCAGCTTTAGAGTATAAACAGCAGCAGCTGCAACCAGTCAGTTACTGTATGATTACGTGCACCATATTCATCCATCATTAATAATGGGATTCATCCTAGCAATGAAGACAACATTATTTGCATTGCTAATATCATCTAGGAGATTTCTCACTGAACAAGAACACAAAGAGACGATAATACTGGGTGGTTTTAGAGTTCATTTTTAGAAACGTGCTTTAGATGAGCACAGATTCAGCTTTTTCTTATTGTTGTGCAGTTCACACAGGAGAGGAGGTGGAAAGGCCATGGAGAAGGGAGAAACTGGGCAGTCCAGAATAGCTGGATAGTTTCCCATTCTTTTTCAAAGGTTATTTTTAAGCCTAGCACCAGAGGGTAATGCTCTAGGGCAGAATTTGTCTCGAGTGAATAACAGAAGTGCAGGTTGCCTGTTTGGGATGCCTCAGCACAGGACAGTAGCACTGCTAAGGTGCATCAGAATAAAGAGTCTTTAAGAACATCTAAGCATGGATCTACATTTATATCCATCCTCTCGTCATAGTCCATAAATATCAGTGCTGGCCATGAAATGCTGAACGCACGTAAACAAGATGCTGAGGTGACAGTGCAGGTTCCTTGGCTCTAGCCAGGCCCTCCGAAGCCAGCTGAGGAAGTTGAGGCTGTCACTTGAGAAGAGCAAACCATTTCTTCCCCAAATACCAAACACAGGCTCAGTTTGGGCTTACTAGGCTAATGTTCTATATTTATCCATTTCATTCATTTAAAAAAAATCTGTAAAAGGAAGAACTGTACTTGCTAGAATCTGAAATTTTCCTAAGATAGCTAGATACACGGTAACATGCTGACATGCACACTTGACACTGAAATATGATTTCAAGGAGTTTCAGAGCAAAGTGAACCTGGAAAAGGAGGATAGCGCTGGGGCATCCTGCCGGGCAAGTGGCTGCACTCATTTCCCCAGATGAGCCTGGACAATTTACCTTGGAAAAGATTTGCGAGAGATTTAAGGCAGCTACCTCCAACTGATTTTAATGGTAATTAGTATCCTAATTACTTGATGGAAAAACACATCTCAGGTTTTCTGTATATAGTTTCCCAGCGTCTGTAAAATGCAGAGAGTATTACTGGAAAAAGGAAAGGAAATATAAATCATAAACATACAGCTAGATCTATTCATTTTATGTCTTTAAACATCACTATAATCACTCCCTTCAGTCACTAGGTGTCTCAACAGCAGAATACATTACCAGGAGGAAAACTAAAATACAACCAAACTGCACCTCAACCACAGTCTTAACTGCCCACATGCACACGCAGGCTATCCTGGATGCAAAACATTCTCTTTAACTAGGGACCTGCAACCACACTGCAGCAGCTGCATCTCTGGCAAGAATTCCTTTGGTTTCCAGTTTGGGAGCAGCTTGCAATGCCAACACTGTACAGCCAGGCCACAGGGCAGGGAGCACCCACACTCTACGGCACAGAGCAAAATACTGCACATTTGCTACCTTTTTTTTTTTTAATTTTCCAACTTGATTGATGCTATAAACATCTCTTACTCCTTTGGGGTTTTCTTTTTGTTCTGCAGAAGGTGCAGAAAGGTGAAAGTCTCAGTTCTCCCTTTTTCTACTGCAGAGGGAGGGCGAACGGCCCTTCAAGGGATGCTCCACAGCAGCAGGAGCCGGCAGGACTGATGCTGACACCGTTGGTTTTGCTGCATCTCAGCAAAGAGGCTGCTAAATCACCGTGAACACAAACAAGTGCTTTTAAGGGGAATGGAGATGACCTTCCATTCCCCTCTCCTCCCTCACACGCTCCGCTGTTATGTTTTAAGCGAGGTTACGCTGAACTTCCTCGCGCCGTTCGGGTCTTGCTCCCATGTGCACTTCTCTAAAGATAGAAGCTGAGTTCAAGCCGCTATGGTTGGCACGCCAGCCGGCTGGCTCCAACGCCGTATAATCACATTCCAGACATGGGGCCTTGAAGGAAGCTTCGCAAACCACAGGCCTTCATGCAAGGCATGGAGGAGGACAACAAAAACTGGACGCGACTGTAAAGGCAACACATATTTTGACTCTGAACCTCTTTATAAATTGGTCTTCCAAGAGAACATCTCCAAAAGATAAAAAGCACCTGAAGTGTTACAGGAACTTAGGTCTCTTGATAAGACTCATCAGAAACTGAAGACGACCCCTTTAATACAGAGCTCAGTAAAAGTACAAGGAAAAATGTATTGAAATTGAATGGTTTTCTCACTTGCTTTTTGAGAACAAGCTACAAAAAGGGCTATGCAGATAGCACTAAAACCCACCAAGCTTCCAACATAGGAACCTGGAGAGTAGCTTCCAGACAGCAGTTTGATAGGGCTTATAATACTTTGGCTTTCTGGATAATTGAGGGAGGGTTGTAGATCCCTAGGCAGACACCAAACCTTTGTTTATTCCTAAAAAAAGATTTAATTACTTAAGACTTTCTATTTTTAGAGCATCATTTGTGACATTTTAGGGCAAGTGTTAAAAACACTTCTATGAGTTCTAAAATGCTTCAAATGCTCCTTAACTTTAAAATGCTTCTGTGAGCTATAGGACACAAATACTGCAGCTAGTTGAATAATATTCCAGGCAAAGTCTCACAACAGAAACCCGGTCGTTCAGCCCCCGCTAAGGCTGGATCAGAGCTCAAACCTGCCTGTGATTCAGCACAGCATCAGCTAGTGGCAAGGTCAAGGGCACAATGGAAAAGCAACTCTCCAATACTGAGGAAAAGCAGGAACACGGAGGCACTGGGTTTTACCCTGGCAGAAAGCTGCGGCTGCCTCAGGCAAGTTACTTAATCTATGTGACAGTGACGCCCTGTCAAAAGGCAGCTGCATCTGCGTGACAGGGCCAGGAGGCTCTGACTTCTGGTCATATCAAACACTGAACGTGTAACTCTGACTTAAGGTTGTTTTCTCCAATAGAGAGAATATTTCACTTTCTCAGCAACCTTTCCTCCTGCCTAAATCTTAAAGTAAGAATTAAGTAGAACAAGGAGGCACAAGGGACCTTGCCATAAAAACAAGTCCACTGTGGCAAAGAGCTCACTTTTTCCAATATAAGGTGCCTAAAGTTTGAACAAAAAACATGAAAGCTGTATTTGTATTCTTTCCTTATGTTCCAGACACCCAGCTGTGGGAATATCAGCACACAGAGCTTGCAATAGTCTTAACATACGCACGGTCTGACAGCCCCCTCGAAAACAAGATCCAAACTCAAGCCTGACTGTGATTCAAACCAATATTGCTTCCAGGCAATTTCTTAGGGTAATTTGCTACTACAAGCCCTATCCCAAACATGGGCAGCCTGATGCAACATGCATACGTGGCTGCCTGGGCCTCCAAAGCCAGAGTGTAGCTTGCAGAGCTAATTTTAGGTTTTACTAGACATTGCAAGTTCGCCAGCTGTTGCTGCGCCTTCACTAATTGGATGATGAAGTACGTTTGGTCCCCTGACAGCAGGAGGACCACGTGTTCCCCAAGCTAGGAGACAATACGATATCTTTAACCCTGAAAATAATTTTACGTTTATCTTTACTGACAGTAACGATCAGTTAACTGCACGTCATGAACCTCACGGGCCAAGCCAGCTTCACCTTCTGTTAGCATCACTCTGCCCATCCGCTAGTGAATGGGCATGAGGCATCTCCTACCTCGGGAGTCAGCTATCAACAGGAGAGTAAGAATCCTAAAAATGCATTCCGAAACTCGCAGGTGCTTAACACTCTCCTTGGGCACGTTTGAGTCAATATGCCCGGACACAATCACTGGAAATAGGGTCAAGCTGACCTGGGTGCAGCACTTCTAGCTACAAGGGGCTGCTGTGAGTGCCCTGGCTTTACAGGTGACTTGGTTTAAGCAAAGATCATTGATCATCAACTACAGCTGTTGCTTTTAGGTAAGCAGTTTGTTCACGGTTTGCCACTACTGGGTATAATTGAGGACTGCAAGCTTATTACTATTTCTCCTGGTCTTGATCTTCTCTCAGCTTTTCCCTGGAAAAAGTAGATTCCAATAATCTTATCCTCTAACTGCTGTATTTCTGTTAGCTTTCCCAGCAAAGCCCTTAAGCATTCTTATTCAACACCTTTCTTAGAAAAGCCTCAAGCTGTTCTCCTCCCAAATTTAAGCCTTTAGAACAGTTTTTCTGCTGCACTTAATGGATTTCATCATGCTGACACTCTCCTCCTGTTTAAGCAGGCACGCTCCTCCCCACAGAGGCCCTGGATGCTGCGGCTCCCTCACCCAGAGGCAGCTCCTAGGGCTCGTCAGGACACAGTTCAGCCAAGGCCACGCAAGGTCCACAACCATAAAGGTATTTTCCTGGAAGCTTTTTGTACAAAGTCCATGGTTACAGCCATAAAGAACCGGGGGCTTTAAGTGGGCCATAACAATATTTTTTAGCATTTTTTTTTTATGAGTATAGACAGCATAGATTCAAACTAACTAGTGATTCCAGCAAGGCACCATAAACTAAATAGGTATTTGCTATGGCAGTAAGGGAGGCGCTTGGAC
The DNA here is from genome assembly GCA_034781795.1 of Crypturellus tataupa. Classification (NCBI taxonomy): domain Eukaryota; kingdom Metazoa; phylum Chordata; class Aves; order Tinamiformes; family Tinamidae; genus Crypturellus; species Crypturellus tataupa. The sequence continues at coordinate 319,751 of JAWLRI010001078.1, forward strand.
CTCGCTGCAGGAGCGCTGCACTGTGGCAGAACCCTCCAAACCTTTTCTTTTTAGCGGAGTATTTTACAGGAATTTTGCTTAGCTACTGAAAAGCAGATAAATTCTTCACGTTTGCGTGAAAAATACGCAAGTAAATCCAGTTCCCAAAATACTGTAGTTATCTTTTGAACATTTCGAGCAAGATGATCCCAGGGATATCACTAGTTGCTTACCACAGCCCTGTGAGAGAAGTGGGGAAAAAAGTGTTCATGTCACAACATGCGACTCATGATTTCATTGCAGATTCACTGAAGGCCTGGGCAGTACCAAGGTTATTTCTAAACAAATCAGTTAACGTGATAGTGACCACACTGCTAGCTAGCTGTTAAGCCTAACAGTATGTATTATATGCACTCTACATAGAGGAAAAAAATAAAAAGTGACTTTACATGGTGAGTTTTAATACACTAGGGGAGCGCTGAGCACCTGTGGGCATCTCCAGCACCTTGAACCCACGGCTCGAGCTCGCGCAAAGGAGACAAATCCTGGGCAGAACAGACTCTGTGTCCACTGCCAAAGGAGACCCCAACAGTGGGGGAAAATGACTCACACAGAAGGATCCAGTTTACTGGAATAAGTAAGACATAAACAAATCATCTGAGGTATAAATGAAGATTTAATAAATCTCGTGTTTCTGAACAATTCTATGCCTTATGAGCAGCTATTGATCAAGTGATGCTCTATCTGCACTACAGCCTATTAATGCATCAATGACAATTTGGGTTTACCAGCCCTAATTTAAAAGAAACTGTGCCACCTGCTGAATCACCACAGCACTTTCTGAAGCTCTTAAGCATTTCTGGAAGCCTCCCAGCACGCAGTGACAAGCAATGTGGTCCATATCAGCCCCTGAAGCTGGAGGAGCATAGAGTCTGCAGGGATATACGGCACTAGCCCAGCAATTCTGGCAAGTTCCCAATAGCCTGGCCTGCCTTTTCTGTACTCTGGAGCACAAGAATAAGACGCGCATGATAAAAATTCTCCCCACTTATCACACTTCAGTTTTAGATTGAGTATCAGCTCCCGCAGGGGTAATGAACAGAGTCCAGGGACCGAGGGAAGGTCAGGGCTGACTCAAGCTTAGCAGGAAGGGCTGATTTGATAAGCTGCTGCCGTGCGGAGCAACACCCGCGCACGTAACGCATGCAAAGGGTAGTGCCTTGCACCGCTTGTGTTTAGAGGTACAAAGGGCTCAAAGCACACTCGAACAAGGCTCCGGATCCCTCCCCGGACAGGGCAGTGACTAAGGCAAGGCGCCCGCGCTGCCGAGGACGGGCTGCTCCTGAACCACTCTCCTCCCCGGAGCGCCCCTGGGTGCCGCACTCAGCTCTCACACCCGCTTCCCATGCCGTGCAAACGGGCTGCTGGTTTAGAAATGCTGCGTGGAGGCTACCTGAGCTGGATTAACCCTGAGAGGCACCTGGAAGGTGCTAGTCATTAGTCCAGTGGGAAGCTCTACTATTTTCACTTTACTCACAGCTACCGTTTTTCACGTCACAAGCCAGCAGGGAATCCTGCACGGAGTATGTCCTCAGCAGCCCAAATTCCAAGCAGCTTTCTACTGCAATAGAAACCAAAAAATATTTTTTCCCCTTTCTAAAGATACAGAGTTAGATTCGATCCTCAATGGTTAAAGCCAATCCTCTACAGCAGTTCATCTTTGAGTGCTTCTCCTGGGGTTGCTTAGCCATAGTCATACTTGCAATGATAAACATGGACAGAGCGGATACACTGAGATCATTTTCATCACTCATCTCAATTCCAGTAGTAAGAAAAATAAAATAAAGTGTTACTTTGCTATTAAGTACTAACAAAGGCCAATTCTTCTTAGTTACTGTAGGCAGAGTAATTTCATTACTTAAAATATTTTTAAAAGCCGTAATTTTATCTGTACTTTTTGTCATAAAACAAAAATTTCAGAAGGAAGTAATTGAGTAAATACTGAAAACTAGCAGAGGAATTTATTTAAAAGGGGAAAAAAAAATGAAGACCAATTTGCTGAAAAGCGCATAAACATCTGAAAGTAGTGACTGTGTCAGATGGCTGATGAGAATCTCTGTTACATGAACGAAGTGCTAGATGCCAAAAATGTTTCAAGAGAAGATTCAATATTCAAATGCATGATATGTAAAATTATAGTAACAAGAAATATTAGCAGAGGTGCTAGGTAGAAATCTGATAGGAACCTCTGTATGCACTGCAGAAAAAACTCCAAGGCTATTTTTCCAGTTTGAGAGGACTAATAAAAAGTACAAAAGAAGAGAGCTAGGCTGATGCCTGGGAAAGCCCAGCACTGAATGATTTCTACAACAAAGCACAAAAATAATAGCAGGTGAGGATGTTCTGTCATGTGTGCTAAGGGTAACCCTGCTGTTGTAATCACACCCCTCAGTTTGCCAGAGTCCGTGTTGCTGGATGACATTTTTTATGACGGATTTCCAAGTTCCTCCCCTGTAAAGAATACCTCGCTTATCTCCGCTTTTTCTTTTCATTACGCAAGTAAATATTTATTAGTTACATTGTCAGAACAGCGATTGTGTGCCAGGCCCCAAGGTCCCATTACGGCTGGGGAAACGCTGCTCTGGCAGCTCTCCTGGGCTTCCCGGGGAGGAGAGCTCCCTGCTCCCAGCGAGCCCCTCCGATCCCTGCCCGCGCTGGGAATGGCACGGGGCAGCTGCGCGCGGGCCGCGGGAGGTGCGTAGGGCACTCGTGGCTTTGCTTGCTCTGAACTAACCTTAAAACCACGGAAGGGGCTGAGAAAGCAGCCACTGGATTACACCTGGAAAAACCAAGAGACATCCAAATGACTGGCTTTTCTTTGGGGCACTGCCTGAATCACCTGAAATTTCTTCCCAGCCTGCTTACAGAGAATGCAAAAAGGAAAGGACTTCAACTATAAGGGCTGATATTCTCCAACATTTCTTTGGCTAATGATTCTCATTTCCCTCTTCACTGATAGTTCCTTAAAAGCAGCTGTCTTCTCCAAAAGAAGATAATTTCCCTTATGGGGTGTCTCAGTGAAAACAAAGGATGACAACAAGCTACAGGTATACAGAGAAATCTCCTTGTGCAGCCACCTCTCAGTTTGTCTCAGTTAAGGCTGATGCTACAGAAAGCAGAGGGCAGGACACGGTCTCCAGAGGCTGCTCTGCTTCCGCAACGGGCATCGTCACGAAACGCCTCTTGAGAGGCTCTGTGACACGTCCTGCCCCAAGCCCGGCCTTGGCTGCGGGCACTGACACTGCCCAGAAGGCACAGGTTAGAGCAGCCTCTCTAGGCTGGTTGACAACGCATTTGGGGGTTGGATCAGTGACGGATTTGCTGCACTGCACAGTGCAACATTTCTGAACTACGCTGCACACCCCTGCAATGCCACCACTCCGGCACCTACCAGCCTCTGCTAGCACAATTCAAGAAGCTCCTGCAGGGCTGCCCCATAAACGCTTCTGTCCCACTAGGCAGAACCAGCCATCCAAACCCCAGCCAAGTCCTGAGCTGTTTTGTGGACGGCTGTCAAGCTAGGAATTCCCGTTCCTGGTTTTCCCTCCCAGCAACTCGCCTTGGCTCAGGACAGGTCTTTATCTGCCTTTCTGTGTACTCCAGGGCCATCGGGGTAGCTTTTGCTTCCTCATGCTCTTCAAGGTGCACCTCATCTTCCCGACCCACAGTTAGAGTGGCAACCATTCCTGCCACCGGCTTGTCCCAGGGCTTCTCTCAGAGCAGGCAAAAGTGCTTTAATGGGTTTCTGGCATAGGACTTCATCACAATTGAAAATAGCTATTTAAGGCACAGTTTGCCATTATGGGGATAAAAATGATGTTTCAAAAATGATATCTGAGGAGGAATAAATTTTGAAAACATCCTATGAAAAATTACTTTTGAAAATTCCATTTTTGATCAAGAACTTAAGGAAGTTGACTGCCAGAAAACACTTCGATGCCTCCAAAGAGTGATAGCACTAAATGCCTGGGAGGACTGCATAAAGTCCTCCCAAATTGTGCAATCTGCTGTCTTTGGGAGAAAAGCACCATCTTTTTGTAATACATCTGCAGGCAATCATTACTTGACGCTCCGTGACATTCTGGCTCCTGTAGACCACCAGCCTAAACAGCATACCCGAGGACTTTAAAAAGTAATATTCATGGAGCACATTCATCTTTTCGATTGCTCTTTACAATAAGGAAAAAAGGACAAAGTCCATTAATACTCCTCTTTTTACAGAGTTTTCTCCCATGACTGCAGTATTCGGAAAGCGAAGCCTCTTCCTTCCAAAACACAACCAGCAGAGCCCTTGGGAACTGCAAACCAGGCAAGCAGCTCAGAGCACCAACACCCCTGGCTGCTCCTTGGAAAGGCTAATGATCGCCAACATTTGCCCCATGACAAACGCAATGAAACACAGACAGATTTTCTAGTGTAGCCAGATCTGTGTCTCCCCGGGCCCTTTTACCAGGCCGGTAAGGAGCAGTAGCAACTCTGGGCTACAGAGTCCAAGTAGAAGACTAAGCAAACCTCATACCCAGCTTCAAGCTAACGCTTTGACAGGGGTGCCATAGCTCTAACTCATGCCAATTTTCCCTTAGGACAATAGTAACTTGAGAAAAGCTGAGTTTTCAGCTAGCACATACTGACTTACATTCCTAGGTCTTTTAAGTTTTCTAAATTCAGCCTTATCTCTTCATAAATTTTGATAAACAAGTAATATTTCAACATCATAGCAATAAGTTGCACTGTAGATGTCAAAAGGATTAATATTTTTAACACTGACATTTTCTAACTTGACCCGAGAGGCTCCTCCTCTTCTTAGGTCCCCTTTTAGCTACTGCTGAAGAACCTCAGTCCCCACAGACTTCAGACATACAAACCACCTGATCCTATCTTGTAGGAAGTAACTTTAAAAGTACATACATCATCATAAATGATGTGCAAGATACCATCTGGTCAAGGAGTTCACAAATGTGCCCTTGCAGCATGTGCAGCAGCTGCATCTGGGCAGCGTTTGCTCGGCCTGACCGTGCACAGTGACAGGAGAGGCCTGGCGTCATCACGAGGCACATGGGAGCTTTGCCCAGGAGCCTCCACAGGACAGAGCAGGACCCCGTAGCCTAAGGGCTGTGCAAAGATATTCAAACAGATGCTGGAAGACCATCAGTGAGATCCTGTGTTTTATTTTTCGACTGAACTTCATCTGGAACACACACCAGCCCTGAATTAATGAAGTTTTGCTTTCAGGAAGGCAAAACAAACTCAGAAGCACATGAGCAGGGCAGACGCTTCACAGACATAACTTGGAAAACTCCTCGTTTAGTGACTGTTGTTGCCAGTCACAATAAATGAATCTTTTAACTCACCTGTTCCTGTCTACACTAGCAGCTTGTTGAAAATATATGAAAGCTAATGGAAGGGATCTATAGGCTTGAAGAGTGTCAGTCAGCATCGGAAAAAAACCTTGTGTTCAAGTCACCACAACCCATTGTGTGTGAAATGTCATTTCCAATAAAGCAAACATTTGTCACAGGTCGTAAAGCAGTAGAGAGACAGAGCGCTTAGAAACAAGATAACCTCAAACACCACATTTGCCATGTAGCTAAAGAAATTTGGATTCCACACCTGGGTGTATCACGAGGTCAATTGCGAATCACAGTGCTACCGAGCAAAAGGCAAAGGATTTCCATACACTGAAGTGATAGATCTTTACTCACTCCTCACAGTAAAATCTTTCCCCTTGCATATCTGCCCATCAAGAGCACTGACTACTCCTTGAGTCTAGGAAAGAAATAGGCAGCCTTCAGATTGCTTTAAGCTTGCTCTGCGGTTGGCCAATGCAAGTTTGCAAACACAAAAGCAGCTGTTTGCACACTAGCCCTCACTCCGCTTCGCCTGGCGCTCTTCTTTCCTTCGTCACCCTCAAGGAATCGAGTGAAAGCTTTGGTGCCGTAACCCAGCCTGAGGTTTTATTTTCATTCATACTGCAAAACAGTAGCCTAATAGCCTGAACATAATATCTATTTGGTTAATCTGCAGAAGGCCAAGCACAATAACTGCTACAGCTGTCCCAGCTCCAACTGTACAGTACATTTCTTCTGTCCATTTCTGCAGATCAGCTCCAGATTCTCCATGTGGAAACGGCCTCGTCTTTCCCCCAGCCTGGTTTGTGAGGAGCTACCTCTACCTCCTACCTGGTTTTCAGCCTGTCTCTCTGTTGATGTACTGACCCCCAGCCTCTCGAGCGCTACAACTCAACAAAACGCTCTGCTGACCTCTCCTTAGATTTAACTTCTTCCAGCACTTCAATGCCCATAGTGATATTTTCATTCACTGAGCGTCCCTCCTCCATGCCCACGTGTGTGGGCACACACAACATTTCTTCAGGGCTCACTTTCATCAGATTTCCACTTTCATACCGATATTCTGAGGATCAGCCATTAGCAGAAAGCAGCCAGTTATGGAAAATTTAACAACTGAGGCCTTCCTGAGAGGGAAAGGAATGAAAAAATATAAACATCCCGCTTATAAAGAAACAGTCCTGACAGGTCTAGCAATGAAATAGCTGGAGATTAAAAAAAGAAGAGATTTAGCAGGAAAACAGCTTCAACTGAAGTGTTTTAATGCAACCAAATTATCAGCCCTTGAAAAAGGGTAATTACACATACACACGCATTTATCAGAACCAACTGCCAGATGTTTGGCAAGAAGCCAGCATGTGTATAGCCCTAATTTAGCTATTTGCATATTAAAAAGAAAATCATAAAAGGGTTGAACACTGAATGGGAACAGTCTACCCTCATCTATGTGCTGCTAAGTGACTGGGGAAGCCCTACCTCATCCAGGCCGTCAATCCAGCAGCGTGTTTGAACAGGTGCTTATGGTTAAGCATAAAAACAGCCCACTGATTTCAACTAGAATTGATATTTGTAGGTAAGTCTCTAGGATAAAAGCTGCACACAGACATTAATCGGTCCAGATGAAATTTTGATCTGTGAATATTTTCAGGAACACATACACAGTGTTTTGCAGGCAGATGTGAACATATCCACGCTCCAAGGGGCTGGGCAGCTCTATGCAAAAAACACAAGCCCAAAGAGCATGTCTATGATCACAGCCCTGGTGCCACAGCTCCCTAGCTGCTTCAGACAACACACGGGCCAGCTCGGCATAAAGCACCAACACAGCTGACTTCTATCTACAGAAGACCACATAAACATACCTGTTATTGTCCCAGTTGTACGATGAGAAGCAGGAATAATAGCTACTACAGTTAAACTAAAACAATCTGAAAAAGCATTTTCCGTAAAGTGATGTGTTTCTATTGTTTTATATTAATTTAAGTTATAATGCAGAGTAGATATCAAGTCATCGTTTTAAGATGCTGCAAACTTCCCTACACACGTCAACTTTTAAAAGTGCTGGTGTCATCCATACAGACTTACCTTCCTAGCTCTTCCCCAATTTCATAAACATCCTCCACCTTCTGTTGCTTGAACAAAGCCATATTTGGACTCTTCATTGATGCACAAAGATGACACACCTGGACCTGTAAGACAGAGAATGACATTCAACATCACCTCCAACAGGCAAAGGATCAGTAAAACATTTCTGACGTAACCACTTTGGTCCACTGCAGCCCATTCATGGCCAAAGCCACCCCTGACCAAAACAGCTACAGTACCAATTCAGCAGGTCTGCTGAACAGCATCCAAATCTGGAAAAATGTCTGCGCTTTTAATTGCAGAGAGTTCTTGCTTCTCAAAGTACCCGAGCACATGATTCACCAGAAGCAGAGAATACTCCTTTAAGCCTAAAAGGAAGGTAAATGGTTTAACTGGCATGGGATCCTAAAGCATTTGCACTATACCAAAAAAAGAGCTACTGTGAAAAGGAGCATTACAGGCTTCTTCATCAGCGCGTCCGCAGGCAGACCAGGAGCCCAGAAGAGCACAACACAACTTCCTTTTTCTCACTTCAGGCTCTGTTTATGAAACACAGCGGTGAGACTGCAAAAGGAAGCTTGAAATACTGCTGCAAAAAGAGCACTGCAATTTTATCTCCAGGGCTTTCAGTGCAACATCTTTAATCACACCTGGACATTTCAGATGACAAAACCAGTGGCATTTATTTTTTGCATGTGTTGTGCTGTATAACGGTGACACTTTCTTCTTGAGCTTAATGATTGCAGGTGAAGTCTGAGATCTACAAGAACAAGCCTCATACTGATACATTCTGTAATCAGGCAGGACCTTATACTGGTCCCTAGCGACCACCACCAGTTGACTGTGCCTTGAGGACTGCTTTCTCCACAAAGCAGGTTATCTTGGCAAACAGAGCACTTTGCAAGACTTGCAAGGAATAGAATAAAGTTACTGCAGAAAGGGAGAGAGAATTTGTTTTTCCTACCAGTGTCAGTGGTCTCTCTTTGGAGATTGCTATTGTAGAAGAAAAAAATATATCAAACCTGAAATATGACCATAACATGAAGAAAAAAAGAATAGACTGATTTTATTTAATTATGCCTAAGTGCAACACTCCCTATATCAGTGATTATCAACTAATATTTTTTCCAGTTTTCGGCAGGTGGTCCAAAAGCTGCTGCCCTTGAAGAGGAAGACCAGAGACGTTAGTCCTCAAGATCCTCCCTCCCTCAAGACAGCAACAGATAACAGATGTCTGTTATCCTGACAGAATGCATTTCAACACAATAATTGCTGAGCAATTTGCAACATATTTGTCATTTCCTATGCTGATAAACACTAGAATTATCCCAAACAAAAGCCACTCTAGTAGATAGAAAGGAGTAAAGTTAAGTAGCTATAAGGCCTCTAACACCATGATAAAACCTAATTACATTGAGCCATAAAAAGCTCTACCCTGGTCAGGGTCTGCAACCACAGGCAATAAATGCTTTAGTAACACTTACATGAAATAGGGCAGCTCTGAGCATTTTGCGCTATATTAAACTGATAAAAGTTTTGTCAGTAGCTGTTCAGAGCAGGATTCTCTAAAGCACTGGTACAGATCTAGCTCAACATGTGCCATCCTCAGGAAAAGCAAGATGAATACAATGCCAAACCTTTCCAAACCCCCCCAATGTTATCTCATGCTGATTTGCAAAATTCTGAGCTCACACAAAGGTCAACTAAGGAAAAGTCCGCATATTAAGAGACAGGCTGAGACTTGCCCAAAGACTACAATTCCCTCACACCGACTACTCCCTTCAGCAGAATTCAAGGTGCAGAGCTATAAATAATATCAATGCAAACACACCCAAGAAAATCGTTGTCCTACGAGAGAAGATTGTCATTCACGGGGCAAGTTAAGAAAATAACTCGAGAACAGGGAACCCGCCCACGATCTCTCTGAGCGCACAGCCAGTCTGCAGTAGATTGACAAGTCTACTCATCTCCCAGCACCCTCTGAAGCAGGTGCCCATTTCTGCACATCCATAAAATCCCCACGCTATTTTCTCAAAAGGAATCAGTCCTGCCTCCCCCCACCAAGACCTTTTGCCGATCTTTTAACACGTTGTCCGCACAGGTCACAGGAGAAAGTCCCAATACGGCACCGAGGAGCCGTGCAGGCCATGGCAGCCTAAGGCTTCGCGTTTGAGGACAAACCACCAACCTGCTCCGAAGCGCCCGGACCCTCCAGCCAGAGCCCCGCGCTGCCGCTCCGTGACACCCTACACTGCCTTCCCCTGCCGTCACTTCTGCAGATATTTCTTCCTGGCCGTCACCCAGCAGCCACTGTAGCGGATGCCCAAAATAGACCACACACTTGATGATCCAAGACAATTGTCATTAGCAAATACACGGCATAAGGGGAAAAACATAACAAAAGATGCCCTTCACGCTGTTAAGATTCATCTGTAATGAAAATGCCATTCGTGGGCATAAACACAATGGCCCAGATAATCATATCAGAGTGAGGAAACCAAAAAGATTTGAACTGTGATGCTTTGTTGGACTCCATTTGCAAGTACATAGCATGATTATTCCAAAGCATAATTACACCCACGGAAGATTTTTTTTTTCTTTCTTTTCTAACATAACATTATCCCTGGGCTGCTCAGTGAAAGCAGACTGAATTAGAGGTTTGACTCATTCAGAAAAATGAATTGTACATTCATGAGAAATAGTAAAAATAGCCTATCAAAAAATTAATTAATTGTTAACACTTTTGAGAGGCGTAACCAACCACTACTCCAGCACAAGGACTTAGGGCTACGCCAAGCACACGAGCTCTGCAACAGAATTCATTAAAACAGGAAGATGGGGGGAAATCAGCCTCAGTGGCTGCTGGACGGGGCTAGAAGTTTAAAACCAAAGACGTTTATTGCTAAGCTGTAGAAAGGCTTTTACAGCAAGCCCGAAGGTCCGCGGCCTCCGCAACAGCCACCAGGACTCCCCAGCCCGCCGGGGAGACGACGCAGCCTCCGAGCGCCCTCACTCAACACCCCAAGTCGCTCCCTCCGCCGCCACGCGTTGGGATCAGCTCCCCCATCTCAGTCTCTCTGCTCTAGGATTCCCAGCATTGAGTATTTTAATACAGAGGTCAGCACGTGCTGGCCATACTCTGCATTCACGTTACCTGCCTGGTTTCCATAGAGCCACTCACAGTACAGTCCCACCTTCGGGCTCCCGTATGCCAGCCCCTTTACCTAACACCCCAAATATCCTCAGGTCGAAAAGCATCACCAATCTCATACAAAGGATTTACCTACAGCCAAGAGGCAAAGCTGCAGCAAAACCAGAAGCTGAACACTGCATTCCCAGATCCCAATTTTAGGCACCAGAAACATTTCCTGCCTAAACCACTTCGTGTTCCTCAGTTCTGTCATACCATAAATCAGACCTTATCTGCCCTAAGAAATAAGCATTTCCCAGGGTGACTTGAATCGTGAATTTAAACATACATGTTTATTAAGTCCAAACCCCAGAGGTAAATGATGCTCTTACTTTCTTAGTGCAGCTTGCACTGCGTGGAGGGGAAATCAAGAAACTCGCTCGAGAAGAGGGTGACAGAGTCCACCCTGGGGGGAGCAGAGGGAAGTTAAGATCTCTCCCTTTTAGAAGGGGCTTCCTATGTAGCTATTAACCTGTCATGATCGAGTTATTTGATAAGAAGTGGCTAGTTTGTATATGCTAAATCCACGATAAACATCTATCTACCGCTGAACGACAGAAGGATTATAGAAATTAGAGATGGGAACAAAACACGTGGATCATTTACCCTGTCGCCAGCTCTGTGTATTTCTCCTTAGTGAGTCTTCTCCAGGCTGTGTGGCCGAGCAGTTTCAGGTGGCTGAGGTAACCGCTGAATAACGCTGCTCGCTCGGGCGCCCCGACACGGGCTGCACCGCCGAACTCTGCCAAACTCCGCGGCAGCCCCTCCGGCGCGTTCCGGTACCACGAAGCAACAGCTGTGCTGAGGTAAAACCAACACACACCTCAGAACCGACCAGAGCGACAACCTCCCCCCTCATGAATTCCCCGCGAGCGGATCCCGCAGCGCGGGGGCTGGAAGCCCTGGGGCCCCGGAGGGTCCCCGGCAGCGTCGCGCAGCGGGCCCGGAGCCCGCAGCCCGCAGC
>JAWLRI010001078.1:331473-361586 GCA_034781795.1 Crypturellus tataupa
GGGCAGGGAGGAGAACACGGGGCAGCGGCGGCCGCGGGGCTCCCTCGGGGGCAGCGCGCACCCAGAGCGGCCCCTTGGCCGGGCTCGCACGGCAGCCGGAGGGCAGCGCTCTGCGGCCCCAGCATCACCCAAAGGCGGCCGGGTTCTTGCAACCACCATGAGGAAACGCGGCCGGGCTCTCCGGCCCCAGCGCTCACCTCGGGGCGCGTTCCTGCTCATTGCTCATCGCCGGGGCAGGCGTTTGCAGCGCTGCTTCTGGGGCTGCCCGTGCGCCGAACCGGCCACCAGCAACTACCCATCCTCGCGACCTTACGCGCCTGTCCTAAGGACATCCTCGAAACCTGTAAAACTAGATCGTCTCCAGCTTTATGCACAGGCAGCAATTGCAGTAAGTACTGCTTGGTTTCCTTGCATTTCTTCGGGGTAAGCCGATAGCCAGCATTTGTTATGAGGAAGGAGGGAGGATTGTTCACACCTCAGAAGTGGCATATAAATAAATACCTGTCTGCCTTCCCTTCCAGTTCTGCACATGGTTGCAATCAAGCAAAGCCGCAGCAAACTCTCCTGTTTGAGAGGGCAGGCTGTTTGCATTGCAACAAATTTGCTCAGGTACAACACATTTCTGAACGCTCTGCTGGACAAGGGCCTGACGGCAGCGCGTTCCGGTGTCGCAGCCGAAAACAAACCCGCTCGGAGCCAGGAGGGCTGCACCGTGCCCTGCCGGCCTGCCCGCGAGCCGCGTTTACAGCCCCCGTCCCACCCAGCGCTCCCGAATCGGAGGAGAGCGGCTGCATCTGACGCTGCCGAGGGTGGAGGGCAGGAAATGGGAGCAACGCGAAAGGTTTCCAAAGGCCAGTGCAAGAATCCAGAACTCTTTAAAGGGGAAATAGAGATTTCATTCTTTACCTTTGCTGCTACTGTGTCATACGATCCCACGACACCATGCCAGCGCTCCACGTTATCAGCAAAGAGCACACACGAGGCAGGCCACCTTTCTCGCTCCTGGTGCAAGGGGGACAAGGCAACACAGACCACAGGCACTTTCCCAAACACGACACGCTCACCATACCCCGAGCCACCTCTTTGGAGCTTCGTTTCCACTGGCTTTCCTTAAAAGAAGGGGTGGGGGCAAAGCTACACCAAATCTTCCCCCATTTTATGTCCAGACTTGTCATGAACTACATCCATATCCACGGCAGAACCAGAACGATAGACCCGGTTCATCCGCTATAGAACTATATGCAGCTTTTCATGGCACATGGACTGTATAGAAGAGTAGTTGCAATGTCTTTGGCAACGAGGACAAAACCTTTATGTGCACATGGGACACAGAGAGGAAGGAAACCTCGAGCCGAGCCGCTCTCAAGGCCGGCAGGGCAGCACGAGCAGCCTCGTAAGTCGCTGAACTCGGAAGGCAGAGGCTGCCGTGCCGGCCAGCCACGCTATTCAGCGTCTCCTTTAGGAAGGGATCAAGGAGGAAGCACATACCTTACATTCCTAAGGGAAGTCTCATCTCACGCTTCACTAATACCAGCAGAATACCACCTGCATTTACAGAAACAGATAAATTGCCTGTTTTACACTTTAACCACCAATCACAGCACCTAAAGACATTTTTAGAGTCAGTTCCTCGGCTCAAACCTGAGGTGTTAAAGGTAGCTCACTGCACAGGGATCTAATTGTTTCATTCACACAGAAACCACATCCTAAGTAAAACACATAGGCAGGATGTAGTCAGAATTAGGAAATACCCAAATTAAGGCCATCCAACTCATCTTAATTACTCCAAGTACATATTTTGGGTTTTTTTTTGTTTGTTTGTTTGTTTGTTTTTTTTTTTTTTTTTCCCCCACTTCTCCGCCCTTAGTGAATCAGGTCCTGCAGAGAACAGCCCACATATTAAAAAATAAACAAACAAACAAAAACCCCTTTTATTTAATGTCATGTGTGGTCCCTAGGTCTGCTTTTTAATCTAAGCCTGCTCTGAAAGACTAGCAGTTTTGACAGTGCAGAGCTGCCCTTCAATCAGATGTGTAACTGCATCAAATCGCAACTTCTGCAGCAGACTATTGTGATGAAACTCACAGAATCACAGAATGGTTGAGGTTGGATGGGACCTCTAGAGATCATCTAGTCCAACCCTCCTGCTCCAGCAGGGACACCTACAGCTTGGGGCACAGGGTGGCATCCAGACAGGTTTGGAAGATCTCCAGAGAGGGAGACTCCACAGCCTCTCTGGGGTTCCAGGGCTGTAAAGAAGTTCTTCCTCACATGGAGATGACAATTCCATGTCACAAACTTCTGTTTATCATTTTGCCATGTTAATGTATTCTTCGGGGTAAGGTATTTAACATACCTGGTCAGCTAAATCCACCATTCTTACTTAAACGCATCCTAGCTGCAACTTTGAGGACCAAATCGACGTCTCAAGAAGGAAGCAGGAACATCAGCTGTTCCATAACTATTAAGGCCCTAGCAGCTGTTGGGGCAACACAATCTAAAGGATATGTCAGATGTCCAAGGGAAGACATCACTCCCCACGCACTCCATCTCCAGAACTTTTCTGTTTATATCTTTAGACTTACATTTTTCAGGATGCATCACAGGAGTTTTTTAGACCATAGTCTTATCCTGACTCAATTCTTCTTTATCCTGTTCTGGGACTCTTTTGAACAGTTTTCCAACTATGCCAATATCTGCACAAGATGTTGAGAGCTCTGCACTATTCACCTCTACTATGGAAGACCTGTTTGGACAAAGAGTTACGAGTAATCTCATTATGCTCACTTCCTCACAAACATTTAGCTGCCAAGTTTGCATGACAGTAGTGAAGCACTTGACAGAACCGTTAAAAGCATCAAACCAATTCGAGTTATCAAGTGAATACATAGGTTTCAGTCTGTTTCCTGTGAATGCTCACGAGTATTTTCTATCCCCTTCCCCAAGAAACTAAGGGCATCAATCATAAGTTTATTTGGTCAGCATCACCTGCATGCAACATGTCTGAAGTCCACATCTTCATGCTTAAAAGAAATTTAAATTTGTATATTTTTATCCTCTATAGAGACTTCCTCAAATAACATTAGACAACCATCAACTTTACTAATGGTTTTTGTTTCAATGACACCTGCAGTCATTTCTATCTGTTATGAACAAAAAGAAAAAACAGAGCAGGTTGTAATGCAAAGTAGTAAACAATTTATTTTTCTTTACATCAATCTTTAGCAAAACAACACTGGTTACATTTAGTGATTCAAATTTCTTGTACCGCATATTGCTGATTCATAACATGGCACTTAAGGGAAGATTCACTTCAACAGCTACACTGTTTCTTGAAATAAAGTGACTAATTTTCCATTTCTCAGTTAAGCATGATTGAACATACTACTTAATTTATCAGATTTAAGACTAGCCATTCATTCATTCTTGATGTTCTAGGGAACAAAAGTCCTTCCTGTTCTACTAAAATATCTTACCATGTTTACAAAAACTGGGAGAAGGGAAGAATCTCACAGAAGACACCTAAAATGCAACAAAAATTCTCTCTATGGATTATATAGTTTGTAAAAAAACAAACAACCCAATAACACTTGATAATAATACCAGCTACAGACATCAACAGGTAAAGCTGGAATACTGCAAAGTTTTTATAGCTAAACATGTAGTGCATCAGATTTCTGACCTTTTAACAGAAGATATTTTAAACAATAGATAGATTCCCCCAGAAAGCCATATAATTATAAGGATAAAAGAATATTCTGTAGGATGCAGGTTTGGTTCACACAACATACATGGGGAGCCTTGCACAAGAAGTTTCACATATCTGCATAGACTTGAAGTTAAAAAATAAAGCCTGAAAGTGTTCCTTACAATAGACAAATCCATGAAACAGATCACCAAGTCACACTATTTATGTTTGGTTTCATTTGGTTTAAATACTGCTTGTCTATCCTACATACTCTTAACATGAGGTTTTTTTTTTTTTTTTTTTTTTCTTCTCAGATTTGCCAGATGAAGCGTCAGTAGAAAACTAGCCTTTGCCCATAAACTTCTGCACCAGCAAGGTGAGCATGCCCTGGAGTGCCTTCCTGCTCACTCACCTCAGTTTTCTTGTGCGCAGACTTCTAGGGGTCAGAGGCAAGTGTCACATGCCAGTTGTTGTTGTTGTTTTTTGATTAAGGCATCAGTAATGAAGCTCAGCAAAATGAAGTCAGCTTGCTAAGAGTATGAGTAAAACACCATCATCTCATTTCACAACTGATGCTAATGAAATGGAGACTTGATTTCTGAAAGCTTCCTCCCAATTCACATAGTAGATCCACGCAGCAGGAGAAACTTAGTTCTACTGTACAAATGGGTAATGACATCTTCAACAAACCACAGCAACACAAATTTAACCTTCGGCAAAACTGTATAAAAGAAATAGTCCCGTAACATTGTAAATCTATTTTTGTCAGCTTGGAAGCTTCCTGAACAGTTGCCTCAAAGTTAGTTTTATCTTCACACGCTGAAGATCTTAATGAATTCAGTGTGGAAACATCTCTTAAGTTATATAAGGTCGGTTCATGGGGAAGACTCAAAAAATCCAAGAATAACAGATTTTTAAGAACAGGGCAGGTACTAACTTCTGAATTATTCACCTGAACATTTCAACTGTTGCCACTGGAAGGAAGGTCTTAAATGTAATCTTTTTCTAAGCTTAACCCTTAGAAACAAGATGCAAGTAAAAAAAGACTGAACATTACAGAATATTGTGACTTAGAGACCAGCTCTTCCAAAACAAAGACAGTATAACTAGAAAATCAGAAAAGCTGGTCCCATTTTTATAATCAAATACCAATTATGAGTAAAAAAAAAGGAATACAGTACATGCAATAATAAGAAAATAACTAATAAATTCAAGTATGCAACAAAAAGTGATTAGGGAACACCACCCCAACCATGCACACACTGCTTATAATAGACAAAATAGACATTTTAGAAGACAAGTAACAAAAATTGATCGTAACGTTTCCCTCCCTAGCAAGGATTCCTTGACTTTTCTGAAATTATGGTACACAGGAAGAGGCATACACTAAGTATCAAAAGAAGTTCTGTAAGCTACAATATTTGTCTCACTTCAATAAAGTATTTACCTTCCAGATAAACTGTCTTATAATATGCTTAGAGAAGGCTGTAAGTATATTCTCAAAAGTGCTGCAAAACAAGAGCAGGATTTCTCCACCTCCAAGACTTTCAAGACCATTACATGCACATACAAGACAGAAATCCCACTTGTTCTTAGAACAAAAGAGAACAGATCTAATAGAAAAATATTGCAAGAGCCCAATCAGAAAAGAGTTAGGAAAAAAAAAAAAATCACCATCTTTAACCATCTTTAGAAAGCACAGCTAGTAATGAAGTGAGAGAAAGCAGCCCACAGGCAGTTTTCAGTGGGAAACACCACAGCTAGCATCCTGCGCACTCCCTTGCAGCACACGAACACATTCACCCAATATTCCAGCTGTTCTCAGGCACAAGGATCTTAAGTTTTTGTGCACATGCTGTAGCTTTATGCTTGAGTCATGGCTAAATATTTAAGAATTCTATCTCTACCACTACTGTGCAATGGTTATACTTACATGCAAATACTATGTTTCTGTTTAAAAGACAAAGACTTCACCCTCTCAAACTCTAGATAGGAGAAGCCCTAAAAATGAAAAAATACCTTTAAGAGATACACAACTAATTAGCTACTAAAACAGGGTGTTCCCGGCTAGTTCCCTTCTCTACAATATCTGGGTTTTGGCTGTGGCTTTTTTTCCCCCCTGACTGCAACGTCTCAAAACAAACACACACACACACACACACCCCTAGCACAACCCACACACCTGAACAGGGATAAAACTGACTGCGTAAATGATGTATATCACTGTCCCAGTACACACCAACATCCACATGACAAAGATTCTTGAACAGAAAATATAAAAATGTGTTCTGATCAATGATGCATTTCTTGTTGCTCCAGGAAACACAAAGAAAAGCAGAAGTTCTTCTGGTGTTTCATTCCATACTTTTCCAGTTGACCTAAAGAATTGCCAATTTGACAAGACCACGATGAAAGCCATTTACTGAACCAACATGAAATGAAAAATAATTTCTCCCACATGGGGTCTGTGCTACAAAAAACCACAATTATGTTAAAAAATGCAGAATCTTGGCAATGAATGTGACAAACCACGTGATGACCTTGTTATTACTGTTCCACATATAGGCACAAAGAGTGTGCTACAGGAAAACAACCACCAATGCAGCTGTTTGACTAACCCAAAATATTCATGTAAGTGCTCTACATACAATTCAATGAATACAATTGTAAACAGAACCGTTTTGGCCTCCATACAAAACAATATTTCTGAAAGTGCTGGGATTTGGAAATCTGTCCTGCATATTTCCAAAAGCAACTAGTTTACATTCTGTTTGATAGGATTAAAGTGTGTTGGAGGTTAACTCACTCAATGAACTTTGGTCATGATCCCAAAGAAAAGCTTGAATGCTTTCAACTATCCTCCTCATCATCACTAATAAGGTCTCTCTTTTCTATGCAGGTGTCTCGTTCCCGTAGGAAATCCTCCCGAATGGCTTCAAGCTCAGTTAGTTCAAGACGCACTTTCTCCAGGTGGTAGGTCCTCCTGTTCCTGATCTGACGTAACGGAAAAGGATTCAGGTCTCCAAAAGCAATAGCAGTCAGCTTCCTGTGGACACATGTTATAAGATGACAGACATTGGTGTCTTTTCAAGTCAGTTGTGAACTCCATCCACGCTAATATTTATTACACAGCTGACACTTCTGGCTTCCTATACATTCCTGACATACCTCCAAGGAAGGTCTGTAGAGCAGGCAGTGTTAAAAGTGAACTCTCAAACTCTCGCCAGTTTGCAAAGCCACCTTGAAATTCTCTATACTGCTGTGGTGATTACAGCCCTGATAACACTGACCAAAAGATGAATGCTTCGCTGATCAGAGCGTAATTGGCTAGGCAAAATAATTAGCCTGTCCAAATATCTGATCAGAGATTAGGCATTCCACTTCCTTCACATAATTCTTTGAAGCTAATCTAGTGCCAAGACAGTCAGCTCTTTGCTATCCAGGGTAATGAAGTGCTTCAACAGCCAGATAAAACCTGGGATAATACAAGTATAAACAAGGATGATGCAGAATATGCATAAGCCAAACTTTGATGTAGTTGGAAAGGTCAGGAATTTTGCTGGTTGGAGCATAAAGGTGTCTGAGCTGGTGTCAGCTGAAGTTAGCAAACAGCCAACAGAGACCACAGGGCAGCTGCAGCCCTTCGGGTCACACGGCGTAGTGCCATCACCTAGCACAGCAGGGCAGAAAAACTTTCTATCCAATTCAGATGTTCAAAAGCCATAAAAAACATTTTCTGATGTTTTCCTGTACAAGATGACTTGCTGTCCATACCAATAAATAGGTCTCACTGTGCATAGTTGTGCACTGTCTAAGTTTTAATATTGTAAAATTTGTGCAAAAACCGTGGAGTTGGTTTGAATCGCCCCTTGCTCCACAAGGGAGGATGGCCCAGGTGCCTCCCGCAGGCCCGGCGGGACCGGCAGGTGGCACCAGGGCACCGCGCACGGCTCCGTGGGGAGCAGAGCGGCACCCGGCACAGCGGAGCGGCACACACCTCGGACACACGGAATTCTGTCCTCACCTGAGCTCTCTCTACCTGGCAAAACACCCGGCTGATTATGCGGGTGGTGGTGGGGAAGCCCTTTCATACATCTGCTAAAAAACAAGATCCCGCCTAGCAAGGTTTGCTCGCCGTGGAGCGATGCTGGAAATGGGATACTGCAGTATCACAAGTTCAGGCAGGGGACCTAATCATCGGACGCTTTTGTATGTTTGCAAAAGAGAAGAGAAGCAAAATCTGAAGCTCTAAGGAAGTATCGAAGACAAACAAAATTCTGCTCAAATTAAGCAAGAATTTATTTTTGCAACTTGTAGTTTCTTGGGGTATCCATTTTTTTTTTTTTTTTAAAAAAGCAATTATAAGCTACATTCTTAAAGTATCTGCAAATCTTAGATGGGCGGGAAGCAATAGCTTCATTCCTATACTGCTTTAGTGTACTCTTTGCCCCAAACAAAGCACATACTTTTCTGTCCCTTCCAGAGTGGGAATCGCGATCAGCATCTATTTTGGTCACAAGCAGCTGAGAACAGCAACTGTTCAGCATTTTTCAAGTCCAGTGGGGAATATTAAGATATAAAGCCCCCTGCTACTCCCCAGAGCCATTTGCTGAGGTTTCTGCAGAGGAAGCAGAAGCCGTTACCAAGGTTTTTAGCCTTTAAATCGGGTGCAGAGCATTATGCCAGCATCAATCCCAGCAAAATACTACAACAGAATTAGATCACTCAGTTTTAACTCATATTTAGTCTGAACTGAAGCACAGGAAGTGAAAATAATAAATAGCTATTGCAGTAGGAGCCAAAGGGTAAGCTTAAGTCCATATGGAATTTATTACAGTAGAAACAAAAAACTCAAAACATATTATTTTCTACTGCATTTTAAACAAGTCTAAATATCTGTGCAAAATGTATTTTCAGCCATTATAATGATCCCAATAAAGCTTTTCCTTTTAATTTTGATATGTTGCTCTACAGTTGTCATCAGAATAACATTAACATTAAAACATTAAACTTTGATTTACATAAGCCATGTTCCTCATGCAAAGTACTGAGGAATAAAATAGTATCCAACTTAAAATATTTGCTTCAAGCATTTTAAAATCTTGCTCTACTTATATGGTATTAGCTTACACTTTCGTGATTCAGAAGGTACCTACATTGAATGAGGTACAGCTGATGTCTAATACTTAGCCTTTGTTTCTGTTATAAGGCTTCTTCTAGCTTCAGTTACCCCCACAACAGAGGGTGAAGCTTTTCGCCTATTGCTGGAATTCTCAAGAGCTACTGTCAAGACGCAATCGCTACTGCAGCAGCCTGTCCAGAGGCGGCACAACCACTGCACAGAATTCAGATGGGACAGTTATTTAAACAAAGATTAAAGCAGCTGCTAGGTATATCTGGACTACTGATGAGAAATCTTCGGAATTACATTTCTATCTCTAGTTACTTAATATCTAAATTAATATCTAGATTTTTTAAAAGCAGACTACTCCCATACTACTATGCCCATGTGAAAATTCTTTTCAATACACACAAGTTTGAGTTACCCACCTAGCATCAAGGATAGTGCGTGTGAAGTATCGAAGGTACTTGAATATGGACATTGAATCTTGCAATTTTAAGATTTCTTCTTCTTTGTATTTAAAAAGTGCCAGGGCAAATCTAAATATTACCTGACAAAAAAGAAAAACACATGTATTTTTAAGTATAGAATGCACCCATTCTCACTTTAATCTAAAGTAAACTCAAAGGAAAAAAGCTACTCTTCCCACAGCTGGCATTCGAGCTATCTAATCACACTCCTCTATTTCCATTTCCTGCTGTGCTCTGCTCCTCCAATCTCCACCCACTAAAAGCTGCCAAAAACTTGTTATAGAGTGTAACCAGCACAAGCTGTTCTATCCAGAATACGATACTGAGTTTTTACATTGCAAATCCTTTGAAGTCCGAGTGCCTATTTAAGTTGCAGAACGGAGACAAGTCATTTTGAAAAAGAAATTGAGCTTTAACAATTAGCAAGTTGTATTTCGGTGCCTTGAACTTCCCCAGCACATTGGGAACATATTGGGGAAGTGATGCTAGAGGAATCTGACAGTGGCTGCCAGTCAGCTTCGGCAGCGGCTGTAGGGGTCTTCTCTTCATTCCAAAAAGGACTCAGCAGCTTTGTACCTGGCAGCCTTTGCAAAATACCTCGATGCTTAAAACTGATTTGAAAGAAAACTCGGTAAGAATACTAGAGTGTCAGAATGCTCGGAGAGGGCCAGCAAGGAGTCTAGTGAAAATATTATTTTTGTCTATTTTATACCTTCTGCTCTCTCCAACTCCCTACATCTGCTTTTAATGTTACTATGTTTAAAACCAGTGACTTTCCTTGCCCTGCTGATTTTATTTCACTACAGCTTTGAGTGTGAAGCACATGAAACAACCTCCTCTTCCAGTAATTTATGAGATAGAAGCCCAAGTAGTCATTGACAGTTGAGCATTATCATTTAATAACCATACCAATAAAACAAGTATTTGCAAGAGGCAAACTAAATTTTAGCACTTAGAGCAAGTTTTTGCATTTTTTCAATATTTCTAATTTTTGCTGCCTTCAATTAAGCTCTCCTTCGTAACAGTATCTCTCAGTTTAATGTAATTTAACTGATGAACAAGACAGCTGCATGTAGGAACAGGTATCACCGCCTGTACATTTACTTATAAGGTTTAAAACATTGGTGACAGGGAAGAAGCAAAATACTCAGCATTCAGAATCGTGTAATTTGAGCTCACTTGCAGAATATATGAAGTGAAAAGTGTCTTGGCTGGTTATTCAGGCACATTTCCTCTCTCTTTCGTACCAGTGATTCTAACTGATGGGGTTTTCTGCAAGCACCTTCTTCCGAGCCACACTTACTCACAATGCAGCATCTTATTAACAGATAACAGCCAAAAAACAGTCACTCATTCAATTCACCTTTGGTCCCTCGTATAGGAAGGAGTCCCATATTTTAAAAAGGATGTCGCTAACGACGCTGTCCACGAATACCACAAGAAACCAGTTGAAGGTGATGAGAGTATAGTCCACTTTGTACTGTTCAAAATGCGCGTGCAGCCGTGGCAGTTTCTCACTCATTAAATCCTTGAATACACGTTGATCAACCTAGAGGCACAAATATGACGTTACTGCTCCCAAGTTTTCTAAAACTTGGGCTGTTTCAAGGCAGATCTGTCCCTCCCAGGCAGCCCCAGCTCCCCTCTCCTTCTGCCCCTGCCCACTCCGGGGAGAATGGGAATCAGTTAATGCTGCGGAGCTGCTAATCAGGAGAGCAGGCAAGGGCCTCAGCTCCCAGCTGATCAGACCGCTCACTGTCACACAGTCCCCAACCTGCTGAGGGTCCTGGTGCTTGGGGCTCACCTGTGGCAGCTCCTCACATCTCACACCATCATTTCAGGTAAAAAGGCACTTTATTATTTCAGAAAAAGCAACTTATCAGCCAGTTTTAGAGCCAAAGTTTTTGGCTGCATTTCATGGGACCAGGCTTGGTTTGACATAGTACATACCTGTGATCCTAGCAGTGTCTTAGTGTAATAATCACGAGGCATGAAGACTTCCACTATAGTTACCAGGCACCAGAAAGCATCCTCCTGTTCCAGGTACAGAAGTGCAATCGCTACCAGTCTGAAAATAACATTTATTAGGAGAAAAACACTATTATAACACCATAATATGTATTAAGAGCAATTACAATACAGCATTTCTTTCTGTTCAGAGACACATGGATTAATAGCAGATCACTACCCTGCAAAGCTATTAATGAAGTTTACAATGAGGTAATGAGATGGCTGTCAGCCACGACCAGTATTCTTATTCAATTCAGTAAGCAAGCAGATAAAGCCAAAAGAAAAATGATTTGCTAGAGGCCATTATGCCAGGAACTCAGGAAAAATAATTAGGGTTTTGCTAGTCTTCAATTTACTCCAGACTCCACACTTCTTGGCCTTCTCTTATCAAAAAAAAGTGGAAAAAAAAAAGGGGGGGGGGGGGGAAACAAACACACACACACACACACACCACCACAAACTACCTGAATCAAATATTTAACCTGCACCCAAATGCTGAATTGTTTCTAGGAAAACAAACACAAAAGATGTTAGGCAAAAACTATGCTGCTCCGAAAGTCCTGGTTCAGCAACAGCATTTCTGCTACCTTATAATCAGAGACACGTTGCTCTTGGATAGCATCGTGCCTTGGGACACACCAGGGACTCCTGATGCTAAGAAATGTTCCCGAAGAAGTACAGAACCACCACACGCAGCTGCTCATGACAATGAGTCAAAGCAGCACGCTTCTCCTTCCCACTTCATTCCCTCCTCCTGATAAACTTAACTCCTGAACAGCCTCATGCCCCCCATATAGCTGAACAACTTGACCTAAACTCTGGCTACCAGGCTAGGTCCATTTGTTTCATTCCATCAACCTTAGTTTTATTCTGATTTCTTATTCAGGTTCCTGACAGAGTTACTATCTAAGCATGCCTAAATAACTCCCCCCTTACCCCCTGCCTGACAAAAACCACTCTGTCTGGCTTAAATCAATTCCTTAACTTTTAGTTTTCAGAAGTTCATTGGTCTCCCCTCATCTTTCATAATGAAATACTTAAAAAAGCAGATGAATCAGTATCTTTTGATATGAACTCCAACTCTCCTTCAAGCCCTCATCTCTGCTCCCTCTACTGCTTTAACCCAGGTAATATCTGAATCTGCTCAAGAGATCTGTAATAGAATTATACCAGCTTTAGAACTGGGGAGGAAGCGAATAGAGAGATAGGAGGGATAGCATCTGTCCCCTTCCCCACCAAGGGAGCAACTTTGTATAACGTTTTCCTATCAACTTCTTTATTTTTCATTCCTGAATCCTCCAGAAAGGCAGTGTGCAGGGACATTCTGCTTCTAGGCAAGACTTATATCAAACAAAGCAGAGAATTTGAACTCACAGGAGGGACCTAAATGCCCCGTGATCCAATCTGAAAATGCTTCCTTCTGAAAAAAGCTTTGGCTGGAGAGAGGCTTTAACACTTTGCACTGCCTCTTAATATATGCAGGGCATATCTCAGATAATGAGGTTGCTCCAGCTCCAAAGGCTTTACCTATCCTAGCACCTAAACTAGTGCACAACAAGACATCTCTGGAACACCAGAGTGCTGAGGTGCTGGGGACTTAACATTCCTCCTTCACATAACACCTTATGCATTTACGGCTCAAGGTATTGAAGCTGTTTCAGCAATCACTCATTGCAAGGATACTATGTGTTACAGCATTGTAATTTACTTGAGCTCCAATGTAATACACCCGCAGGGAAACAGAGATTTGCAGGCTTCACAGTATGAAGAGCTCTAAAGCACTTCTGTGAATTTAAAAAAGAAAAACATACAGCCTGCTAACAACCTCTCACTCACAAATGCAAAAAAATAGCCTAAAGGTGACAACACGAAGCCAACACAAAACTTACATCTTGAAATAGCACATTTCTTGTGCGAGTTATTTTCAGTTTCAGTTCTTTTGCAAAGCTGCATTTACAAGTTTCATTATAATTTTTAAAACATACAAACTAGAACATTTTTCAGCTTAATATTAAAAATTAGAAACGTACAACCCATAGGGAAATTTGGTGCCTAGCAGTATGATATATTTACAATTTGAAAGGTTCAAACGTTACACTACATTATTTGACACAAGATTTGTAAAATCTTACCTGTTAAGACCTTGACAATATCCTATATCAGGATTCCTCCACGAAAATGCCAGCAACACATTTCGCAGCTTCTGGATCCCTTCAGATGTTGGTGAAGAATAATGTTTGTTGTTTGGTAAAGTTCTCAAGAGATCCAACTCAATTTGCTTTGATGCTGGATTTTGTTTTTCCAGAGCGTTTTGAAGCAAGGTTTGGAAATACCCAGGAACGGTGCTGTCCTTGAATTTTTTAACATGGAGATTGACGCACCATTTCCACATCTTGGAACGATGCTCATGGGGGATTCCAGAACGTATAAGATTCTTCAGTTCTACACAGCGAATCATCTCTCTATTCATCATGCTTGCAAGATAGTTTTCCCATTTTACCCCTGTAGAGATCTCTCTATTTTCACTAAGAGAAAGAGATCTCAGGTCCAAAGCTCGTGATTTTGCTACTAGTTTCTCCTCTTCATCATCCTCTGGGACTGTCTGAAATCCATATATATCATATTCACTGTAAGAAAAATAGATGTCATATAAAAATCTGTTCTGCAATTTATAACTCAGGATCCCATTCTAAGGTTATTTCAAATAGTCCCTCAAGTCACTTGCTAATTTTTTACAGAATTTTTAACAGTTATTATTTTTTCTATATCTTATTTTAGGAATAAACCCATATTCAGAAAGTTGTTCCACAGTCCAAGGTATATCAGTGCACAGATTTTAAGTGATGTATCTAAGCACCTGAAGTCATTTGCACTCTTTTTTTCAATACTCAAGCTTCAGCAGCTATTCAGTAATATTTGATTCTATATTTCATACTGTACTTAAAATCTACCATCTACTCCTAAGGTCAAAAGAACATCATAATTATGCCATCATTCATAACTGGAATCACATAAAAAACACCATTAAACATCCAAATATATATCCCCACTGCCTGTTCTCTAGTGTTACAGCCTAACCATCACCAGTGGCTCTTGGTGGACATCTACAAACAGCTCTCGAGCTGCACCAAGTGTTCCACCTCAGAGCCATGCACTCTGGCTGCCAGTGACAGTATTGCTGCTTCTGTTACCAATAACACACTCGGAAAACAGTAACTTCTCTACCTCTATAAGAAATTTATATAAAACACACACAGGCATTTTAATGGGACTCCATTACCTGACCAGGTGTGGTTTGAAAAACGCTTGTTCTGGTTGTTCATTCGTTTCTGCTTTCAAAGCATCTTCCAGAAGCTGCGCAATGACCTCGCGGGTAGAGCTCTGCTCCTCCGAGCAAACAGGAGTCTTCATTTCTTGAAGCAAGATCAAGTATTTACTTTCGATCTGACAGAGTTTGGCTTCCAAGCTAGTATACTGCAGGAAAGAATATGTAACACATTTCTTCAGAAACTTGGTTTCACAGAATACTTAAAACATGGATCAATATGTTTTTATGGGGCTTATAAATTTGAAGCCCAAGAACAGCTGGCTTTACTTTCCCTTTTCTACAACAGTAAAAAACAAAGCAACTCTTACTTTTGGCAAATAATATGTTGATCTGATTGTACTACTATAAAGTTTTGCATATGATAAACTTCTGAGAAAAGAGATACTTGTTACTTGATACTTTCACAGAAAGTCTTTTCAGGTTGAATAGCACCCTAAAGACTTTCCCTCATTAGTTTATTTATACACACACAAAACATTATTTTACTGTATGAAATAAAGCTCAATCATTTTGCGCTCTTAAATTATCCTGCTTATTCTATGCACAGGTGAAGACAAAGAACTTAACAGAAGATTAAATATATGATGTCTAAATTACATAGGTTCAGACACAGCTCAGTTACAGCAGGTAACAATTGGGATCTTTTCTCGTGTCACAAGAAATTGAAGCTTTAAACCTTAACACTAGGTACACAGTTACCAAAAACTAGAGCAAATTCCACTAAACTACAGGTATCTTGGTTTAACTGCAGATGAGCACATACAGAAGAACACTTCTGTATTTATGCCTGTGTTCAGAAAATTAACTTCATATGACAAACTTTAGTTAAGCTTTTGAAGAAAAAACACATTCAGAAAGTGTATCCTGTTATCAACTGACTTTTCAAAGCAACTCCATTATTACATTTAATACCTTCAAATCACTCCATTTCTCTTAACACTTCTGTTGCATTTATTTGATTTACGACTGAGTTTTTGAAAGCTGCTTTATATATTGCCAAAATGAGAACATGTTGCATTAGTCTGACCTTTGCCTGCCATTCTCTCTCTCGCGCTTCTGCATTTCTTCGTAGAGCAGAAAGTTCCAAAATCTCCTTATTTAAAAATTTATTCTGGGTCTTATAACCCTGAAGATTGTCCTGTTGATAAAAAAGAAAACTGGATTTTTAATAAAAAAGTCTCACAGAGAGTAAACATCTACCAGAGAAAGTATACCACAGAACACAGAACAAGTAGTTAGCAGGATGAAAAATACCAGGATCAAACTGGGTTTGGCTCTGGCCTCCCCAGGAGGAGGCAAGTGGATGTGTGAGCAGGAGCGTGGAGCGCTGCTCCGGCAGGAGCCCTGCCAGGGCCGATGGGCTCCTGCAGGAACGCGAGGGCCGTGAGCATGGAATACGCGGTGGGATGTGACCAAGGGCCCCTTGGGCTGCCTTGGCCATCCCTTGTTCGCAGGCTCCACGTTTGCCTCCATAAGAGTCTTCCACAAGAAGCAGGCCCAGGTAATTCCCTCAGCCCTGAGCTGCACAGACCCCTTCTGCACCTGGAGGTTTGGCACGAAGGAGAGATGGTGCCTCTGCAACTGCTACCCTGCTCGCACACCCCAAGGCGGCCGCCGTCTCCTGCTTCGTTCTGCTTTCTGCCAAGACTACCCATTTCTACAGTTTCAGTTTCCAAAACTTTGTGGGGTCAGATATAGGGAAGAAAAATAAGAAAATCTGGATATGTTTTAGTAAAGGAATCACTTTTATTCCAAGTCACTTGGAATTATCATCAGTTTGGAATAAAGCATGTGCCCAAGGAAAGGAAGATTATTCAAAATAAGAATTTAAGCAAAATGGGTGGTTTCCATAACTCCACTAAGGCCATCTCTGACATAATTCAACCAAGGAAGCTTGAAGATAAAAACTGCTTTGATAGCATCTGAAGCAACATTAACAGCGGATTATTATACTCCTGCTTCTCTTTTCTCCTGGGATTCCCCCTCCTCTCTTGCCATTCTGCATGAACTTTTTCTTCCCTCTCGCTTTTGAAATTCAGTGTCCCCTTTTTTTGTTTGTTTTAAAGGGAGCTTCCTGGTTGCTTTTCCTCCATGCTTACATTTTCTTCTTATCCTTACTTTCCTGTTCCTTTGATTACTTCTTACAATCACTCCTCCACACCAACGATTTAAGTTACTGAAAGCACAATACCCTGTACTACAGATGTACAGAGCAGCTCAGAAGTCTAAACGTCCTGTTTAGATTTCACACAACAGTTCAAAGTGTAGATTTGAAGCAGAGAAAGCCTCAGGTGATGAGCGTCTTGCAGAAACGCTGCAGTGATCTCCCCAGACAGTATAGCAGACTAGAAAGCTTTTATAGGGAGTAGAGATTCCCCTATCCACCAAGACAGAGACATTGCTCTTACTTTTAGTCTGTCCAGCTCCTGTAGTTCCTTATTAATACAGGTGGCCATGGAGGAGTTTACTGCTCCACTTTGGGAGGATGTATTGTCCTCGCATTCACTGAGTTGACGTGAAAGTTTCATGATCACCTCATCTTTAGCTTGAATAGTTTCCATCAACATACCCAACTGCTCATTGAGTTCTCCAACTTTACATTTCAGATTCTTTACTTCCTGCTGCAGACTATCTTTTTCCAGATTTAACTTTTCAAGCTGGTTGTTCAGACCCAAAATTTGGTCATCTTTTTGGTGCAACAGCTCTAATTTGTCTTTGGGAACCCCCTCACAAAGACGGCTTGCAAAATATTTATCATATTGGGAAGACCGGACTGTTTGCTGTAGAAGTCGCACAAGTTCCTGAGGAGAATAAAAAAAACAGAATTTGAAGTGAAAAAATAGCAGGAAATTTTATAGCTTTTAAAAAAATAAAGATATTGCTTTAAAACAAAAGTCTCTTGCAATACTTGCACTTTTGTTTTCCACTTCCTTATTAAAAAAGGACAGGCACCCATGTCTACAGGAATGCAAACAGGCTGGACAATTGCAACATTTACTGGCTTGCACAAAAGCTGTGTGGATTTCAGAGCGGCGTGTAGGTACACATGGAAAAAGCTGTTCTTAAGGCAGCTGCTCAGAGTAATATCCTGCTTGAATCCTTGCTAGTGTGGGATCCTGTTCTGAATTCCTGACAAAAAGAACTGACAAAACAGAAGGTGACTGTGCACAAAACACAGGTTAAATCTTGACCTTTTCTGCTACTCAGCATATCAGTGTCCAAGAAAAAGAAATCTAGAAGTTAAAGACCTCAAAATGCCTATAGGCATGGCTCGAACAGGTCATGTATCCTGACCCTGCTGCAATGCAGTGACAGATTAGGGCCCTCCGCCCCAACACGTCAAAGGGAACAGGAGAGTCGGAACTACATGCTCCAACACCAAGCCACCCTCTTCACAGAAATGTCTGTGAATGAGATTTTGAGGAAATGGTTGAAACAAATGGATATTCTTTGTCTTCCTTCGTTGTGGTTTGACATTCTTCAGGTAATAACTTAATGCCAGTTGTTCAAACTTTCGTAATTACTAAACAACTGGGTGATTTCATGGCCATAGTTCAATGTGTTAATGTTATTAAAAGCAGTATCACTATTATAATAAATGGCATGTCAATAGTCAATAGTTACCAAATTACCACCAGTAGAGCCTCTCAAAATAATGCACGCTAGAAGAACTTGCTGGATGCAACAGCACCATCTTCTACCTCCTCTCTATTAAAATACGCATAAATTCTGTCTAGTCACAGCGGTCATCAGAAGAGCATCCTACTTGTACCCTGCTTCTCTTTTAATGTAGCGTATCAAGAGTCAGAATATATCCAGCTCCCTGAGGGTTTTTTTATTTCCCTCTTAAAAAAAAGCAATAAAAGCAGCTGTAAAAGCAACATTTGAACGTTTCATTAAATCAATGAACATAGTGGAGAGACTTCTCATAGAAGCTGGCTCAAAAGAAATACATTCTTGAGAGAGAAAACCATTTTAATAAATACGGGACTAATGGATTTATTTTGGCTTGCCTTTTGATAATCTCACATTGGGAAATATAATAGCAACTCCAAATAAAACTTAAAAATGAGCAGAAATTCTTTCAGCTAAAAGTCAACTTATTTAATGAATCTGAGTAACACCAACACTTTACGAAGGTGATTCCACATCCACAGGTCTGAGGTTCGGTCTGTCATTTATAAAACATTCCTGTGATGGTGCACCTAAGTTAAAAAATAAAATAAATAAAGGGACAGAAGTCAGTCCCCATTCTTCTGCCCTATCTACCAGATCAAAACCAAAAAAGAGGGGAAAAAAGGATTTGAAAGTAGAAGCTACAGATGGTGAAAATAGCACTGATTACCTGTGGGATTCCAAGAGACTGAGAAAGTTGCTTCGGAGTCTAACCAAGCTGCACATGGACTAAAGAGTCACCAGTGAATACTACACCAATGAAAGCTCTGTGCAGGATCTAATCTTCAAAGGGTGCAAGACTCGGTTGTTATTTCAGGACTTTTTGAAAACAAAGGTTCATTTAACACGCTAAATTTACAAGAGCCAGCCAGCTCTTCAAGGTAACTGGCTATAAAAGGAAGTACACAGCCCCCTCTCAGATCTGTTGGCATTTGTGTGCTTTGCCTGAAGTGCTTAATTACCTTTTGGCTTGAAAGATCTTTCTTTAGCTTTTCCAACTCTTCTTGCTGGCTTTGATATTTCAGCTGCAGTTCAGAGACCAGTTTGTTGCCATTACCAGAACACCACTCAGTTGGAGAAGAGTCGCTGCTGTTCCGAGTTTTGTTCGATCCAATCATGTCTTTTAATGGGCGTCTGGCTTTATGCGGAATGCGGCCAAAATCGAACGGAAAAGCTGAGCTAGTCAGTCCTGCGGAAAACAATTTCTTCTGGTTCAACTCACTTAATCAAAGGGCATTTCAATACATTCAATCTTTCTTTAAAAAATATGCTCGTTAAAATTTGGACTCTTAGAAATACTTAAATAGCCTAGTACAATAGTGTCAAACTTTGCTTATATATTCCCAAACTGCTTCCTTTTGTGGAAAGGGAATATAGCTCAAATTAAAGGCCTATGCCTCTGCCCACCCCTCACACCTGCCTGAAAGATTTACCTTATAAGTGAATGCTTGTGAAATAAAAAGCTGATGATTAGAAGAGTTTTACATTTCACTACATGGAATGTAAGGCACCATGGCAAAGCATCCTTGCTCAGTAAGAAAGCTTCAAGTAATTCATTGTTAACTCAGAAGCTGTTATGGTAAATATCCTGCTATTGCAGCATTCTGGTCTCTAAAGGGAAATTCAAAGTAATGTTTACCTCCATTTATATAACTACCAAAATATATTTAGAAAGAATAATGCTTTCCATCATTTAAATGCCAGCTGAAGTGGTCTCAAGGAGCTGTAAATGTCTCTTCAAGCACTAGCCAAAGGTAAGAACCTGCTACAATGCAGTTGAGTTCCCACTGCAGAGGTATCCTCAACTTCTTCCCCGGAGCAAGACACAATATATGCATGTTTGCAAGAGTGAAGGCAATTCTATTTCAGTCATTGGCTCTGAATAAAGGATGAACAAAAGCCTCAAGCCTTCCCTTCACCCTGCAACTTTGCAGGTGAATAAAGAAGTTCACATGCTCAGGGAACCTGCAACAACAGCTAAGAAGAGTTCTTGTATATCCTACTACATCTGACTGGGTGGGGACTCTCAAACATAGGGACTTTTTTTAATTAAAACAATCTGGCTTCAGTTTATGAAGAAAGGATAAGTTTGTATTTATTGCCTGGAGATATATATATATATATATATATATATAAATATATATATATATAAATATATATAAAATATCTCAGTGCTGTATGATAAAGAAGGAAATGCTTAAAAGGCTCCCCTCCCCTTGCCCTCACTGCTACCTTTACTCCCTTCTGCCAGGTTCTTCCTCTTTTCTTCTAGGACCATTGAATCCTCCAAGTCTTTTGGGGTTGGATCCAGCAATTCCCACTCTTCAGTAGTGTAAAATATGCTCTTGCGGTTTTCGTTATTTCCTTTTCTTAAAGAGGACATGGAATTTCTGTGAAAAAACACAGTAGTCAAAATGACAAAAATCTACATTTTGCAACCATTTTATAAAGCAGATTCCAGGACAACCACTGCAGTCAAAAAAGCGCAAACCAAAAATAAGCTCACACACACATAAAGCCAATATCATAAAGGTTCTCAAAGAAAATTAAAGCATGTTTTTATATTATAGCACCTGCCATCAACCGTCCTGTGTTTCAAGAGGCAGCAGAACTATTTGGCTCTAACAGGATCTTAATGTCTAGGAGACCTCTCTGGTCTTTCATATCATTCTCTGTTTTATCTTTGTTTTGGCAGGGGAAAAGAAAACAAAAGGCTTAGAAGCAGCGTCTGTTTCTTGACAAGTTATTTCAGCTTAGAATTGCAGGATAAGTGCCAAGCATTAACTAGAACAATATGCAGAAAGAAGAGCCTATATGTTACAGTGTCATGTCCTGGATTAATATCAAACACGGGGCCATCCAAGAGACCTGCTGTAGTTGCACAGCTGAAGACAGACTCCTTAGCAATTTCCTTCTTAAAGCAGAATGCTGCCAATTAGCTGCAAGGAAGTTTCAGACACAACCTCTATATTCCAATCAAATAGTTTTCTAGAAAGAAAAGAACAAGAAAGTGGTTTTTTAATGAGCAGGATCAGGTTCACCCACCTAACCTCCCCCAGAGCCACACGACCAGAAAGCTCAAGGCCACCCTTAATGTATGATCCAAAGCACATGAACAGTGACGTGCAGCACTGAGTCACACTGATTCTCAGATGGAGAAGATGCCACCACAAACACCCATGAAGCCATTTACATTTCAGATGTACAGTTAGAAGGAAACTAGTTTAGAATCTCAACTTTTTCTTTCGGAGCCCAGGCAGCCCAGGTAACTCCTGCACAATCTCTCAAAGACCCAACCTGCCTCCACACTGCATCAAAACCAAGGATAGGCCAATTACTGCATAGCACAAGTTCCTACAGCTACTGTTTACCGATTAGCAAGCACAACTGAATTTTATTAACAAACTTTAGGATGATTTTATTTCAACAATCAACCTGCAAACTTGACAGAGACCAAATTATATGGTATATTTAACCTTCTAGCTTGTTTTGGTAAGCAAGACCACAGTTTCTGAGATGGGCAAAAAGCCTTGCTTCACCAGCTGTATCTCCCATTCAGAGCATCAAACCAAGGTGGATGACAGGTTTATCTCCCAAGGCACCCAAAGCTCGTGTCACCTGGCACCTCTGCAGCTATTCTGATCAGCAGCTGGTCTCTTATCACATGATCCTGCAAACATCTACTCTGATCTTGAACAACTTCCACCTACGACCTTTGAGCACCACCTTTAAAAAGTATCATATCATTTTAAAGCTTGGAAAAAAAAAAAAAAAATCACAAAAGTCAAGCAAACTGTAGAAAATGTTTTTCTCATAGCCACATGCACTATCACAGCTCACTGAATTTTGCAAATCCCTTGCACTTAAGTGGCATGGCTTAATCACTTTCCATTAAATCCAAAATAGGTAGTTGATTTTTTTAAAAACAAACAAAAAATATTTCCCTAAACACAGTATGCCAAATATAATTGGACAAACTGCGTAAAACCTAAACACATGATCTACTGACCATCTTTTACATTCCTTTGTTTTTAGTGTGATTGTGCAACTTGAAGGTTATTCTAGTTCAACATGTTTCAAAGTCTGTGTTCTGCATAAATGAAAGACCCAAAGAGCTGACAGAACTAAGAGGAAAAAACACACGCTTAGATGTTTGTATATGCCAATTAGAACTTGAAAATAATTAGAAATAGAAAAGCATGTTTCAGCTTTTGTTACAAATACCTACAGGTGTGTTCTTCATTTCCTTCCAGTTATTAGTTCACCACCATTACTCAGGATGCAAATGCAGTTGTTGCAGTAATAACCTCTTCTCTGGTAAACACGTCAAAGGGTATGGAGGACGCACTTAAGGTATATATTATACCTTAATAGGCTCCCAGCAATGTGGAAAGCTGAAGTTTTAGAAATGCCTCTACTCATTCTCTACTAGTGGGATTAAAGCTGAGCACTGCCCAACAGGCTGCTGCAAGGAGCAGTGAGGAGCATTGCACAAGAGGGATCAGACACACAGAAAATGACAGCAAGTTCTAGGAGAACAGAGACCAGCCAACCACTGCAGCACTGCCACATGCAGTTAGCACTGTGGAGCTCCAACCATTTTAACGTTTTTACCATTTTTTTTATAACCACAATACTATAATGTAGCACTCACTTTTTAAAGTTTAAACACTGACGAAAATACGAATGATCTTGATCAGATTTCTCATAGTTAGCCATCCAATACAACTAACCAGACCTTTGTGGTATGTACCCCAAGAATACTGCAAAACCCCTAAAAGAGCACTCGTTAATCTAGAAGGGACATATTAAGATACAAGACCTTATACAACCACTTCATGCTTTTTCCACAAGTGCTCTATTCAACCTAAAATGGCCCGAAGATAATTAACCAAAGCTGTGGCATGAGAAAGGTTTGTGCCTGAAAGCCCTTTGCATCGTTAGTGAATAGCTGTGCTTGCTGGTTGGGCACCATCCAACCCAAATTTGAACAAGAATTTGTGGATTGAAAAAGGCATTTAATTATGATTTTTAATATTCATGCAAAAGACGCCCAAATTAAGGTTATAAATGCTCTACCCCTCTCTGAGTAGCTGAGTGGAACAATCAGGAAGGAAAATCTGTTCCCGTCTAAACTGTGCTGAAGAAAATTCATCTTTCTAGTGAAGACAGCACAGGCACTGATGACTGCAGAACTGCTGCAGACTCAAGCCTCCAGGTAGGTTTATCTTACTTGGCAGAGGAAGTTAAGTGCTCATGCCCTACTGCCTCACACCATGCAGAGTTCACACTAGACCATAGTTTTCAGAGACAGGTCCATGCTAATGGTAATAAAGCTCATGGGAGGTTCAAGCATTTTATTATGCAGACAGTAACTTCTGAGAAGGGCAGACTGACAGCAAACATGGCCAGAGACAGCGCATCCCTCTCCACGTTTTAGCTGTTGGTCAGGAAACCTTCTCCAAAACACCCAAGACTTTGGTCTTGGGCCAAAAGACTAAGTTTGCACAAAAGAGGCAATTCTGCCACAGACACAGGGCCCCACTGCCAGCAGCCTGCACGCAGCAAGGCCTGCTGTAAACCCCAGCCCAGAGGCACACTAGAGCTCTCCAAAAAAGAGGTCCAGAGTTTTTAAAAATCTGCCATTAGACACAACAAATCTTATTTTTCCCTTAAAATTTTCAAATGAGTGAACCACTGCAGCTGAATAACTCCAAGAGCAGCAGATGGGAAGAAGGAGACATTCAGCCTGGAAGAGCTTTATTGCATGAAACTTTCTCATATATTTATTCCCAGAGACCTGTGAGGTCTCCAGGCCATGAGAGCAAGAGCATCACAGAGAAAGTCCACCTCCTGAATGCCACAGCACAGCACGAGCTGCCACCACCACCACCACCAATATCCTCCTTTTCAACAAAAGGGCT
This sequence comes from Crypturellus tataupa, assembly GCA_034781795.1. Lineage (NCBI taxonomy): Eukaryota > Metazoa > Chordata > Aves > Tinamiformes > Tinamidae > Crypturellus > Crypturellus tataupa. The sequence goes on from JAWLRI010001078.1 coordinate 355,691, forward strand.
CCCAACCCGCAACTCCCCTGTTAGTCACTCTGCTCAGTTATGGAGAAACACCAGCACATCAACCAGGCAGCACTGCGAGCTTACCCTCACACTCCCCTTCTAGCTAGGCTTCCCAAAAGCACATCACCTGCAGCTGAGAAGAGGACAAAAAGCAAGAGGAGGGATGAATTGGGGTATATTTGAAGAAACACCTTTGGCTTTCTAGAATTCTCTCTAAAGAAATGATTTAAAATTTCTTCGTTAAACAAGGAAGACAATGCAAGTTTCACCAAAGCAAATCAGCTATGTAAATCCAGGAAGACATACAAGGCTATCAGTAGAAACAGGACATGTAGTAATAGGATTCAGATGTTTCTTAATCCAACCATACCCAATGCCTTCTCCAGAACTTAAATGGCTCTCCACAGTTGTCAAAGAAAAGCCCAAAACAAAACACAGAAAATCCTAGCACCTTGTGACCTCTCAGATCTGTGTTTAACAGGAAAGCTTTAAAAGGAATCTGTTTAACTCAGCACTGCTGGTGAAACTGAACAACATTTTATTGGCAGCCCGAGAGGGATGTGGTCTAGTCACCAAAGCCACAGCTCTGCTTTGTGAACTGTTCTGTAATAGCACTGTAATATCCTTTGAGTAGAAGCGGAAGATCCTCCACTAGTAGAAGTGGAGAAAGCAAAGTGTAAAAAAACATGTTTAAAAAGAATGGTAGTAGGAAAGCCAAAAGCCAGCAGAATTGCTTCTTTAAGAGTGCAGGAGTTAGATGAGGTTTTGGTGTTGTTCAGGAAGGGTCTACCACATCTTGGCTTAGCAATTCAACACTGCACTAGCTTCAAATTTATTCTGTGTACTTTCTTATTTTAAAGAAAGAACAATTTACATAGTTTCAATCCCTATCACCAGAAGTACTTCACGAGCACAAATGGTTAAGCACTAAATGCTACGTCTCTGCTGGAACACCAGCATTTAGCAGCCCTGTTGCACAACCAAGGACACCAACCAGCACTGCCCGAGTCAAGAACGCAGCGGGCATTCCCGGGGCTCCTGGCTTGAGCTCCCAGGGCAGAGCCATTACTGCAGGATCCCCTTCTCTTTAGCAATGCTACGTAATGACTATGTTCAGCTCTGCCCTTCACAGGAGCAACTAGAGCAAAGAAACAATTTACCTGGGGATACAAGGCAACATATTCCACCCCATCCCATCCAGGGGCTTGTAAAAAGCTACCACATACCCACGGCCTTCACCAGGCAGCAGGCTGGAGCAGCAGCCCGCCGAGCCCCCAACTTACTTGATCTCAGCGCTCCACTGCTTCAGGGAGAAGTTGATGGCGCTCGGCTGCACGGGCGCAGGCTGGGAAGCAGCCTGCTCCCCCACCAGGTCTGTAGGGGAAGTCTCCACGGCTAGAATATTCCTCGCTCTTTCTGCTGAAGCATTTTGACTTAGGATACTCAACTCTGCAAACAGAGAAACGGATATAAGCAGCAGGGAAAAAAGAGAAAAGAGAAACATGCAAAATTTTCAGAGAATAAAACAATAACTTACGGTCAAGTTTTACTTTAAAAATAGCTGTATAAAGTTATGCTACTACTAAGTCACTAAGCCATCAGGATTATACTAAGGTTTTGAGTTACATCATAACTTTATAGAACTTTTTCTTTTTTTTGTATTAAAGAACAAAGTACTTTTCTCAAGGCGTTACCATTGCCATGTTCTTCTGATACCAAGTCTCAAGTCACAGCTCAAGAACCATTAAGAAGGCAATTTACAATTTCAGCTAATATTCATTCATCAAGGTTAAGTGACTAAAAAGCCACGTAACTTAAAGTGAAATAATTGCATCAATCCACAAAAACCCTTGTAAAACCAGCTCAGGTCTGCCCAAGCCGAGTCCAGAGCAGTGGCACAGAAACGCAGCTAACCCTGCTTACAGGCTGGGCTTTGTCCTAGAAGTTACTTGGCCACTTCTGCTGCAAGTCAATGAGCCTCGGGGAGCAGAGCCAGCTCCGAGCCAGCCCGGGCACTCGGGCAGCCAAGGCCCTTAGCAGGGCAGCGCAGGCACCCGTCGCATCTGCAGGAGTTTATCAGCGATGCTGAAGCCAAGCACAGCTAGAGCCAAACTGACACAACCCCCTGACCGCAGAGACCGGCACGGACCAGCACTGCACATGGGCCAGGGAGCCCACGCGGGCCCCTCGCAGCTCCAGAGGGACCACACTCCGGCCAACCAGTCCCAGCACCTCCCACGCTGAATGCCCAGGAGCTCTGCTTGAGCACCTGCTGCCCGTTTTTGTGATCCGAAACAAGCTCAGCGGCAGGCAACTAAACACAGCAGGAACATCCCCACCCGCCCTTACAATGCAGACACAAAGCTTAAAGCAGAAGGCCACCTGCAGCGCTCACAGTTCAGAATCTGCTCTAAATACTAAGAAATTCCCATTCTGTGAAGCTTTACACCAGTCACGATGGCCCAGTGCATAGGGCTGTAGCTCACAGCTTAAGCGGGAAATGCAGCCTAAAAAAGCACGTCTGCCTTCCTGTACAGCCAAAAGCAGGGGCATGTGGCAAGGCAGAAAACTGGAACAAGGAATTAATCCAAATATTTTTCTTTGCTTTGTTTCAAGTCAGAAGAATTCCTGATCAGGGCTGCTCGACCCAGCCCAAGGATTCGTGCAAGGGTGCAGTGCAGAAGCACAGTGCAGTGCTAACGGCAAGGGGAGCTCTGACCAGTTTGGGCAGCAGCCTCAACCTGGACTGTAGCAAAGGAGCTGTCTCTGCCATACAGAATGTGCATTCACTAGGTATATATCATTAATATAGAAGTAATTGCTTTATTCTCAGGAATAAAGTTTTCAGGAGAAAATACCAACCAAAAAGTCCCATATACAGGATAGCTTCTTTATCAGTAACTGATATACCATGTGCCCTGTGTAATGTGCACAGGGTAGGAGGAAGGTCTTACCTCAATAACCTTTTGTCTCTTGGTGAACTCTCAAGGTGCATGTTAAGATTAACCACGATTAAAGACATACGGTAACTCAAACTATAATTAACTAGTAACCCACTTCTGCTGAAATCCATAATGGCATTTGCAAAAGGACTCATTAACGAGTGTTACAGACTCTTCTGCTAAGAAACCAGTTCAAAGGAGAAAGATTCCTGTGTGAAGCCTGATGCCAAACGCACTGCCACCAGGTTACCCCTGCCAGGCATCCAGCTCCCAGTGTAGCATTCAAATCCTTTCCAACCAACAACCCAATGACTGCACATCAAACACTACCAGCAGCATCTGAAACGACTAACACAACCACACTGAAGGGGACTGGTATCCAGCAATTAATTTTCCCCCAAAGAGAAATATTTAAGACAACACACTTTGCATATCATCAGGATGCGATTTTTATCTCTCTATCCAATCCTCCGTGGGGCTTTTTGCTGAACGTACATTTTTACACGCGTTTTTGCCCAAATGTGGTGACACATGCGGACTATGTAATAATGATGGAGCACAGTTGCTAATGTGACCATAAAAAACAGATCAGGTTTTTATATTTATTTCAAATGAAACAATCTTATTGTAAATGCATCATGTACCAATTTTTATAAATGAAATTAAAAATTGATAAATAGCACAAGTTGCCATCATAGAGAACTTCTAATACTACTACTACTAAGAAAATCATGTTGTAAAATGAATTTACTTGACTTCCATAGTAGTAACGCAGCTCCACTACAAAATCACCAGATTTATATGACCTTTTTTCCCCACAAGTCACTTTGCAGAATATTCCGAATTACCCGAGTGCTTATTTTTTGATTTGAATATTCTCAAGAACTCTTATGAGAATGCTTCCTTGTCAAGCCTGAACCACAGAGCAGTATCTTTTTGTTCCTTTTTTTTTTCCCTCCTCATTCGAGTCACTCCAGATTTCTGAACTAAAGTGTATCAAGATTTTTTTTTTATTATAAGATTAAAAGGAAAGAATGGGGCGGAATGGGGGCAGAACAGACACGACTACAGTGAGCAGTTTTGTTTCTGGGCCAAAGACAGAACACTTCCTTATTTATAGAGCTACTGACAGTATTTGTACTCAAGCACTAGCAAAAGAAAACAATTTTTATGTTCCAGGATAAAGCACACCATCACACACACTGGTAAACAGGTAGTCGGCAACATGGAAGCAGAGCCTCTAAGAATTCCCCAACTCTGTGTGAAAATTAAGGGCCCTTCCCATTCTCTAAAACCTTCCCATTTTCCACAAACATAACCATTTCTTAAAAAGATCTCATTTGGTGAAGCCAAATAAAGCATGAAGCCAAGCCAAGCAGCAGCACAAGAGCAAGGGACAGAGCTGGGGCCTGCTCTGAGCAGAGACTGAGCCCTGCTAAAGCAGCCGGGGTTGAGCACACACCACGAGCAGGCTGCTCCCACACGCTCCCTTAAACTCAAGAGATCTTTACTAGCAAGTCTCACTTGGCCCAGAACAGATTATTTATTCAGGCTTATTTATGGATAACAGAGATAAGTAACCAATCCATTTCTGTAGTGATCCAGGAATAAAACAATTCAGAAGGGCCTAAGCAGTGTGGTCAAAAAACAGTTTAGCTTTATATAATAAATAGCTACATTTTTATAATTCTGACATGAGGTTAAAATTACATTTTGCTTGGCTGAAGATACTATGGAGGTTAAATTTCACGTGTGTAGTCTCGGTATAAGTTGCCTTCTACTTTTAAAAGGCAGAGAACGTACATCAGAGACTCATAAACTGTACCATACTTGTTTCAAGAACAAACTATATTTTCATTCAGAACATGAGATTCCCATCAGATGAATTCCAAATAAGCTCACTTTAAAAAGTGGAATTTACATCCCAGGAAATCTAACACACTGAACTTCCGAGGTATTGCAAAAACTAAAAGACAACTCATCTGACCTGCATTTTGCCATTTTTAAATCTGTTGTTAAAACCAGTTCATTTTCAACGCCTGTTTTACAGCTACTTGATAACAAGATAAAACAAGGAAAACTTTCTAAGACTATGTTCCCTACTTAGTTATTGTTTTGTATGGACAAACTGACACTGATAGAAACACCTGCTCCATCTTTACTCAAATTTGCAACCTACCCGGGTTGTCTTTGGCAACAAGCCCTTTGGACAGGTCGCTTGGGGTTGGAGATGTTCGGCTGTCCCTTTTTGCCGCGTCAAGGTTGTTGCAATACTCCCACCTCTTCTGCTGAAGCTCCTGAAGCCAGTAGGTCATGTCCTGCCGGGTCGCAGCCTGTAACGCAGAGAAACAGAGAACACAGGACATCATTGCACCTAACGTGCATGGGTAGGTCAAATACAGGAGGAGGAAAACACCTCTCAGGCCACCTTTGCTGACCTGCTAATTACAACAAACCAAAAGTAAAACACTTTAAAAAAAAAGCCCAATCTCCTAGATGTACACAGCACATACGTGCATTCTTGATTCTCCTATCAAATCCATTTTGCATTAAAACGTCACATGCATTTCTTTCTCCAGTTTTACAGTCCCATGCAAGAAAAAGTAGCAATAGCATCTTATATTTTTAGGAAGCGTTGCTGGCTACATATCCACATTAAAAAAAAATAGAAAATCCCAATTTTCCTTATTCAGCTTGCTTAGCTAGCAGCAAAAAATAGGAAATTAATATTGCATTATCACACATGTACTTTCATGATTACAATTTACAGTCTGTATTACCTTGACTCCACAAGCCAACTAACTTCCACAACAAGAGGGTGTTTGAAACAACACAAAATATTTATCTGCAAGTCTACAGTCAGTCAATGTGAATGAGTGGAAGGCAAGCAGAAACTTGAACTGATCTTATAGCTGTGATTCCTCATGGAACTTAAAAAGTAATTACAAGTAATG
>JAWLRI010001078.1:364277-423134 GCA_034781795.1 Crypturellus tataupa
TCCGCGCGCTGCCCCCGAGCGCCGGCCGCGGAGCGAAGGGCCCCGGGAGACACGAGCGGCTGCCGAGCGCCTGGGCGGGCGGGCGGCCTGGGAAACGGAGCAGCGACTCCCGCCACCCCGGGGGGACGCGAAGGCAGACACAGCGCTGCAGCCCCGCGAGGCCTCCCACCCCCGCCATTTGCCAGAGCGTGTCCTGCGGGTGGGAAAGGCGGCGTCGCCGCCGCGGCTGCCCCCCTGCCTGCAGGGTCCCTACGCGACAGCCGCTCAGGTGAGCGCGGCCTTGCGTGAGCTCCTGCTGTCAGTAACTACGTCCCGCAGAACAACGCGCACCGAGCCCTTACTAAACCCCCAGAGCTCTGCCTGTCCATTCCTCTTTTTCTAATCTGTTGTTCATTTCCGTACTCAAAGAAGGAGAGCTTCAGAATCCTCTTGTTTTTTACAGTTGATTCATGTAAACAGAAAGTTCCCCTTCTCGGGAAGGCAAGTTCCTTATTTCATGTATGTCCTTTAGTTTTATTCCCAAGGGAATCATAATGCTTCTCAGGAAAATGAAAGTATTTGAAACTTTCTTTCTCTGGCTAGTTTTGCTTTCCTAAAACCTAACCAATATTTTTGTAATAGCCTTTCTGGTAGAACAAGGCCATCTACTACACAAAAATGAAGGTGTATTTACTCTGAAAGATTAGAGACTGTTCTAATTAATTATAATTGTAATGTTTCTCTCCTTACAAGTGTCCACAGTGTTTGAATAAATTCTTGTTGTGGTTCCAGTGAGATCAGAGCTCCACAATCAGAATGGTCAGAGGGTACAGCGCTTCCTCCCACGGAAAGGAGAGCAAAAATGACTTGCTCTCTTGTTTGCTCCCTCACGAGATATGAATCCTGTTAGAGGTGAAACTCACAGGTTTCCAGAGTTTACCCTAAATATCTACTTCTTGTTTTCTAGAAAAAAAATGGGTCTATAGTGAACTTTCCTTCCTTTCCACCAATGTCAGTTCAAATCTACATGTTGAGATTAAATTTAAAAATCTTCAGATTGCTGTTTCTGATGCAGTCTGGCACATCACATCTCATTCTACAACCCCCCAACCTTCGGTCACCACAATATCCCTTACAAACATCATAATATTTCATCTTCAGAGCCTGTTCTTTCCTCATATGCAAACCAGTCAGCCAAAGAATTCTATGCTTTAATTCAGCAGTAATGTCTCAGATCCTTGTTCTTTCAGTATTATTTTAGAGGAACACTAGATGGTGCTCCTTTCCTGTTTCACATTCTCCACTTGTCCTAAAAAAACATACAAGTTTTGAATAAACAGGGCAGCTTATTCACTAGGAAAGATCTGATTTAAGCTAATTACCTCAGAGAAATCTGGTGAGCACACAATATCATCGATTTTACTTTTTGTTGTGCTGCATCTTATCGAGCACCCTTCGCTTTGAAAAAGCAACAGCTACACAATTCCGTGAAAGGCAGCATTGATTTTTAGTCGCACATCTGTGATGTGACTTGTAAAAGCAAGTTGCAGCATGGCAAGTTGGAGGCGTGTAGAGAAGAGGGATTCAAATTAAAGCCCTTATGAATAGAGAAGCTGGAAAAACTCATCAGCAGCACTAACTGGCCAATTAGTATGTATATAATAGCTAATTTGTCAGCATTCCTATAGACCCAGAGTAGCTAGAGAGCTGCCATAGAGCTCCATGGAAATGCCAGAGGGTAAGCAGATGAATTTAGAGCACTTTGTAGAGGGGAAAAAAACCATGAATGGGCAATAGACACAAACACAGACAATGAGGCTTCATTCTTCCAGCTGTTACAGTGGAACTTGTTTCCATGTGCAATTTAGTAATACATGGTGATATTTTCATAATAGTTCTACCATCCTCCAGTGTTTTATGATACTGTATTTCATTACTGATAGAGATTTGCATTTTTTCCTATTAGAGTCCACCAGCCCGTTTTGCCAGATGCAGTGGCTGATGTGAAGATTTGCATGAGCTGCCTCGCTGCCTGAGATGACTCAGAACATTCTTAGGCTGAGTAAAGTTTTTAACCAGAAAGCCTCCTCTCCAAGCCGGCCTAAACAGCCATTCGAATCGACACAACAGCCTTCATGTGTTCCAGAATGCCTTACAGACGCCTCATGAGGGATAGGTAAATACTTCCTCATCTTCCATGCGAGAAAACTGGCACATGAAGAGCGACTGACACACCGTAACTTCACCGATCAACAGCAGCCGTGAAGCTGCATTTCTGCAGCATCTTCTGAACTTCCTTAATCTCATACGTAGAAGATGCATCGCTGTGAATCACTTCCCTCCTTCCATTTACACTCTGACAGAAACGTCCCCAAAAAGAGAACAATTCACAGCTGAGGCTTAATTGTCATGTGAGACAAGGGCAGTCCTGCTGTACCTCACTCAGTAGCTCATTCTGGCTACTTATGAGCCTGGCAATCAAGCCTTTCATTTGCATCTGCCTCAGAGAATGCCTTAAAATGAGCACCTATCTGCAGCTTAAGCCTTGAGGAAATTCACACATGTCCACTGCGTGCATGCCAAGAAGACCCGCTGCTGGAAGTCTCATCTAGACATGCACTTTGCTTATTTCACACCATTTTACCATCATTTTGAATGGCCATCTCCTAGAAGGCTCAGACTCATCTCCACAGTCTTTAGGTATCTGAGTTGTAAAGCTGCAGCAGTACATGCAGTTAATGCAAACACGGAACACACGTTGCAAGTGAAAAGTCAGTTCTCTCCAGCTTCCATCTACCATCGAGGGCAAACCAACAGGTATTGCTGGAAAGCAAATCATTCCAGGGTTTAAATTAGAGTGGGATGAATGGTCTGATGTGCTTTGCAGAGGAACTTTTCCTTTGATGTGTACTGTGAAGTGCTTAACATACTTATATATACAAATATCTAAGATCTAATATATATATAAAAGGTACTTACAGCAGTCATGCTGGTTCTTTCCAAAACAGCTGTCTTCAAATCGCTTTAATTCCTAACTTTGTCACAGGTCCATTCACCCCTTTCAAAGAAAAAGAAAAGAAAAAGAGAATATTCTAGTAAAAGACAAAAAAGGCAAATACGTTTGTCAAAGCAAATAGTAAACTGCAAGACACTTAAGTATGTTTTAATAAGAATCTGCAATTGAACTGCTTGTCTAAAATATAGACAAATTTAGCCAGACTATTCAGTCTGGAACCCAGGCTACATAAGTCCTCTGAAGATGAATTTGCAGGAAATTCACCCTGCTGTGTTTCTGCTCAGGACAAACATTACCAAAACCACTTTTTCTGTGGTATTGTTTTGGAATTTTGGCTTTGGATAAAGACTGGAAGTACATGAAAAATCTAGGAAATACATATGCAAGATTCAGTCACTGCAAGTCTGCAGACAGATTAACCTGAAGTCCCTTCTAAGAAAGATATCAAATTATCACATTAGTTAAGAATTAGCTAAGAATATGTAATCATCAATTGAGTCTACATGTTTGTAATAAACTTTTGTTTCAGCCCTATTACATTAGTACCCCCGGAAATTTTGCATGAGTCTAGAAGAAGAGCTTTGTATCCTAGAAAGAGATGAATTACAGATGACTGAGAAGGGGAAAATGTTACTCCTTCAGCAAAGAGCTATTTTTTCATGGCAACTGTTTGGGATTGCTCCAAGAGCAATTCAATACGTTGGAGAAAAATGTCCTCCATTCCCCCCACCTCGTATCCAAGCTGCCTCTTGCTGCGTCGCTTTTTATTAATACCAACAGCAGATGTTAAACAGTAATGGTTTGTGCTTCATGGAGAACACTTTAAATTGCATCTATGGGTTATCTGAGGACTGCCAGCTCACACCTAACGATAATGCACTCTTATTATGCTAACCCCTTAAAGCTCTTCATTTTTTTAGACTCTTCACAAAAGTTGTGTAATATATAGCTTATTAATGCAATAAATGGTTATAGCAATTATACCTCACTTGGAATCTTCTAAATGGTTCATGGATTTAAGGATTTGTCAAAACCCAGGCAGAACAGTGCTACGCACTGCCATGGTTGTGTTATCTCCTGACGTGGGATGTACAAGCAGAAGCAGCTCTCCTGAGTGTCCTGTTATGAATTTTCACTTAGAATTAACTCTTCCTGAGAAGTGAAAGAATATGGTGAAGTATACGACATTTTGTATTTATTAAAGAACTTAGTTTCTTGATATTATTGCCCTCAGAGCCTCTCACTGAAAAAAAATACCTAACTAAAAAATAATATTTAATATAATGTATTCTGCAAATATAGCAGTAGAAGATAGAGGGCTGATGAAATGTGTGGATAGCGTGTACAACAACGAGTCCAGCTTGAGCTCATTACCCATGCTGTAGAACCCCCCTTAGCAGCAGTTTTTATGTAAGCAAAGGAAGATAAAGCATCACTTGGTCACAGCCTGCACGCATTTCCATTAAAAGAGACTTGGCAAGTTCCAGCTGATGCTTTGTCCTTATCGCTTCCTGTTTTGTCCAGTTTAGCAACACTTAGGGTAAAAAGAATAGATCATATCCTGTGATCTTTACTGGGTTCAACCTTCTCTTACAGGAAAAGGTTTAGACTTTAGAAATAACATAAGTGATCTGCCAAGAAAATATATTTCTATCTCTTTTAATTCTTTTTGGCAAGGGTTTAGAGTGATTTCTGTTTGCCTGTTTACTTCTTTATCTGTTTAGTATGTTATTAGGTAAAATATAGCTTGTGCTTTTCTACAGTGCTGCTAGAAAATTCCAGAAACAAAGTATTCTTAACCGAGGGCGCAAGGATGCTAAATGTTTCAGAAGAAAACTCTTCTCTGACATATTTGTTAGGAATTTTGAATTATAGGAAGACAAGGAAAGATGAGCAGCAGCTCGATACCCTGCAGGTGTTAATCAGTGTCTCCTCAGTGAAGCTGACGCACAGCAAACACCATGATCCTAAGGAAAATCCCTTCCCCTTGCAGTCTTTCAGGTTTCAGACCCTCGGGATGTCCCCAGTTCAACTACCGGTAGTTCTCCAGGCTCACAAAGTATTTTACAGTAAAACAAATACTCAAAGTCCCTTTCTGTCATGCAAAATAGTAAGGGAAAGGGGAAATTAACTTCTAACCTTCAAAAACAAACTTTAGTCATGACTAGAAGTTCTGTAATTGCATGAACTTTAACTATGATTTGATTGTGTCTGTGTTTTGTTCTATATACAAAAAATCTACAAAATCTCTATATTAAAAAATCTACACAAAGCTGTTTTCCTTTTCTGAGGGTGCTAAACTGCAGATGCATGTTTATATTTGAAACCAACATGATTTAGTTCATACTAGATTTCAGTCACAGAAGATATAACTACGAGAACTTGCATTTATCAGACTTTCTCCCCGGTAAGCCTAGGGCTACAGAGAGGACTTGGTTACTGCTTTGATGATGGCAAAACCCAAAGCAGAGCTCAGCACTTACTGTCTGGGGCTGGACTACATCTTCTTCCTGCACCTTTTAGCCATTTACTCAGGATTTTACTGGAAGTTAGAACACAATGATCCTGTGCCAAGGAAAAATGTATTTTTAAATATTTTCTAAGAAACTAACAAAAAGCATTCACATGATTCAGAGTAGACTTCTGCATTTGTGGTTTTGGAACCTGGAACGGACAAGAGAGTTTCATTCTGACCAAAAAGCAAGATGTCACCATCTCAATATTAGCTGCACTCTGAGGCTGATGAAGTCATTTTCCATGATCATTCCAACACTTGGCATCTGGGAGCTGAAGCCACTACAGGGACTTTAAATTACCAGGGTAGTTGTACCTGGTTATTGTTCTCGATTAACCAAGACCTAGAATGGGCACTTAAAATTTCAGGGCCACTTTTGAATATTTTGGTTAGGCTTTTAAGGTTTCTTTTCCCAACTCCAGTAATGCATTCAATGATAAAAGATCTCTTCAGCTCTAAAAAAGCAACCAGAATCATTTGCATTTCTGTGAAATGCAAAAACCTCAAGTTTGTCATTCCTATTTTTATACCTCTTGCAAATGAAAGAACAAAAGCATCTGTGCCCTTATGCAAAGTACAACCTACTCTAGTCAAGTAGAAATATTATTTCTCTTCGTTTATTAAGAGAAGGTTTGTTTTAGAGGTGTATACAACAGATAACCCTGCTGTTATTCTCACATGAGAATCAAAGGCTGCAGACTAGAAAGTTCACTTTTACAAGACCACAGGAACTCTAGTGGAAGACACACACACACAGATACTTAAATCTCCCTCTCTGGTTGCTTGTGGAAAAGAAATGGAGTTCAATCTAGTTTCTTGGTGAAAGATGTCACTAGGCAGTGTCCTGTAATTGTGTATTATGGAGCACATTTTACTAAGCTGCAAAAGTAACCTGGAAGTTCGACTGCTATGTAACTATCTTAGGCTGAGGCCAAAGCCACTGAGCATAGATTTTAGAATTGGAGCTGAGAAAGGCTTCTCATCTGACATATATTGTATATTAAAATAAAAAGCTGACTTGTGATGGAACCCTCTGTAAGAAGAGCTGCAGTCGGCCCTCGCGGTAGGAGAGGAAATGCTGCAAACATTCAATTCTTTCTCTGCAGTTTCAGCCAGGAGATAATACCTGGTAGCAAAGTGTCCAGGTAAGGCTTTGCTCGGGAGTGTGTGCTCTGCAGACCAGGATGACGGGAACGGCATCTTCAGATGAAACACGTGCCCCTATTTACTGCTTTGGGCTGACTAGGTAACTAAGCTGTCTTCAGCGGCTTCTAAACCAACAGATGCAACTTGGATTTCGCAGTTTCTTATAGACTGCTAAGTGTCCTTTCAGCCCCACTTAAAATAGAAAGGCCTAAAAGTGATGTGAATTAACCTCCCTGTGAATTAGCTTCCTTGACCAGGCAGAGAGTATTCACCAGCATCCCATTAATCACCAGTGACGTGTTATAACTGCATGAATACATGTGCACTGCCTTTCAAATTCCTGTGCTTCCCTTCCTGGCCGTCTGTCTCGATGAGCCTTCATGCTCCAAGTCTGCGTTATTCAGCCTCCTGTTTATGGGAAATACAGCTTTTCTCCCTCTCTAGGATATGGCATCAGCAAATATCATGCCAGGATCCTTCATGTTCTCCTTCCTGGTATAAATTTTATTTATAGGTGGCATTACTGAAAAGGAATCATTGGCCCTGAAACTTCCATTTCTAATGTGTAAGAGCATGTAACCTAGGAAATTGTACCTAGGCTATAAGATGTATCTGGGATTGAGAATAGCTGATAGGGTAAATAAAAGAAAAACTGTGGTACGAAAAAGAAAATATGATTGAAATTTGTTTTGAGAAACCCCTGTGGTTAGAATAAATATAATGCATACTTGCTGGCAACACAAATGTACCTTTCCCAATATTTAATTTTTTATTAAACTTGAATCCAGCTAAGAGATTTCATTGCCTGAGGGAAATCAAAGCTTTCTTTATCCTGGATAACTGTCCAGAGAACCCCCTGTCCCAAAACACACATTACCCACACTTTCCTTCATACTTTTCATGTACTACATCGTTCTTTCTCCAGAAGAAAGATATGCACTTTCTTTTTTTTTTTTTTAAACAAAATCTATTAGATTAGCAAATTATATTAAAAAAAATGGAGTTTGGTACATTTTTACCTCCCTTTTCAGAATAGCCATCAGTAATATTGCAGATTAGTTGTTGTAACTTGAGAAACAGTTATTTCCTTATTTATTCAGGAGTCCGGGGCTTTTCTTGAAGAAGTGCAAAGGTAAAAGACATCTCTTCTAAGATTTCCATGGAAGATTTAACAGATGCTCTATAATAGGCACTTTCTATTGTGAGGAGAAAGACTTTGTTCTGTCCTTTTACAAGAAAAGCAGCGAATATTTTTGCCTAAAAAGCGATGACTTCAGGTATTTTATTACCTTTCTCGAGAACAAGAGGGCACTGGGTCCAGCAGGCAAATGAGATCGTGTGGGCAGGAGCGCGGCCGGCAGAGGCAGCCTGTGCAGCGGGACGGCTCGCACGCCCCCGCACCGGCTCCAGGCTCCCCGCGCACCGCGATGGACAGGAAAAAGCAGCAGTTACTTCTGGGCAAGGAAACAGCCTTAGAAACTGCAAATCCGTCCTCCGAGATGCTAAAAGAAATAGTGCTGAAGTGGTTTCTGGAGACGCAGGCTGCAAGGATATTAGAGAACGGTACTTTTCCGGACTGGTTCCATGGATTCATTACAAGAAAGTAAGGCTATGCACCAATATATTATGACATAAAGTAGATTATATTAAAAATGTATTTACATTCCTCTGTCTTTTGTAAGCAAGAGAGAGACTTTGATTGGATTTAGGCTTTCCCTAATTAAAAAAAAGAGAAACCTCCCGTTAAAGTCTGTGGGTTTTAGTACTTGGCAAGTAACATTCATATAGAGTCAAAGCAAGCACTAAACAGTGTTAACTATGCTGCTTAATGCCAGGAGTTGTTGTGCTTTCTACACAGGTGAGGGCACATGATCATGCAATTTTTAGAAGCTTCTGCTGAATTATTAGATTTTTAGTTAAGCAGGCTTAAGTTTTGGGCTATAATAATTTGAAAGGTCAAGCAATTTTAATCCAACTCAAAATGTAACAATTAGAGGCTTAAAAAATGAAAGTTTTTTTGCAAAACTGAAAAATGAAAGATGTTTGCAACTAAACAAAAAAGAGCATCTTGCATACAAGAAAGGAACGGGCGCTCAGTTCCGTGCTCAGTCGTGTCCGCTGAAGTGGTGGAGCACAGGGGAGTTTCTGCAAAGTTTGTTTTAGCTCATCCGTAGCACTAGTGATGTTTATTTAAGTGTAAATCATTCTTTGTGCAGGCAAACTGAAGACATGCTGCGAGACAGAGACGTTGGCTGCTTTTTGATCAGACTGAGCGACAGAGCAATCGGTTATATTCTCTCATACAGGTAAGGTTGTAGCATACAGGAAACAAAAGCTTGTTGCTTCTTGGATGGAAATGGTCACCATTTGTTATGTATACTTTGCTCTTACTTTAAAATATTGGTTCGTGTGGGTTTATGGCACACACAGTACATTTTCACACAGGCTCAAGAGGTCAAATTCACAGGAAATATGCAAAATGGAGGTAGATAGTGAAACTGAATCTGCAGAAGCACATTAAAGAATTCAGAACTAATAAATGTGTCATTTCAGAGTCTTTTTATAGGAATATTTAAGAGACAACAGTGTTTTAAAAGGCTGATGTGGAAGGGTAAAGGAGGCCATGCACACAAGATTATGCTTCTCAAAGCACTGTGTCCCTAAGACAAGTTTCCTGGACCTGGTCTAACTTCCACAGTGCGGAAACTCAGATGGATTCCAGGTCTACAGAATAATATCAATGTGCAACTTCCATATAAAGAGAATGAAAAAGTACTGTAGGATGAGTAAGACAGAAAGCAGTTGTGGTCTCTTTACATAAAAAGGGTACAGAGAAAAAAGTTACAGGTTGTAACCTGAGCATAGAGAAGATGGAAACTTTTTGGTTTGCACATCTGGCGCTATGCAGAAGTAGGAGACACTGGTTCAGAGACTGCAGAACAGAGAAGGGCGGTCAGTGGCCCCCAGTGCAAAGTGAGAGAGGCAGAAGGAGGGCAACAACAGCCCTTCTTAGTGCTATCCCAGCTGCAGCCTGGCTGGTCACATTGTTCAGAGAATCGCACAGAAATCAGCTTGGGAGTTTTGTCCAAACAAGAGTTACTGAATTTGCTCCTCTTCCTTAAATATTATCTACAATTAATTGTACATGTGCTGAATCGTATAAGAAATGCACTTTAGGATTTCAGACTTCACAGAACCACGAAATGGTTGAGGTTGGAAGAGGCCCCTGGAAACTGGCCAGTCCAGCTCCCCCAGGACACCTTCGTCCTTCTCGGCCACAAGGGCACGTTGCCGGCACGTGGGCGACTTCTCCACCAGCACTCCCAGCTCCTTAAAGTGTCATGTTCACCTCAAAATGGCTTTTTTTTTTTGTTTTGTTTTAGCTTTTTAGCATATGTATGTATGTGTGCACGTAAAAAAATTAGGAAGTATAAGTGCAAAAGTGCTGTTTGCTCATATTAAAAACAAGACAAAAATACTTTGTAAAGCCATTAAAACCATTACTTTGTAAAACTACAACACCATCGCACTCCGGAGCAAACAGGTACTGTTATGTCAAGTATTGACGTAATACTTGTGTGGGTCTATGAACAGGGAAAAGAGACTAGATTTGGAAGGTCAATGGGGATAGGAGAAGAGAGCAGCCAGGATGGGAAATGTACAGAATCAAAAGTATGAAAGGGCAAATAAATCTATTACCATGACACCCTAAATCTAAATTTCTGTTTTTCTATGAATTTCCAGTTGAGGAAAAATAAAAATCAAAATACACGCACCTCGCCCTTCTCCTGTCACCATCCCCCAGTGATGCTAACAGCTTATTCGCACTGTTTAATCGGTCTTGTTCAAACAGCAGAGTCTACAGTGCGAGATGTAAAAGCTCAGATGCTGCTCATGAGCAAAGCTGAAGGTCAGTATGGTTTCATGTGATGACAATCCTGTCTTTAAAGATTTGCTAAAGCTATAAAAGGAGTAAAACTCCAACTACCACATGAAGAAAACATGAGGTTTGTAAGTCTGCCTTTCAGGAGTTAGGAACATTCAGGCGCTGTACACACACAAAATCCTTTCTGACCTGACACTTCAGATAAATGCATTTTGAATGCAATTTACACTAAGTTTGGAGTTGCCAGACTTGAATTGAGGATACCAAACCAGGATATTTCTAATCCGAGCTAAACCGTAACTTTTATTCCAGAGGCAAAGACCGGTGTCGGCATTTTGTCATCAGCCACTTGAGTAATGGGCACTATGTTGTGTCCGGGGATACCTGCACTCATGAAAGTCTTGCAGAACTGATAAGCTACTACCAGACTTCTGTAATTGAGCCCTTTGGAGAAAGCCTTACAATTGCCTATGCTAAGGTGGGTTAAAGACTTCAGAATTCAATTAGTTGCTGATGAAATGGGACTGAATATACTTAAATATTAGTTTTGTTTCTTTGGGCTAGGCAAAAAAAAATAGTGTGCTGAAGATTGCTTCATCAGTGTGTTTGAGATTAATCGCAGGAAGGAAAAGTACTTCTGGCTAAACATGGTATCTGGGTGCCGCAAAAGGCCAATAATTTTAAAAAAGAATGCAATAAAGAATATTGCAAGTGCAATAAAGAATATTGCAGGTTAAGGCAAAAGCAGCTTGCCAAGCTGAAAATATGTGTATAAGTTGCACGAGAAAGGATGGTTTTGTCAACAATGGATCTCACTGCCTGTGAAGAGTGCTGCTCATCTAGTCCCTAATTAATACTTTTCTTTTAGCTCAAACTATATTCTAATTCTGTTCAACCACCAGCATCTCCAGGGCCTTCCACGGATGGCACAGATATGCCAGAAAGCAGAATTCAGCCCCCTACTAGAACTGTATTTTGATTAGTTGTGCCTCTCATTTTATAGCACAAATTAAGGACACATGTTCTGAACCTGTATAACAGGATTCCGAAATATGCATCCCTAAAAAACCATAATGAACCTAAATTTAAATTGCATTTTTATAAACCTCTCGAAATATTACATCCTCTACATTATTTCCAAAGTATAATACAGAAATGCTGCATGAAAGGGACAATTTTCACAGAGTGAACAACACAAATTTCTATTTTTTTTTCTCCATAGGCAGATGATAAAAGTATATATGATGACATTGCTTGGGAACAGAAAGATAAACCAAACACTGCAATATCTCCCTTATTACCAAGGAAAATGTCTGGTAACTCAACAGCCACAGTACCAGTGGGCAGCACCTACGGCAGTTCTGATCACAGTGAAAATCTCCTAGATTTCTCTTCAAGATCAAGAACATTTCAAGATGATTCGCAGGATGCTGAGGTACAACTTAAGTAAAATGGAGATTTAATAAATAGCTGCTGAGAGCTATATGAAAAAGAGGAAAGTATTCCTCAGCTAACTGGTGTCGGGAGCAGCATAGTGTTTCAGTACCACCATGTGTCTCGTGACAATTCCGTGATGTGACAGAGAGATGTGCTTTGGATTGTACAGCATCCCATTTGAAATTATTTTCTGCCAGAGGTAATTTTACCAGTTTCAGCACACAAAATCTGTAATGTGTTACAGTTACAATCCACCTATGCTGTATTCCAGGCCTAAGACTGTATAATATCAGCACGGGGTTAGAAATAAGCCTGAGCTTACGCATTCGTTTGGGCAAATGACTAAACTTTGTGTCTCGGTCCCTTCCATCTGCAAAGTGGGACAATCAACACAGAGGCCTAAATGTTGGGGCTCTTGTGAGGTCTTCCTGGAGTCTTAAAGCACCTGGTAAGCTCAGCTGGCCGCCAGCTACACACATGTGAAGAGGTTAACAGGCCTTATTCTAGCATTCTGCTGAGGAAGAATTAACATTTTGGGGCATATATCCTGTCTTTCGAGGAGGTTAATAGGAAATCAGTGACTCTGAAAGACCTAGGAATGACTGTGAACACAACACCCATTAGTTTGCAGTGTCATTTGTCACAGAAGAATTGCCCCAGGAAATCTTGTGCTGCTTAAATTTAGGCCTCGGTGCTAGAAGAGGTGACAGTCTTTCACTGGGTCAGGTAATTCCTAATCCAGGCTAGAATATTTTTCTACAGCTCTACATTATGACTGGTTTTATGTTCAAAATCTACTGCAAAACTGCTGATATTGTTCAGCACAAACCTAACAAAGAGCTACAAAGCAGCAGTGCCAGAGGAGAAGTGACTCCAAGCCAGCAACGGGAATCTTTTTATTGGAGATTTAAAAAACAGGGCAGACAACTTCTCCACGCTTATTCTCTTATATGAATAAACTACGTATTCTGAGTTCTTTTCATAATCTCAGATACCATCTTCATCAATCAAACCATGACCCCCTGGGACTTAATACTCACTAGAGCCAAATAGGGACATAGTAAAGGCTGCAAGATTTATAAAGTAATTAACATTTCCTTGTCACTGTCTGGCAGTAACTGAGAGCAAACCTATCTCAAAGACTCTGTTAACACCTTGCATTTCACCTTTTTACCATGGATAACAGTTCCTTCTTTCCTTCCCATTCCCTCCCACGGCTTCAGGACGCTGCCAGCGCTCCCCCGCTGCCGGCCAGGAGCGGCTTGCTGCCGCGCGAGGCCGCCGGGCGCGAGGACGTGGTGTACGCCGAGCTCAACAAGCGCCTGCTCCTCGAAACCTCTGCCTCCTCAGCAGCCGATCCTCAGTGGAAACCGGGCACAAAGATGAGCACGGTTTACGCCATGATCAAGCAAACTGAATGTACCCATACCAAAACCAGCGACCTGCTAAAGCCATCTGCTCCGGAAGCTGTGTATGCTGAACTGCAGCTGCAGCACTGCAAGAAACACTCGTTTCTTCACAGTCAGACTCTCCACTCCCTAACGCTTCCTCTAGCAAGTGCTCCACAAACAAAGCTGATGTTGAATTCTCCTGCTTCTCTGCACACTACATTCGCTCCAAAGTTACCCAGCAAAGCAAGAATCGCCACAGAGTCCCAAAGCTCAGAGCAGCGACTAACAACCTACGAAACCCTGCACTTCAGTGAAGGCCTCAGCAAATCCGAGGAGAAAGTCTCGTACGAATCGCTGACGCACAGAATGTACGGGCAGATTGAGAAGATGAAGTCTGGCTTTGACAACGTGAGCACTGTTCATGAGCAGATTCCTACCGCATGGTTGAAGTATTTCAGTTCAGGCTTCAGAGAGAATCCACAGTTCTTTCCTTAGTGCAAGCTATTGTTAATTATAATCAGATATCATCTAAGAATAAAAACTTCCAGAGCGGAGATATATGCTGAAAATACACATGAAAAAACCCCTAAGATTTTCCTCAGAGGTTCACCATCGAGGCCAATTCCCACAGCAGATAAAACACTTGAGCCAATTTCTTTGACTTTGTAAAAAGAGTCAAATCAAAGAGAAATAATCAAGTAGGGAGCAGTTAGGGTTTATTTTACAAAAATGGTGTTGTCTGTTATTTGGAATTATCTGAGCGAATGCAAACCTGAGGTTGTTAATAAAACAAATACCTACTACAAGCCAAAAAGCACTAGGTTTTTGTATGGAACTAGGTTGACTAAAAGAAAAGATCATGACAAAAGAGCACAAAAAGTATCCTTAATGCCCACAGCAAAAGGCAGTTGATGAACAAAATATGTCTTGAAATTTTGCAGTTATAAATATGCAAGAAAATATATAAGAAAATATGTAAGAAAAGGGATATTAAAGACATAAAAGCAATATTCTTGTAGACTAAAGACATGAATTTTGTGAGGTTGTCTTCTCGGCTGCAGCAGGTTTTCCCAGAGAAGAGCAGATATCAGAAAGACACTTAGACTGCAGGAGACAATGTGCTAGTAACTGTACAATGTGAGCAGTGCTCAAAGGGTGTGGGATGTTTGGGAGATAAATAGAGACAATGTGTACTCTACATTTTCTATCTCCAACATGATGAGTCCTTAAAGAACGTTTAAATGTCAACACCAGATAGAGCTGTAGCTGAATCACTGACTCCATGTCTGTCACCAGTCACAGAACAATCCTCTAGGAACGCAGGTGATCCAAAATTTAGGGGATTTAATTCAGCTGCCTAAACTCAGGCATTCAGAGCTGTCTGAGGTGCCACAGGGGGATTCTCTGTAGCTTCTGGCTGCTGGTCTGAAGGAGTGTTGGGCTCTAAACTTCTAAAGTAGCTGCCAGCCCCTTTCAGTCGTCCCAGATACCCTATAGCCTCTAAAGGCAACACAATAGGATGGATGGTACCAGGCAGCTGGATCAAGCCTGTTTGTTCGGTGGTTTGGAGAGTGGTGGGGTTTTGCTTTGCCTCCCTAATTACATTTTTCTTCCTTTTTTTGTTGGCAGATGGATAAACGAAGATTTTTTTTCACCGACAGGAAGAATAAATCATGAAGATGGAATGCTGTATTTACTTAATTTCTCGGATCAGAAAGACATACAAGCACAAATAATTTTTAATAATTTCACCAATGAGAAAAAATGCCTCTTAACTAGCAAAATAAACACAATCACTAAAAAGCAATTTCACCACTATTGCTGTTAATTAGGAAAACAGAGCCTCAGCTGAGAGAACTCTCTCAATCTCAGTTTTCATTACCTCAAACTATGCAACTTCAGGGCCAAATGCCAAGAATACCAGACTGAGCCAGAATCGCAGGCCCATCCACAGGAATACACCGTTTGGAGGAGCTTCGCGCTTTGGAGAAGACAACAACCTTCAGTCTTCTCTGCTGGATTATTTCAAACTGGAAGAGGAGCAAGATACCTTTTATGTGGATCAGCCACATGGCGCTCTCTCCCGATGTGTACAGCACTACTGGAAACACTGCTTGGAAACACTGCTTGGAAACGCTGCTTGCATTGTTTTTTCTGTGGCACTGGCTACTTTTCAACATAGAAACAACAGGAGTGAAAAACTGTTGTTGAGTCTACAGTCTTCCAGATGCAACAACACATTCTATACTACAAAAACTTCAGTTTTTGGAATGTGTGAATTTTCACTGCTCCATCATTTTGACTGACCTTGTGGTGGTTTCATCGTCTCAGGCTGTAAACTCCTCCGAGACAGGAACTGGGGTTTTGTTCTGTCTTTGTGCAGGACCTAACACAATGAAATCCTGATGAGGGACTCAGAGCACAAATGATTACAGAAATGCTAATGATATACTTAGGTAATGTTTACATTAATTGAAGTAGTATTTATATACAATGTGAAACATTGATAACTGGTTATTATCCACATATTAAACCTTTTCAGTACTGTATTTTTCAATCAAAACAAAATCTTTGGATTGATTATAATCTTTTTGGCATAGCTAAACTCAACTAGCTGAGTTTAATTCCAAAATAACCTCGTGAGAATCAAAGAAGAATCAAGTGCTTTGAACTTAAATTTATTTGGATATTTATTCAAAATCTTCATTTAGATGTCTGGAGAACAGACAGTCATTCATACTTGACTTAGAAATAAATGTATCATTTAAATGAGAAATAAATTATATATACTTTTTAAAATGTACTATCCTTCTTGCATAGATTCTTTAATCCTTTTATTTCACATATAGACTGATCATAAGTTAAAAAAAAAAAAAAAAAAGTTTTGCTTTTATCCATTAGATCCTGTAAGAACTTATATCCTCCAAGCACTCCTGACTGCTATTATTGGGCAGAGTGTAACAAACCTAGTGCTTTCTGAAAAGGTGCAACTGGTTTTGAATTCAAATATTACAATAGTGCTTTTGTCTTCAATATACTCGGCCTCCCTAACAGTTTTTATAGCTGCCAGTTACTGTAGCATATTGTCCAGAGACTCTTCACTGAGCTTTGCAGCTTTTTTTTTTTCCTCTTTTTTATGTCTCATTCATTCTTGCTCTGAGCTTACTATTAGGCACCAGGTGATGAAAAAAGTTTTATCACGATCACATGCAAAACTTGGAAAATAAGGAGGAACCTACCCTGCAAAATGCTAGTGGCAGGTGATTCCAGAAGGACTGTGCCAGTTGGAGATCTCCCTCCAAAGGGCAGGCGACCACAGCAAGCACTGTCACTCGGCAGCTCCCTGCAGCCACCACTGGCCATGACCTGCAGAAAAATCTTCTTCTTGTTCAAGGACACATCAGGCAGAACTTTCATTTTCTGGCTTAATGGTTATTAAAACTTGACTAAAACTTTTTCTATGCTTTTAAACAAGTATTTTTTATGCACTCTTTAAGCTTCCATCTGAAAGATCCAAAAGACTCAAATTAAAAATCGCTGCTACATATCACAGGTGGTTATAAATCAAAGCTGATAACAGTGAAAAATTAAATAGAATTGTACGGTGAGCCATTAAACTGAACTAAATATGGGTCTAAAGCATTTCATGAATTCAAGAAGATAAATGAGAAGCATACAGGTAGCAACATCACCACCACCATGCTGCTACAAAGAAAAGAAATAGTAAAAGAAGGACTCGTGAAACAGAAAGTAAATCCCACTCAAGACAAAGATATCTGAAAATCTTGATGAAAAAATATCACCACAGTTGTCTTCTCCTCCAGGCCCTATGATGACTTCCTAAGCTGAAATGAATTTCAGAAATTGGCTGCCTCAGCAGTCCCAGAGGTGACTGAAGGTCCTACTTAGGGGCAGAGTAAATCTTGTCAGTAGGATGAGCAGGAAAGCGCCCTTGACTCCTTCTGCGTACACTGAATCACTTTCCCCTTCACAGCAGGAAATAAAATGAAGAATCAAAGCCTAAAATCCAGGGAGAGTCACACTTACTTGTAAATGAATACATTTCTTATCAATAGACCAGCTCCCAAATCAAAAATTTCAACTTCTTTATATCTTAGGTAAGATAAATAGGAGAGGGAAAGGTGGGGAAAAATGTAGATTTTAAAACTTAGATCATTCAGTCAAATCCTGGGTTTTATCATAGGATTCATAAACCTCTCAGCTTCATTTTACTTAGCCAAGGAAGTCAAGATTTCTTACCCTCTTCTCAAGTAATAGGATTAATTTACCCTGTTCTCCCTACCTCTTCTATGCACTTGAGTTTTTAAAGCTAATACAGTAGATCTGTAGGATATCAGCTCTCTACTGAAAATAAGCAAAATAAGCAGAAAATGAGCAATAATGAGAATATACCATAAATACCTCAATAATTAGTCTGCTTCTCTGACACATCTGGACTGAAAACTGATGAAAACTGATTGAGTACAGTGGTCTTAATGTGCAGCTGTGCAAGCAGAATAAGCCCCAAAATTCCTGGCAAGCCTGAAAAACACAAAGCCCAACTTACTGACTTGCATCAGTCCTCGGACTATAAATATATAAAAATATTTATATATTTATATATAAATATATAAATATCACTGTGCAATTCACTGTGCAAGAGAAAACATTCCTCCGTGCTCCATGATTCCTACCTGGCCATTGGCTGCAAATATGAAAGCAGGTCAGCAGGAAGGTCTGTGGTCCAGAGCCTTTGTAAGAGAGGAGGATTCAACAACTCGGTTAATGACCTAATACGCTCGAAATCACAGTTACACAGGGAATTAGAGAAAATGTTCATAATAAAGGTTATTTTTTTGTCCAGAACTGAACATAATTAAGTCTGCAGTGGTCATAAAAAAGATGCTTGCAAACACTTATTATACCAGTATAGAACACTGAAGAACTCTGAAATTTTAGTTTTACGAGCTGTTCGGAAATTCTTCTGATTTTTATTTTATACCAAAGGGCTTGTTGATCAGATTTGCTTTCACCCAAGGTGCCTTGTGCATCAACAGAAACTTGACTGAAACTGTAGACTCCAGTTAGACCCCAGCTGAACCTGAAAATCTTCATCCCTGGAACAGCAGTCATGCCACAGAACATTTATTTTCTTATTACCCAAATATGTAATGGATTAAGAAGCAACCCACGAAAAACAGACCAGAAACACATTCCTGCCTTAACCAAGCCTACCTACCAGCTAACAGATCCATCCTTAGCTACTTGCATAAGTTCAAGGCCACCCATTTCAGTAAGCACTGCAGAATATGCCCCTGTATGAACTCCTTCCATTTTCGACTGAACAGGATCTTGAGGTTTATCTCCTGGAGCTACCGTGATTCCTCTGTTCCGCTGCAGACTGGAGCACCTTGCACAAACGCCTCTGCCTAAGACTAGAATAAATGTGATGTTACTTACCATTCTCCAGAGCTAGGGCATACTTAAACGTGCAAGGCTGTAAAACCCTCCATTACGATGCACAGAATTGTAAAGTTGCACCTAGAAACAATCAAAGCTAATACAAACCCCACAGAGTTTTATCAAGAGAGTCCAGGTCAATCCCAACGACTTTACCTGTCAAAAATACACATATATGAAATACCTACGTGTTGGTGCTACAGCTGAATTTCTTTTATTCTTTTTCTCCCTTTTGTTTCTTTTGTTTTTGTTTGTGGATTTTCTTTTGTTTTGGGTCAGCAGTCTTATCAGTGCAGGGAATAGTGCCACTACATGCCAAATAGATATAACAAGAGGAATGGACAACCTGTGTTCAAAGTATTGGACCAGAGCAAACCCCAACTGAGAAAACAGGTGGGGAAAACCGTAACCAAGCCCAGCTCTTGATGCTGACATCGTTTTTCACTGCTCTTGCAGACGAGAGAGAGTCCAAAGGAAAGGGCAGTAGGCAATTTTCCTCTGGAGCTCAGACTAAGTTCCTTCAGAGACAAAGATTGCAGACGTTGCAGCTAACCAAAGGCACTTTCCTGTATAATGCAAATCTCTTTTAATTCCACCAAGAACAGTCTCCACCTTTTCCCCACCAGGGAATCTGATAGTGGCTCTGTGTCATTAACATCTCTGCAAGACACCCATAACTGCAAAATGATACAGAGAAAAAGGTGGAACATCTGTTCACTAGGGCCTTCACTTTGTCTCAAGCAAACATCTTTCTAAGGACATCAGCAATCATAATTTTATTATATTTTAATGCCTTCCTCATCAAATTTCATTCCACTGTCTGTCCCAGCTGAGGAGTATTGTGCAATAATATTATAAGATCTTTCTAATCCTGCTGTTATTTCAACCCAAATTGACTTATTATGATTCTCTGGTGCTGGCAAGTATTGTATTTCCCATTCTACATTTGTACTGATACCAAAAACTCTACCTCTAGCTTACTTTACATTTGGTTGTTTCAGAATATAATATGAATCTACTCAGATCTCTAAAATATTATATTTTTTCTTATTTTCTGCAACAACTCCCCTACTTCCTTAGTTTTTAAAATACATTATTTTTAGAGGTTTTTTTGTACATTTTCAGTAACCAGTAATAAAAACAGCACATATGGGAACAGATTCATCTTACTAAAGAGAGATAAGGTCATATATGGGGCCTTCCATCAGTTTGATATCAGTGAAACCTGCTATTCTATCAGATACTCATCATCTCATATAGATTATTTATTACCAGATATTACTGAGACAAACAATATAATAAAAGAAAAATATATATGAAAAATAGAGTATCTGCATATGAGAAAAAATATGAAATATTATAAAGCAGAAAAATCCTCATTTAGTGAGTTACAACCCAACCATCGTATCTACATGAGAATTTCTTAATACACAAATTATTCCATTAAATCATTGTGTTTTCATGAATCTGTTTCAAAAGCATTTAGTTTTGCGCATTTCTACTTAAAATCGTTAGGGTTAAATTTCATTAATTTGATCAAAAAGGTGACTTGCAGTAGGAATATCTGCTCTTGTAAGGCAGGATTTCAGCAGCCGTTTCTCTCCCTCTGTGCGTGGCAGCTGCTCCTCGCAGAACCCGCAGCCTGGACACGAAATGCTGCTCCGGTGCCACCTGGCGACACCGCATCCCTCGTGCCCAGAACACAGAGAGGAGCAGTAATTCACCCAAGGGCAAAAGTCTGTCTCTCCCTTTCAGTTGCTATAAGCTACAGATAGCACACAGCCCTTTTACTAGATGCTTTATAGAGGAATATTCCTTTTCCTTTGTCTCTTTTTGAAGGTTAATATAGAAATGTTCACGCATATTCAAGATTTTTTTTTTTGCAATAATTAATGTCTATTGTCTGGCTTTTAAGGCCAAAGCTGAATGTTTTTTAGCTCTAAACCTCTTCTACTGTTTCAGCTTCTAGACTGCCTGCGAGCTGCTTTCCAATAAGTAAGCCTGATTAGGCAAACATTAGCGAATTAACAAGATCTTAGAGCAGAAACAGACAGCTGGCTGTTATTTTACCTCATAATATTATTTAAATTTGGAAAACATCATAGTGCACTCAGCTCACTCAACACTTTTCATAAAAGAAAACTTTCCTAGTTAAGAAAATCACCCACAGACATCTAAGAAACTGCAGATATAAAGCTTATTTCAGAATCTACCCTTAATCTTTGCCCTTAGATGGTGTATAATGTATATACCAGCAAGCAGCATTAATTTGTGCTAGATGTATTCAGAGTTTGTGCATCTCAAAACTCCACCAACATGCTGCACTGCTACAGTTTTAATTAGAGGAGATAAATTCTGAGAAATAGAGTGAGGATAGTGCCTCAATCTGCCTCTGCCCCATTCTGGGGCTCCCGTAAGGGGCACGGGCAGACTCCGGCACGGGATGCTCCTGGTTTCTCGTAGCTCAGCTCCATCCGCCTGCAAGCCGAAGCGCCGCCTCCCCGATTCTGTGGAATCTGGTATCAACCTGCTCTTTTACAATATATTAAGACTGACAGGCAAACATTCCTCTATAAGGTCTCAAGAACTTGTCTTGAAAGAAACAAAAAGCTACCAAGTTTACATTTTGATTAATAGAAAGTATTTTAACACATTTTCTCTTAATGCCCTTATCTTCCAAACTGCTTGAATTAACCAATCATCTGACTTAACCTGTTCGAAATGTAAATGACAGAGGCTTGAAGCTCTTCATTCAAAGGATTCATTTATGTTAGCTTTAACTTGGGTAAATCAGAGAGAACACAGGTGCTAATTCCTTTAACCAAACAGAAACCACTAAAAGAATTAAAATGCTGTAAAATAATACCGACAAAAAAAGTGATCACTTTGATAAATACATAATAAAATGTTATTTCCAACACAGAAGGTTCATTTTCATTAGGGTATCTTAGGGAACAGTCAATCCTTTATCCCTTGACTATACAAAATTTCCACTGACTCTCTTTGTGTAAAACTGTTCTTCTAGACAAATACTTCTTCTTGATGCACCCTCTGCAGACTTGAGCAAGCTATCCTGTAAGCTGATCATATCTTAGGGGTTCCTTAGAGTAAATAAACATCTTCCTTGCAGAAATGGCAAAAAATCATTTCTCCACTTTAATAAGCATTTCAATATGGATAACACATTTCAGTCCTTGATAGGTTTAATATTATATAACTGGAATGATGACTAGAAAGGAAATTAACACAGGTTTAGCACAAAAATGCTCAGAGCAAGGTAAAATCCATCAAAAGTTTTAATAGTGATGAATCTGATACAGAAGCCATGTAAGTGACAGAGCCCTTCTATTGACTGTTAGAACAGTAATACATGTGTGATTGTCTTCAGGCTCCAGTACCTAAACAATACTGGAATTAAAAACAAAAGACATAGCTGATTTCCAGCTGGAAAGGGAAGAAAAATACAGAGCTGCATTCATGCATTTTATGGGAAAGATTGCATAGCTGGTTTAGAAAGAAAAGGTCTCTGTACGTCCTTGGTAGTAGTGCTGTGCTTCTTGAACTTCTTCATGGGTTACAGACGATCGCATTCTTCCATACATTATGAGCCCAGAGTATGAGAAAAAGGCAAGACCTCCTTTGAAAGTAAGGAAACAGTTTAAAGTTTGGGGGAAGAAATGAATCGTGTATGCAAATCATATACAAAAGGCAAATACTTCAAGTTTTATGAGGACATGACAGTCCATAAAATATTGGTTGAAGGTAAGCACCAAACCCAGCATCTGCCATTTCAGTGACTGAAACGCAAACCTGGGATGTGGTCGTCTTCAACAAGGGGAACTTGATCTGACTGCAGTCCTTTCACCTAAGATTATTTCCATGCAAGATCCCCAGCCGTAGAACACAGTGATAGAGGCATCTCATTAGTTAAGGCCCTTGCTTTCTTTCAAAATCTGTGGGAAAAAGTCACCAAAGCCAACCTTTCTGACAATCTTTTTTTTTTTTTTTTGCTTTTAAGAGCAGTATTAGTATTAAATATTCATAAATATAAAAACTATGTGGAAATACCTTTAATAATATTTTGCATGTTAAAAAAACCCCTTCCACCCAAGAACCAACCATCTTTGCCCGAGTGCTTGGCCAACAGCCAAGTTAGAAATATCACTGTTCCGTGCGTCTCGTGGATCAAGCGAAGCTTCTGACTCTTGGTGGAGCAGAATTATTTCAGTACCTTTTGTTGAGTTCTAAGAAGCCGTAACAGAGGGCAACAGCCCCCAAAGTGCCTGAGATTCAGAAAGGCCGGACAAGGAAGTCATTTCTGATAACCCTGGCTCACAGAAACAACTTCAGATCCTTATGTGGAACGTACTGGAAGGAAGAGAAAAGAAAAACAAAAGGATTAAGAAATATATTCATCATTACACATTATGAGTATTTTCCTTACAGTACACAAAAGAAGGTGGTAGGCAACAAATCTGAAATTCTGTTCAATATTTTCCTTTATCTCAGAAAGAATATTTGGGAAAAAGATGAAAGATACTGATGCCTATTTTCATTTACAGTGAAACATTTGAAGATGACGTGTGTTCTGAAATCTGTTAAAATTTCCTGCAGGAAGCATGATCAACCTTCCCACAGAATGAATTAGTTATTTCTAGTATCAAAGAATGAATCGATAACAGAATGATATGGGATGAGTAGCAACTATTTTTAAAATAAGTGAAAGCTTTCAAAATGAAAACTTTCCAAGAAGCAGATCTAATACTCAAGGGACCAAGCTCAATGCTGGAACAGATCAAGTGAAACTGGTTTATTTACTGGGCATACAGCAGAGCCAAATGCTTCCCAGTTGCACTTTTGCTCTGGAATGTTTCGGGTTCTTGAGCAGATCAAATGAGGCCCTTGTTTCTCTCACAAAATGCTAAGAGCCCCTGACTATTCATCCCTCTTCCACTTGCACTATAGTCCAGGTAAACAGACTCCTCCAGCTATAGTTGAATCCCAAGTATTCCACTGAATCAGGAATGCACCCCAGGAAGCCCTGTAGTATGTGTATGAAGCAGATCAAATCACACGTTTGCATTGGTAACCAGGGACTTTATATCTAAGAATTCATTTAATCTGGCTGACACAGAAGCATGATGTATACCAGCCTGGCACACTAGGCTGAGCTTTGTGCAACAGGGCCGACAGGGCCTATGGTGATGCAAAGAGCTTGCCAACACTAAGGCGTTAAAAAAAAAAAAATTACAATTTTGTTTACCACTAAGAAATGTCTAGACAATATATACAAATATCCAGGGAAAAAAACCCCACACCCACAGCATTGCACATGAGCACATTTTAGTTATTATACAGAAAAATCCACCCAGATTCACATCACTCAAAAAATGGATTTATGAGTGTAATAATTTGCATTCTTAGCAAACAGTATCGTTTTGTCCTTCGGAGATTAAGCTGAAACGTGTAAAAAATACTGACCATGAAATTATTCCCTGCCATTGACTTTTTTTTCCTCCTCAGCACCTCTTCCCGATTTTTTGCTAGATTTAGTTTTGGTTCTTCCAAACTAGATAAGCTGCATTTTGGGCCAGGCTGCAGACCTGGCCTTACAGGCCAGGAAGGGCTGGGGAACAGCACGCCTGCAGCCACAACTGCTTTGGGTTTCATCAGCTGTTTCTCCATCTAGTTTGGCAGCCCAAACTAGCTGTAATGAGGTATTCTTCTATATATCTTATATATCTCTAGTAATGAGGTATTCTTGTCCAATTCCACTTGCCGTTGTTACAGCATGCTTCAGCACCAGGCCTTCAAATAAACTTAAACTTCCAGGGTGATTTATACAATAATTTCCTGGGGAAAACGTAACCAGTCTTGTAGAACAGAACACTTAGCTAGGGCCAGTTCAGGGTGCCAATATTTCCATTAAACTATAAGCACCTTTTTAACAATAAAAAATTTGAGTGAAATAAACCTAATGGGATCAAATTTTCTCAACTAGCAACTGTCACTATCATTTAAAGCTTCCTGAATCTTTTGGGAAAAGAGCCAACAATGTGCATGCCTTCAGTCCTGGCCAATAATTAGCAGAATTTTCTTTTAGTCTTTACAAATAAAAATAAATAAAAGTAATAATCATAATTTAAAAATCCTCAACAGCAGCAGTGCAAATCATGGAAGACTTCACTGCATCTTCAGTTGTTTGGCAGCAATACAAAGCTCGCAAAGGCTGTCTGCAAAGATTAAACCTACTCGGGATCATTATACAGAAGCTTGGGAGGCAAATGATTGAGAAAAATAAAAAAATCACTCTGTGCAGTAGATGAACTTCAGCTCATCACAGGTCTGGATCGTCATGGGACTCATCAATCACAGTGCACACTACGGTCATGGGCACACAGGGTTGTTGATCCCCTTTAGGACACCTCCTGTGATTTGCGTGTTCTGCATTATATTACATGGTAAAACTGCACCGTCTATCTTGAATACAGCTGCATCCAGCTACAGTTATCACTTAAGAGCATCGTTACAGCTAAAGACAGAAAAATAAGAGAACCTAGTAGCTGTAAACAGAGCTGGAGATAAATTCAGGCGAGACTGCTATTATATAATTGAAAACAATCAATAAGCAAATGGATTTTATGTTAGGAAAATGGAGGGAATGCTTAGGCAAAATTGTTCTTTCAATTGTACTCGAGCATTACATATACAAGCCACTAGGCATTTGTACAGGCAACTTTTATACAATGATTTATAATGGTATTTAAAAAAAAATAAAAAAAAAAGAGAGGGATTTTGTTGAGGCTTTAGAACTCAGTTTGAGCAAAGGACAGTATGCAATTACCCAGCTCTGCAAACCAGACAGGGTCCTAAGCTCCCAAGCTGCCACATGTACTGCGGCAGAACCAAGAAGGTTGGAATCCTGGCTGGATCCGCTCTCCAATGCAGTCGGGTGTGCTCTGTCGGAGGGAGAGCAACAGCAAAGCCTCTGCAGAAGACACTATGCTGTTGCAGGAGCTGTTTCACTGGCCACCACGGCAAATATTCCCCTCTGCACCTTTCTCAGGAAATGACCGGGTTCCGTAGCGTTTGCAGTCAGCAGTTTGCGAACCTCTGCAGCCAGTCATGGCACAGGCAACCTCCACAGCTACAGCCTCTGCTGAGTGTTCAGGCTTGGCCTCAATCCTCCACATCTGATTCAAGCTCTCTACAAGATTTGCAAGCACAGCGCAGCCTTCACTGAACTAAAAGAAACTAGCTGACCCCAACAGTTTCTAACTGGATGTAAAGAAAATATTTAACCTAGAAATATATGTAAATGAAAACTCAGAGTACCTACTCGGCGGAGCCTCTGCATAATGACAATATGTATCTTGTTCCAAAAGAGTTTCTGCTAATACACTTGACTAGTCAAGGAATTCCTGGTATGCTTCCAATGTACAGAAGACATTCACATTTACTTTAGAGCATCTACTTTTGAGCTGCTTCTTTGTCAACGAGACTCTTCAGCAATGTTTCCCAGGGTTCACAGAGACCAGATCTCCACTCTTTATTAGTAGAATCATTTTGCTACAATATGTCTTTCCTCAGAGATTTCATTTATTGAAGAAATAACAAACTGCTCTGTTCTGCATGACCCTTAAAAGCTGCAAATCACCATTAGCATTAAGATTATGATTACAAATTTTGATCTTCCTTAATTCTACTGTAATCTAAGACTTATTTCCTATGGAAATAAAATTTATTCATTTTTAATCCTCCTTTCCAGTAACTTCTGAATCATTTGGCAGACTACAAAATTTGACTGAAAGATAATTAAGTTTCTATATGTTTCATGCAAAGAGGGTGACACATAAAACGAGTGTCTCAGTGTGTTCCATGTGATAGGAAGGCTGCAAAGTTCTTCCATACCTTCTCAGACACCAGAAAATCAGGTGAGACAGGACTAGTGCCCTATCCGCAACGAAAACTTGAATCAAAATTTCTGCTTAGATTTCAGCAAACTAATCAAGAGTTACAAGTTTATAGCAACTAACCTTTACCATTTCCCTTGCCTACTCAAAAAAAAAAAGTTAGCGTACTGTATACGTGCTTGCAATCCTGATAATGCTGGAATTATTCATCTTCCCAGATGTTAGAATTTGTCTGTTATTATCAATTATCATGAGATAAACTGTTGTTGGTCTAGACGCTACCACCTTTACAACTATGTGTCTGAAAAAAGATTGGGGTAAAAAAAAAAAAAAAAAACAAGTTTTTCAAGTTAACAGAAGGCATTTACTATTAGATATAAGATGATGTAGACTAAAGAATTCAGTGAGTCTAGGGAGAAATCAGACAGATTTTCCTTTAGCCTGTTCTGCCAGTGAATTCTGAACTCCCTGCCTGGGACTATCTTGTTTTGTTGGTTGTTTTTGCATAATTTTCTTTAAGAGGGTCTATTCTTGTATTATTTCGGTAATAAGACAGTCTTAACTATTTGTATAATATATTATTAATATATAAAAATAAAATCGAGTTATTTTCAAAAGGTCTTTTTAAATATGAAACACAAGAAAAAATCTATTTTAAGATAACAGAGTATCGTCTAGAGAGCATTAGGAAGAAAGTCAGCCATAAAAATCAAAAGAAATATGGAAAAAGAGAATCTTTTTAACATAATTCTAATACCTGAGAAAGTCTGGTGCTTTGGAAATCATGTTTTCAAAATCTGCAAATCCTAGTTTTCCATCACCATCCATATCAGCTTCTTCTATCACCTTCTCACAAACCAGCGTGATTTCTTCTGCTGTTAGCTCTTCTCGGGTCAGCTTATTGAGTGTTTTTTCCAGGTCTGCTTTACAAATGAAGTTATCTGTGTTAAAATCTAAACAGTAAAACAACCAAGATCAGCAACAACTCAGGCACCTTTATTTCAAACAAAAAGGGGTACAAAAGAGTAATTAACAACCTCATTAACTTTTGGCCTTATGTCCTGACATCTTAGGGAAAATACTAGACAGTACTTGCTTTTCCACAGCAGGACACAAACAAAGCTCTAAGCTAACTTCAGATAATTTCTAATTTTAATCAAAGATATTTTCTCTCTATTTAAAATTATGCATTCTCTAGAAGCACTTAGCATTGTATTTTTATAGCACATAGTAATATTTTTATTAATATTTGAATATTTGCTTAGATTGCACAAAATAGGAACAGTTCAATAAAAAGCCTAGGAAATATGGCAATCACTAGATAATATACTTTTTTAGATACAGTATTAGCAAACTTCTCCTTTTGTAATAAGAAATTAAATGAAACTGAAAGCATTTCGTGCTTTGCCAGACAGAGCTTTTATTTCCCATGAAGCGAAAACTCCTAGAGAGTTTCAGTTGCAGGGGGATTACAAAAAGAAAAAAAAAAAACCCAATGAACAAAACAGAATATCTGCCTAGAACACAAGAATTGTATCTCTATCTATACCGTGGACTCGCTATGGATATGTACCATTCAGTTTTTCCCTTTTCTGGTCGCAGAAGCAACCTCAGGAACTATGTTTAACATGGAAGTACTTTGATCACATTCTTCATAGCATAAAGTAGGCTCAAAATTAAACTAGGGTCTTAAGAGACTGGACCAGAATGAAGAATTAGTTCTTAAAGTAAGAAGGGCTCTTATTTGATTGTCCTTAAAAACACAAATGACCACGTAACAAAATTTCCTCAAGTTAACATAGATCAGGAGAGCCCTTCTGCTTCTGCATCCCGACACTCTACCGTAGATCTTGAAGGCATAGATTGCTTTAAGCTCTCTGGGAGCCATTTCACTGAGCACGGAGAACATGTCCACGAAGTCGTTGAAGCTGAGGCTCCCTTCTCCATCTTCTGAGAAAGATTCAACAATCCTTTCCTTGAAGGGATTCTCCTATAAAGGACAGAATTAAAAACACAGCTGTATGTATTTGATGTTTAGGCATTTGGAACATCAATAAAACTGCCAAATCCCTGATCATAATTAAGAGCATTGAATTCCTCCCTACTGCCTCCTTTACGTGGCAGTTACACATAGCAGAGCCAGTGTGCGCCAGCCCATTTTCATCTCCCTTGGATTTTTAAGGATCCTTATTAAGAGACGAGCATAATGTAGAGCAGCACAATTCCTCTGAGGGGAATGTGGAGCGTTCCTGCCCACAGGGACACGTCTCAGAGCACGCAGTTCCTGGAAAGCAGATCCCCTTTCGGCTTCAGGTAACTCATCACTCGGATATTCACTTTATGGATGACTCCCTGCAGTGTCGAGTTTCAGGATGCAGCTACACTGCAGGGGTCACACACTTGGGTACACGGCCTAGAAATCCAAGTCGTCCAGGTTGTCCCCATGCATTTAGCAAGTCCTGCTGCCTGGGAAATGCAAAAGGGACCTCCAAAGCCTTGCAGGCTGGAGCGCTGAGGAACCTTCTCCGAACTCCAAAGGCCATGCAGGCTCTCCAAGAGCAACCCTGATACCACTAAGAGGTTTCTATTTAATGAAATGGTAACACTCAGGGATGCAGCAACTATCTAATGAGAAGGCTCTTCCTTCCAGTTTGCACTGGAATAATAATGATAACCCTGCAAACGTGCATCAGCCTTCCGAGAATTAGCAAGATTTCAGAAACAGATATTGGAAGCATCATTTTCTGAGATGCACAAAATACAAAAAAGTAAACTTAACCAAAGGTTATAGTACAGCTGTGTCCCATAAAAAGATAGTTTTAATGGGGATTTATGTTCTGTCCAGCTCTCCAACTCTTCTGGCTGAGATATTCACCAGCATTATGGATGTTTTAATGAACGGATGAAGTAGAGACAGAGACATAGGCTCAAATAACAAACCATTAGGGTAGTCAGTACAAAATTCAACAGCAGGATTTGGTGATTGAAGCAATTCCACAATAGGGAACATGCCTGAATATACCAATGGGAAGGGCAGCAATGACCTGCTGGGCTTTGGGCTTAAAACATGACCTTGACTCACTGTTTAGGTGGAGACAAAACAAAACTGAAGAAAAACAAAATTCGTCTGGAAAAGGAGGTTCTGAAATGAAAAGATGGCAATTCTCAAAACAGCAGCTGGCTCACAGCACTCGAGTCACAACATGAAAAACAACACTGCAGACTCAACCAGACGGCTGGAAGAAAGTCCCTGTACAGGGATACGCAGCGATCCCTCGCATCAAGGCCGTGCTGCGTGGAGCAGGGACAGCAGATGTGCAGCTACAGGTAACACCAAGGCTAGAAGCACCCGAGAGGCGGCATCACAGCACGAGCAGGGGCCAAGCGCTCAGGGAAATGACTGATTCTGGTGCCTCAATTTGCCAGTTTAGCATCAATCCACAGGATGCAGCTGGGCTGAAATGCCTGACACGGTCCCTCACTTCCCACCTCCCACAGCACATACAGAACAGGTGTGTCTATTAAACATGAAATAAAGTTTTGCCACACTTATTAGGGAATGCTAAAATAACAGTTTTTTTTTTTTTTCCTTTCTGATTTCTAAAATGCTATATTGTTTTCCTCTGAAAAAAGACTCAGCAGACACAAGTCTTATGGTAGCAATCGTAAACTGACATGTTAGAGATAGTCCTGTGCAACACAGTGACTGCACAGATGTCAACAGCCCTATCAGCAGGGAACATCAAACCCAGGACTTTCTGCATTACAAGTGCAAGTCATGATCTCACCAGCTGAATAAGTATATTGCACTTGCATAAGATAAATAATCTACTGGACATGCCAGAGGCATTGAAAATAGTTAAGTCAACAATGAATTAAGTGGACCTGAGCATACTTAAGTAACTCCTTGCCAAACGGATCTCTAAACCTAAGAGAAAAATACAATCTTCCCTCCTATTGATTTCTTCCCTTTAACCTGCTCATATTATGTGTCTTGAGGCAGTATATCTGAGCTTTCCACAATGGAAAGTATTACCTTACCTTTGCAGATACTTTTCACATCCTTTCTGTAATTTCATTACCTCTGCTTTAAAGAACACAGATTAGGGTTCCATCATATTTAAAGGAAGAGTCATAAGGGAGGGGATTAAAGAGGAAAATTACCCTGTGCCTCCCTAGGCTCCTTTCCTTTAAGCATTAATCGTTTAAAAAGAACCCTTTTAAAACTGGACACTTACATTTGTCTTTTTTTTCTCACAATGAAAAAGAGGGAAGACAGAAATAAAAGAATTGCTCCAGCCAAAAATTGTTTTGCCGTCTGCTGCAGTGCCTTGAGATAATCCTTCCTTCCTAAATGTGTCGTGCATCTTCTTAACAGTCCCTTTTTCCACTCAGAGAATTGCCTTTCTATGCATGTTTGAATTTGCTTGGCATATTTCTGACATGCAGACCTAGAACCCAGCACAATAAATTACACCCATTAACTATCTTGGAATATGTAAATAGGCACTTTACCTGACATTGCGGTTAAATCTTGCAGATTTGTTTGTTATTTTTGTCTCCTATTCTCTAATTTCCATCACCGATTTTAGTGGAGTGCTGTGGTCTCCTTTCGCCCATCCATTTTGCAGTCATCTTGAACCTTACTCAATTCATTTAGAGCACTGTATCCTTTTACTACGAGCTGAGTGTACTTTGGAAATAAGGGATTACAAATAAGAGTGTACCAGTAACAAGAACTCTAATTCCACAGAAATTTGGTGCTCATTTTCTCTTTTGGATTTGCATCTAAAGCCTCACTGCCATTACAGAAGTAGTGGGAAACTGCCAATACATGGGTGTAGATTCTAAATCTACAGATTTAGAATTTAACAGCCCTCGCTTTCTACACTTCAAGGGTTTATGATTGACTGCAAGAGACAACTAAAGCAGGACTTGCAAGGAAGCCAGAAGAGCAGAGGCAAG
The DNA here is from genome assembly GCA_034781795.1 of Crypturellus tataupa. Classification (NCBI taxonomy): domain Eukaryota; kingdom Metazoa; phylum Chordata; class Aves; order Tinamiformes; family Tinamidae; genus Crypturellus; species Crypturellus tataupa. The sequence continues at coordinate 395,986 of JAWLRI010001078.1, forward strand.
GGAGTCGAGCATCCCACGAGAACTAGCAACTGCTGGAAGGATTCAGACACCAAGAAGTCGGTAGGAGCTGCAGGAGCAAATTAAGTGGGGAACGATGATCAACTTGCTCTCTCAGCTGTCACAGCCCATTCGCAAGGAACCCTCTGAAAGGGAGGACAGATCATGATGTGGCACCAGGGCACCAGATTATTAAAATGACTTAAACTTCTATCTACATAAAATTGCAGTACATGTTTTTATTTTATTTTGAACTACCTTACATGCTTTGCTGTTTCAATTCACCAAAAATAGGTTGCTAACACTGGTTCTGAAATTTGTGGTCAATTCACTGTTCCCTGAGTGTCCTTTCTGTCTCCTGATTCCTGCGCCTGCTGCTCATTCTGTTTCACCAGCGTGGGGATTTATGAACTACCTCACTTCCCACTGCACCTAATGAAAGGCCTGTGAGGATCAATGAAGGTTCTGCAGGAGCCAAAAAAGGAAAGCAACAGACTGTAAAGTGAATGAAACCAAAATGATTCCCCTTTAGAAAGTCCTTTTATGACCTACTCCCGACACAGAGACTGCTACACTACAGTAACCAGAGACGGGCTTTACACCAGCCTAAAGGGCCTGCCAGTTCGGGATGTGTTTCCAAGATCATACGTGATCACGGTGACCAGGTTACACGCCCATGTCCAGTTACATGGGGTTGGGAATGATAATGTAAAGGGAAAACACTCAAAACAACCAAAACAAAAAAACACCCACCCACAAAATCCCCACCACTGAAAGAGGAGAGTTTTGCCTGGTAACCAAGATAGTCTGCAACAGAGAGCAGAGACTGCAATGCAATAGATGGGCTCAGTTACCTTCAGTGTAATAGTAGACTTAATCTACTTAAAAGTATTGGCTCCTCTTTCATTTATTTTGGGTCTGAACTTTCTGTTTTCAAGAATGTGGAATTATTGAACAATTTGTCACCAATTAAAATGGCTTATCACTTGGCCATCAGAAAACTTTCCTTCTCTGAAACACTGAAATCACATTTAAATGTACCTTGGCTTAAAGCATTAAGGTATAAGGTAAAGATCTTTCTTTATAGTAGCAGAATCTAATTTAGAAAAGTGCATTATTGATTCTATCCATTTGTCAGAATTTGCCTCAACATTGCCAGTAACCAGAAATATAATGTGTATATGAAAAAAGCCAGGTGCATTGAAATTATCACTAATTTTATTAGAATTCAATAGACATTTAGTTTGCTTGTTTCTATTTTGAGATTCAAATATTAGCCTTGTCTTCACCTTGATGAAAATTTACTGAAGAAATAGTGATCTTACGGAGTGGGGTCTCAGCAAGCTGCAAAAGCTAAGGACATTTTTTTTGTTAGTATATGCGCTACAGTTAGTATTGTGATTTCCTAAAATACAAACCTGGGGAGAAAGGACTATATTTTTATTCTATCTGTACAGGAAATAGCAAAATGTTTCATGGTTGAGATTGGCCCAAGTTTCTGACTGAGATCCTAGGTGACATTTGGAAACCTTTTGGGGAGTCAATTTTTTGAAAGAAGAGGAAGGGCAGAAAAACAAAACAAAACAAAACTTATATACAGAGATCCTTCCCTTAGTATATTCACCAAGATTAGTGTAATGAATAGTTTATGGACTGCCTGAGTTACAGGTTACATCCAAATCACAAACCTTAATAGCAGTCTGAAATTCTACTCTATAAAAGTACTTAAATCTTTTTTTTTTTTTTTTTTTTTTTTTTTTAAGAAATTAATTCTGTATCCTCCAGCAAATATTATGGCATTAAGTTCCAAAGTATATTCCTGGGTTACGTCAACTGTGTCTGATAATTTCCTTCAGTACCTCTTGCCCTTATGAGAAGCTGTGCACAGTTCTTCTCTCTTTTGTGTACCCACCATCCTATCCCATGGATCTGGTAGGCAGCAAAAAGAAGGTTTAGAACAAGCCTTCCAGTTGTGACCTTTTAGCTCTACTGAGTAATTTAAAATTATATTGAGTACTCAGCCTAGGGAGCTAATTAGACTTGCTTAAGAACTGTTCTCAGGTTACTGATTTAGATGCCTAATTATGCCTTACGCATTCTAATTTGGATAACTAAGTTGGAGTATCTTGACTGCAAAGAAAATTTCAGGCAGATCTTTATATTGCCTGTCATAAAGTTCTATAAATACCTCTGTGGATGCACTGTTTTTCCTCAATGACACTGGTATGTAATATATATTGGGTCTTCTTATTCAACACATGACATTGCCCCAGTGCTGGTAAAAAAAATGTAAATGTAGGCAATACTTTCAAAAATCAGTTGTAGAGAATTTATTTTTAGGTCACTGTAAAGTCAAAGCAAGTTGAAATAGATCTTAAGTAAAAGTTCAGAGCTACTTGTTCTTTTAGTATCAGCTCTTCCAACACATATCCTACTGCTTTCAAAAAGATGTATATATACAGAGTGGAAAAATATGTTAAACTCAACTTAATTTTCTGCACATTTCCTTTAATTTCTGAACCCATCTGGTTTTGCAGGAGAGACACCTACCTATATATTTTCCTGAGCCTGTGGCTGGTTTTGTCCTTAACCAGTAATGGAAAGGGGGGAGACCTTACCAGGCTATTTTGCTTCATGGGACCAAACTCCTCTGGAGGGGCAAGCAACAGAGCTTAGCAGGATAGAGTTTATAGGCAGTCAGAAGCAGTACCTTTAGCTCAGGCATGTTTATTATAAGCTGCATAGGTAGTTTAACATCAGGATCCTTTGTATAGTCCATAGGCACAACGTTCGGTGCCATTTCATGGTACCGGCCATGCAACCTGTAAACAAGCAGAGAAAAAAGCCACCGTTGATACAGCAATCGGACATCAACTTGGCCTGCGCATCTAAGCATTCATTTTAGTGAAGTGTCCAAATTTGCATCTTTTTGAAGACGACTTTGATGCAGTTTCCAGCAAAACTGCTACTAACATCCAGACATAACCTTGGGTGCACAACGTGAGTACGTTACACGAATATGCTCACAGTATCTGCACGTAATATTTAATACCTTATTGGTACCTATATCCAAAGGTAGGACCAGAACAGTGCACTAGCACTGCACATATAATCCAAGGATCAAACTACACTGCAAACTTGACTGGTCTACACAACACAAGAGTGGAGCTACTTAACAAGCCAAAAAAACAGACAAGGAAAGGAAAAGTCACATAATATGGGGTCGTGGTGCTATAGACAAAGCACCCTGGAGACACCTCGTTGCTGAATAAAAAGCAAGCAAACAACCCACCCCTTCTCTTAGCAGTTCCTCATCAACAGTGCAGATTCAGACCTACAATTCCCGCACCCTTCATGTAGGGTTTCTCCCCCCCACCCTTCTTCGTTCTTGACTCAGCTTATTCATAAAGTCAGTATGTTTTAAAAGGAATAAAAAAGTGCTTTTCCATAGAGATGCAAATCAGATTCACAAATCTAGTTTCACTCTCTACATCTTGGTTATTACGCTAACAGTATTATATGGTTGGAGAAGGAGACAGAGAACAAAACACCCAGATGTTTCTAAAGCTTTAGAAGCTGAACAGTAGCAAAGGAGAAAAGTTGGCTCAGTCTCATGCATAACGTGGGCTTTGCTATTTTTAATTGTTAAATGAATTGACATATGTTAATTCCCTCCCACGCCTTTTTTTGCCACTTCCAAGTATTTTTGTTTATGTTTAGATAAAAGCATAGCCTTGAAGCCAAAAGAAAACAGGCGTACGTAAAATAAATAAAATTATGTAGAAAGCACATTGAAAAGCTGTCAGCACAACTATTCTCACTGTGACGCTTAGCCAAATTAGGAGGAGGGACATTCGCAATGAAATGGGTATCCAAGTCAAACTCACCTATGGATCTCAAACTTTGAGCAACCACATTAAGTGGATGCTCTCAAGCAAACTGTGGACAGAAACTGCCTGGACAGCCAAGCACTAGGTGCAATTCATACGTTCATAACTCAACTGATTTGCTGATTTTACTGATTCTGTTATTGGGCCCGTGTACTACTGTTCACTACACAGGCTAACTACTAAACAGGAAGAGATTGACATGTTTTGGGCAGCTCAATATGAACACAGCAGCAGTTTTGGAAGCAAAACCTGCCCAACTCCCCCATGTCCCCAGCATTAGCTCTGCCAAACCCTCAGCCTGGCTCCACCAGCACCCGAGCTATTTCAGATGAACACGGCTGAGGAAATCTCCAGAACAAAGAAAATATTTCAGAGGCACATACTTCATTAGCTCCTTTGGCTATAAATACGATGTATCCCCCAAAAGACATATATAATGGAACATGAAGGACCACCTTTTGTTTGGATCTTAGGAAAATAATGCCTTAAAACTGTGCAGCAAAATATTGTGCCATACAGGAAATTAAACATCCACTGACCTAAGCGCATTGCTGCTGCTGACCACAGCTCACCCTGACATTTCATAAATACTGTGTAATTCAAGATGCAACAGCCATTTCCCACTCCAACAAATAATTTATCTGTCCTAAACAGTAATTGCATGATCCCTTAAATACAGTGAAGCTCTTAAAGGCATCTAGCAGAAAGCAAGCCTTTCAAATCAAATATTCATCCCAAGAACTTCTTTCACTGCCCAATTATTCACACTGCCAAGGTTTTCTTCTCTTTACTTCCTCTAGCATTAAGCTTTTCTCATCCATCTTCGCCTCCTCTGACAGCACCATGGATACAGACACTGATAAGACTCCTTGAACTCTCTATAACACCTTTCAGAAGGCACTGAAAGAACTGCAACCAAATAATCCATGTTTCATATTTTATATACTGTTAATCTACCCTGCAAAATGCAAACTACGCAATTTCTTTTAGTTTTGAACAAAAATCATTGCTTTCGATAGCTTGCCAAAAGGAACTAGCTCTAGTTCACTTCTGACCTGTTTTTATGAACATAATAAGCCCACAGATATCCCAAGCTACAGTTTCCTATAAAGGAGTGTTCAGCATTAGTGCTAATGACACCTCCTCACCCTTTATCTCCCACTACTTGCCTTACTCCAGAGAGCGTCACTATTCGAGCTGTATCCCTGCACTGCTGGTAGGGATATCTGGTGCACTGGGTCAATATGAAGGGTTGTTGCTTTGTTTTTATGATGTCTAACCTAGATCAGCACAATCCTAACAGTGTCCTGCCACCTGAAACTTATCTGTTTATTAAACATAGGTTAAATTCACCAAATCACTCGGAGATCTGCAGGTGTGATAGCTTTCCACCCGAGCAGACTTCACCCTGAAGCATCCAAATGAGCCTGGAGGAAGTGGCTGGGATCCAAGTCCTGCAAACTAAATCGCAGCAATAAAATAGTCTTTCACTAGCTAATACACGGAAGGATCCTACTGCAGTATTTGTGATGGCCTTAGGTGGCACTATTAGCAATATTATGACGTGAAAGGCCATAAAGGCAGCATTTCTCAAGCTTGCTTTCCAAATCAAATAAACAAGGAACAAAACACAAAGGAACAGAAACAACCAAAAGAACAGCAGCAGAAACTGTAAAACTTTTTTGCACTGAGTACAGCTGGCATGTTCTTCAGGAAAACAGTTTTTATGGTAAACTAAGCACTGGAGTGCTAGCCCCTGGAGTGACTGAACCTTGGGGAAAGAATTACAGAGCTTCCTCAGCCTCCCACAGCCCCGAGTATGCTGCACATCACAGCCCAGAACAGCACGGAGCCCCAAGGGTTACTTGATCACTGACTGTATTTTAGAACACTAATTCTTCTGGCCTTATGCTGTATTTTCCCACTAATTTGCCATATCATAGTGATTCTTTGATGAAGCTACATCTGAGACCCATCTTTCAGTAACATTAATTACTAATTGAATATATCAACAAACCCTGTGGTAAAAGTTCTCAAATTCCCTCTGATCTTAGGGAAGCAGAAAGCAGATGAGTCAAACACATTAGAAAGGGTTATGACCTCGAGAGAAAGGGCTTCATACCCTTAAGATATGCGACCCTCAACAGGAAATATTTCTGAAAATAGCTCCTTTGGGCTATCTGCCCTGGTCACAGAAACATCTGTGTCTCATCAGGGGGTCAATGGGAGGTTTTGCAGGGCTTTCCAAGTGCATATAGTTTTCCAAAGGCTACCATCACCATAGCACTAGATATATGCTCATAAGCTCAGTGCCTACAGGAGCCTGTCTTTGCGGAACTCTTATAGATCCCTGCAGCAGTATCTGCTTCATCAAGAAACTCTTCTCAATGCAGACAACTATTTTTTCCCATTCTTGAACTCCACTGCTGATACATCATTGACAAAACAAAAAACTATGTTCAAAAAAGCTGCCTCCACAGCCTACTTTGTGCTTACACCAATGCCCATTTTACCATCTGTCAGCAGGCAGACTCACAAATGGTTAAGTGCTTGGGTTAGAGTCCGACCTCACTTCTCAAGGATGTGCTAACCTGGAATCACAACACTATTTGCCACACATATCTTAATTATGACCTCCTCAAACTCCAAGCCTTCAGCAATACCTGTATAGGCTTAAAAAGATTTAACAAAATGACAAAAAAGTTCTCCACGTTTACACTTCTCCTGTGACTTTTTTCTTTCCCCTCTTCTGCCCCCAACAAGGTCACCAGTGAGTGTGCTAAGACACTGAGAATCTTCATATACCTAAATCATCACCATTAAATGCAATGACAACACATTACCGCTGGCTGAGCTGCCTCTGTAATAAGAACTCTGCACTAAAGCAGTGCTGAAAACAAACGATAAAAGCTGGTAATGGCTCATTGATTAGAAATAAGTAGAGGCTTTGACGTGTTCTTTAGAAAGTAATACATTATATGTGCCAGCCCCCAAAGTATGGTGTGAAGAAACATTTTTCTTCAGGAATACATATCCAGTTTATTCCCAAATAAAAGGAATACATTCAAAATATATTTGACCATAACATCATAGTCACGATGATCCCAAAGACTAAATTCTAAATTGCTCTGCACAGTCACAATAAAAAGCAAAATGGCTTTGCTAGAGCAAGGGGAGAAGGTGGTGAGCACCGAGGGCAGCCAATTCCACGAGGAGCTCCTGAGAATCCCAGCAATACGGGATTCCTGCACAGAGGGGATCTAGAAAAAGGCAGCATGAAGACAAAACATGGATAAATTAATATTCTACTAACATTTACTTGCTATGGCAAGTACAGTTTCACCTCTGCACTACAAAATGAAGCAGTATAAACTCATTCAAGCCAACACTAAATAGTCTCCTAAACCACTTGCAACATAATTAAAAACAAACCCTGCATAAGAAATGTTTTTCTGGGAGTAATTTATAGTACTAAGTTTACTCAAAGTCCTAGTCCTGCTTAGGAAGGCACACCTATGGGTATACACAACCCTGCTGTCCACAGCACTACGTAAAGCTCAGTAACTCTGGATAACAGTGCTCTGTAGTGCTATTTTTCCTCCCTTGAAGCATCACTGAAAAACCCGCTATCAGGCCTGTTATCTAATGGTTATTTCTTGCACATCAGCAGAGAAGGCTTTTGCCCTCCACTGAGCCTGGCAGAGCGGGTGCAGGCTAACAGACCATCACAGGGGGAGACTACCATTCACAGAAACGATAATTTTAAAAAAGCCTTTTTTCCTATTCATAGAGAAACATACTATAAACAAGAACAGAAACACCACTAGCAAGAGCAATCAACAGCAGCTTCAGTTTATCCATTCGTCCTATGTAGCTTGTACACACAATTTAGCAAGATTCCAAGGGCAGCAAGAGTTCAATCCAATTTTATTCTCTTGCTGGAGATCTTTTCCCCAAAGCTTCCCACTGCATACGAGCCACCAAAGCACCCAGGAGGGAGCCCTGTGCTCGCCTCTCCCTGCATCTGTGCAGCACTTGGCTCCCACGGGAGGTGCAGGTTCCAGCAGTTTGCTCCCTAATAAGGAAGCACTTCCAGGCACTTGGAGGAAACTAGGGCCTATCTCCCAAACTCAATCCCAGGTCAGCAGCTCCTCTGCATCTCACCTTTCACCTCCTCAAAGTGCAGGCAGAAGAGAAAATAAAACAAAACTAGAAACTTCTTTCTACCAGATTGTTCAGAGGTTTGAGGTGCCTTCCAACCTCAACCATTCTGTGATTCTCTAATTTAGTGCTCCATTTCTCTGTCTATCTAGGTTAAGTCCCAAACAATCCAATTTAAAATTCACAGTGTTTGAGCTTTTTGTCTGTGACAGACATCCAAGAACACCTGAGCTCCAAAGTTTGGGTATCTGCCAAACTGTACTAGTGTAGAGGGAGAAACAGAAACAGATGAGCTGGCTAGCAGGCCAGCATTACTGCCTGCTGGAAAATTAGATTTACCAAACAGAGTAAGGAAAATACTGCCTTATAAGGGACAACTTAACCACTCGTTCCCATTTGCCATCACAGCAGAAGCGTGTTATGCAGCCAGATTCATTGCTATGAAAAAGGTGTTTTTCCAACCTTTCTCCATAGGTCATGTTTTCTAAGCTGTTTCTCCTTGTTCCTCTCTGTTGGATCCTTTCCAGGATGACAAATCTTTTTGACTGGTGACGCTTGAGCCTGCCCAGTCTATTCTGGCTGCAGTCCTAGCAGTGCTAACTACAGCCCAGTTCTGCCATTCTGTAGGCAATTCACACAGCCTGGAAATAAGTCCCCCCCCCAGCAGTATTGTATTTCTTCTACTTACATTCAGTTTCCTCGCACCAGTTTATCCCTCACTCATTTTTAGTGCTTCCAGTTTCTTCACATTCCATTATCACAAACATTTTCCCTTTCTGAATGCAGTTCTTAATGCCTGACCATGGCAATTTCCTGTGGCTGATCATTTCTCTAATACACCAAGCATCATTTTAAAAGCTAGTCACGATCTTCAGAGTGTCTGCACCTGCCTGAAACTTGGTGTTTCTTACAGTCAGTAAAAAAAATATTGTAAGAATAGTCACTGGTACTTTAGCCAAGCAGTTAGATATACAACAGAAATAGGAAAGCACAAAAAATACATACAGAAACATATGAGATGTTTTACTTATATAAACACACGCCACATCTGTTTCTTTTCTCTTATCCACAAGAGTTGTCACTTATAAAGGAGGAAATTTGCTTTTACAAATTTTTAAGCATTCCGCCTTCCACTCCCAGATCATAAATCTGCGGAATGAGCCCAAAACCCTTTTGATAGTAGCCTGTAAATTGACTATGGAGCCCGAGTCTTGCATGCAATTCAACTGAGCCAATGTAACAGCTCAGTGGTCCTGAAATGGAAATTTTTGCTCTCCTTCCCTCATTTACACTTGCACTGTCTCACTCTTACTCTTGCACCAGCTCTCACATTCATCTAATCCTTAAGAGAGCTGATTCAGCTCATTAAATCAGCAAGGCTTCTTTTGCTGTTTCAGCATTTTGACAGGCTCTTTTTCTTTAGAGACAGGTAAAAATCACTGAGCCCACCTCGCCTGATTGCAATCTCATGTTGTTTAACGTCAGTTGAAATTGCCCCACATTGCTGCTGGGCTATTCCCTTTTTCATCCCCATCGACCCAACCATGCCAGTCCCTTGCAGTGGCACCACACTCAGGCTGACTTCAGCCAAAAACAAATTCCTTTCGATAGTTAAGGTTGCTCCTTGGCTGGATCATCTCACAGAACGACACAGCTGCACAGGGAATCAGCCTGAGCAACCTCCATCTCTGTAAATATCACACAAGGCATCCCGATGTAAACACCACCCAAAGGTGCAAGAGCATTTTGCGCTGCAGAATGAAATGTGGCTCGCAGCTTCCCTGGGCAGTGGCCAAGTGTTACGTGCATTCCACAAGCAGCAAAACTCAGCTGCTAATGCACAGAGTGACTTGGCAGGGTCATAGAGTAACAGCAGGGAGAAACTTCCCCACTGCCTCGATGCAGGTGTTGCACCATGGTACTGATACGGTCTTTTCTCCACGTGCTAAATCAGCAAGTGCTAATCAGGGGATCATAACCCATTTTATTCCCATCTGGCAAAATTTCTCCTCAGATATGCAAAAATATCTATTGATTCTACTCTATTCCTCAAGTAACAGCCCATATTCAAGACAGCCTATATACTTAAATGCTATTAACTGTATTATTATATGCCATATCACAATTACACTGATTATATATATATATAGGGTCTCAAAAAGCAGAAACGATTCCTCTGAATATTCCCTTTCCTGTGATTTTAGGCCTTGACAGAGCAACTGCCTTGATTTTATTCTTCTGCACACTAAGTCAAACATTAATATTTAACTTTGTATACTCTATTTGTCAAATAGAACTTTTTTTTTTAAATACTATTACCTTATCTCTACCTTAAACATATCTTTTTCACAGGTCATATTCTGATATTACACTGTTTCTCTTATATCGATCTGTTCTTGGCTCTTTTAGGTACATCTAGAGCACAGAGTCATCCAAGCAAGGACTCTCTTATCTTCCGTACACAAGCCATCATCAGGAAAAAAGGAAAAGCTTTTCCAGTGTGCCATAAAGCCTGCAATTAGCAGTAAGGGCAGGCTTTGTGCTCCTCTCCGGAAATGGCTTGTTTCCTTACAACTTTAGTTACAATATGCAAGATTCATTAGGCCTCCACAGTACTCAAGCTGAGGTGCATTAAATATTTCTTACCAGAAGCTCCACTCGTATTTGACAATAAATTATCACTGTTCTGTGTTGTATCATTTGCATCACTCATACTTTTTATATGCTACTAAATAGAGAAAAGCAAACTAAGACAAAATTTCTATCCTTTTCAGAGAAATACCACTCACTAAAAAATATCAGAGTTGCTTTAACCTAACTACAGATTCCCACACTCAACTTTTCTCTGTTATTTAACTGGTCTACTTAAGTGACCAGGTCTACCAAGTGACAGTGATACCTCTCACAAACACCACGAGCCACAGGGAGTATTTAGAATAGTGTTTTCACTGGAGTAGAACCTAGATCTTACAACTCAAGTCAGTTTATTAACTCTGTGTACAAACACTTCAGATGTTCCGTACGAGGCAGATCTAAGCAGATAACACAAAGAATGTTATCCTCATACTTAAGGGCCCAGAGATAGTAAGTGAAGGTAACACAAGCAGACTGGGGCACAGTTAAGGATCAAACGCTGGAACTGCACAAAAGCAAACTATTAGAGTGGGAATCCATCCAAGGAACTCAGCTGATTACACAGGCAAGTGACGGTATAAAAAGAGAACATCAAGAACTTCCAATTCTATCGGCACTGTCCCACCAAAGCCCCCAGGTTAAACTTTATTAGACAGACAAACATCTATTTCTTGAGTGGCAGAGGAATCTATTCCACAATTCAATAATTCTTTTATCAGCAAGTCCTATGAATGACTATGACCTTTTCTACTGTGTATCATACTTGCCACATAGGGGAAAAGTCTGCAAATCATCTGTCTGCAAATGCAGTTTCAAATTACTCAGTTTTGAGAGAGACACACGTAGCGTTCCGGCCAGCTGTGCAGAACGTGTAGTACTCTGCAACCTGCCTAAATCAAACAGGAAAGAGAGATCCATTCCTGCTCAGGCTTAAAGAACAAAGGATTTCAACAAGGCTCTTCTATTTACTGAAATAAATTGTTATACACTGCTACTATTATCAAAGGTCCTATGTTCAATAGAAATCTCAGTTTTTGGGTATAGCACATAGGAAAAAATCAATCCCAGACTACTCCTATACAAGCAGCTGCTTAACTTTTTATTAGCATCTGGCATTTCCTTTTAGCTGCTGTGCCTATGCATTACTAATGCTTTATTAGATCACCACTTTTTTTTTTTAGTGCAAGAAGCTGAATGCAGTTCCTCCTCATTCCAATTTTTAAAATTGGTAACAGAAAAAGAAATAACACAGGCCACTCATTTCTGCCAAGTGAAATATCCTTGATAGCGCTGTATTAACCTTATCACTGTCTCATGCAGGTTGTGTATTTGATCACACAAAGCTCTTTATGCCATTGGAACAATCACATAAATATTACTTTTATTGAATGTTATAAAATAATTTTAAAGACAATCACCTATTTCCATTGCCATCGATGCAGACCGACTTTAAGACTCTTAGAGTACTCAAAATACCAGGGGTGGTTTTACAGCACCCCATTAACCTACACAAAATCTGAAGGCTCCGTGTAGCTACAGTTCAGATCTTCAACACCAGCATTACTCATGTGGCTGAGTCTACTCATCTTCCCCAAAATTAAGTATCTCTCTATGCATCTGTGGAGACTTTACATGGAACTGCTTGTTCTTCTCAGAATACTTATCCTCTATAAGAATGTTAGTCAGTATAAATAAGAAGCTAATAAGTCCCATTAACACAAAGAAATTGAGCCTTGACAAAACAAGCATAAAAAAAAATAGAAAAGGCTGTTTTAAAGAATTCAGTCAGATTATCAGATTAGTCTTTGGCCTATCAAGCCAAGACCACCAATGGGTAAAAGCCTGCATTTTCAAAACTGGTATCCAAATACAGTAAATCCCAAACCAGTCCATCCCTATTTGACTGCCAAATCTGTGCCAACAGAGGGATTACTTTATACAAGATATAGAAGATTCTGGTGATTGCTAATGGTATTCTATCTAACTTGCAAAAAATTACACTCTCAAGATATGCAAAAAGGGAGGATTGTGAAGATATTCCTGCCAATCTCACACTTGAACATGCCATTTTATATATCCTGTTTTCATGTGTAGAATTTGATACTGCAAAACACAGAACTCTGAATGCTGCATTAAAAAAAAGATGATTGTGATAATTTTCTCCTATAGCACTATAAGGAAGAGTATCACACACACTGTTTAAACACAGATTTGAAAAATAAAGTGCTTTTTTTGTTTTGTGTTGGTCCCCACTTCAAATTTTTGAGTTTAAAAGGTTTTTTTTTAAGAAACATAAAGCAGCTTCTTCAGTTCATCCAGTTCCAACTAGTTTATTTCATAAACTGTTTATCAAGGTACTGCTGTAAAATGGCAACAAGTTTTTGCTGATTTTTAAAAGATGTAAAGGCCAAAGTCTGGTTTTGCACTAGAAGGTAGACTAAATTGTTGCTTTTTTTTTTTTTCTCCTATCTATAGAATCTATGTAGTTTGGGGTTATATTACTAAATTATCACAGGAAGTCTTTTATCCCGTATCCAAATGTTGAGACTAATACAGGTACAGAAGTAACACTGAATCACTCCTGAAACCCCACACTATAAACTTCCCATTATTTTGGACGCACATTTGTCTCTCTCAATGAACTGTGATAACAAATTCCGCTATTGTGAAAATCTGTGCCTCAAGCAGAACTAACAGTCTTACAGCCTTGACAGGACACATAATGACTATTAATTTTTATTTGAGCTGTATGACTTCTTGTAGGGGATGGGGAACACAAAATGACACCTCTTTCCAGTTACATCCATCTCGAGTCCAATCTTACGTTTGTTCATTCATGCAAAATAACTGGCATTATTTGGCTTAAATCAGAAATAGCGTTTATATGCCTTCCACAAAAATCATGAAGGAAAAATTAATTTAATGCACTTACCGAAGGATTTCTTTCCGAGTGAAGAACGTGCAATCCTGTTAAAAAAAAAAAAAAAAAAAAGGAAGAAAAAAAAATTACTTCCTAACCTTTTAGAAGGATACATAAATTCAAAACTTGCTATTTATGCATTGTCTAGTTTTGGTTCAGAAAATGACATCAGCTAGAACATGACTGAAGTGTGGAGTCTCCTAAGGACAGGATTATCAGGAAAACATATATACACATATATATGTACATACGATGAACGTTCAGTCAAAGAAAAAGCCAGCGTGCTGCAATACTTCTCCACTGTTGTGAGGAATCATAAGAGGTCGCACCGCATTAATGAAAATAACCCCTGACTGTCGCTATCTCGCTTATATTAAGGACCAGACCTGCCCTCCATCCACTCTGGTGGCAGTGTTGTATTGAGCCATCTAGAACAGACCATACATTCAGAGAATATGCATCTTCTTGTCACACTGCTAGTGGCTGCGAGGGTATATATAGGGATTAAAGGATGACACTGTGGCCAAAACACAACATTCTTGCTAATTACCCACTTCGTTCATAGGCCAAGATGACGAGACGAAGCAGCAGCCCAAGAATTCAGCCTGCACTTTTCATCCTGTGACCAAAGTATATATTTTTTTTTCTAATTAGCCAGTGACAAGATAACAATATCCAGCTTAAGTGATAATGGTAGCACAGAGCTGGTATGGACCCCCAGGCCTGCTCCCCCCCAGCTAAATAGTGAGGAAACATTTGAGCCAGAGTGACTCTCAGCCGAGGAATAACCGCCCGCTTCTTGCAGGGAGGGGAAGCAAAGGACCACAGGTGGCCAGGGCAGCCCAGCAGCTGCTCTCGGGTATCCACGCACACTATCAGACCTGCACGGTATCAATTATTGACTTTGCTTGCTCTCCTCCGTATAAACTGGTAGGAGAAGCAGCCTTCCCCCAAGTATTGGGTAGCAGAATAGTGTTACCAGGCCCACAGGACGGCTGCTCACAGGCACCGTGTGGGCTGCTGACAATGATGTCGCTTGGTCTGCAACTGCATAAAGTGAAACAGGAGCCAGCTGCTTAAGTCTTCATTAATCCCAGCAGGTTCAACACTTACAGCCAAACTGTCACCAAGGAGGCTTCATTTAGCAGTGAAAGACAGGGCCGCTCTCACAAATAATTGTGACAATCTGAGTAGCTGTTACTTACACAGAAAGGCTGTGAATCCTTTCTGAACATGGTTACTGATTGCAACACATCAATTATGCCTGCCTAGTGCTTGGAAATCATAGAGAAGCAAGGAGGAGGTGTCAAAAAATTAACAGTGGTTTCACAGACCATTTGCAGAGATCTTAAAGTTATCCAGGGTCAGAGCACCACAAATTACTTAACAGTGACATTAGACTATCCTCTTGACCAAATGCAAGATTGTTTTGTTGGAGCAGTCCTAAGTTGGATTAAAGTCATCATGGAACAAGGGTCTAAATAACATAATTACATTTTGTAGTTGCTGGAACTCTAGCAATTTAATTCCCATTTAATTAAAGACTTTTGGCCAGAGAAACTCAGAGGTGAATCATCCAATTTTCTTCTAGCAACTTCATTCATAAAGCAAATGCAAAATGATGGACAATAAATAGCAAAGTAACATGTTAGATTAGCTCTTTCATTGGGAAAAGTGTAATGGATCCTGAAAAGCATCTGTGGTTTATACATATGATGCTGTTGATCTTGCTTCAGGCCAGACATTCAAATTTAACAGAAGGAAATACAAGCAACCTGTCTATTGTGCTTGGTTATCAGAGCTGCTGGGAATCCTGACAGAGGTTAAAAATTCAAATGCACCCTGCCATAGTTTTCAAAAATTGCACCAATTCAAGATTCCTGGCAAAAAAAAAAAAAAAAATCTGAGGTTTTGATTTCTAATGCTATACAACGGCCTGAGGAAACTATGCTAACTGATGACTCCTCCTGTGGATTTTAGGCTATTTAGAATCAAGAATTTGCCTTGAAATATCACCTATTCCAGCCCCTGAGGAAATATTCACACCCCTAAGATTAACTCTCCCACTCAGACTATCCTTGTTGTCTTAATAATCTGGTTAAGTAGAGGTCAAGTAAAAGAGGATCGCTGCTGCCTTTTGGAGGAGGCCGTAAGCATCTTCCTAACGTCTGCCAAAGACAGTGAATATAGTAAAGCAAATAAAAAAAAACCTATTGATTTCAATGAGATCATAATGGGGCTTGATTCTCAAATTTGGCATTTACGGAGCTTAACTGGTTCTCCTGGAAACTATCCTAGAGTGAAGAGAAGAAAATTAAGAAAACTGATGCTCTTGGGTTCTTTACAAGGTTTTGCTCTTGGGGGTTTGTGTGACTTCTGCAAGTCACCCAAATTGCTTGTAAAACAGGGTTGATGGGCTCTGTTTCCATAACACACTGTATCGAAGAACACAACAGACAGGCTGCTGGGAGGGTTTTGTAGACCCAGACCTGGTACCAGCCTTGTTCCTTGAATTGCTGTGTGAAGAGAATGCGGGTTAGGACAGAAGAGCAGCAGACAAACACCGTGGTGTACTGACTACTCTGCCACTGGTGCCTGAGACGTGGAGAACTCCGAGGTGGGTTCTGTTTGATGTTTAGTTCCACAGGGATTTGAATGAAAAAAATAGGACTCGACTATTCTGCATAACACATAGTTTTCAAACAAAACTAACTTCTGGTAAATGAAGGAAATACCTCCAAAACAAGAAACTGGAGGTCAGACAATAGAATGAGAAAAAGGCAGTTAAGCTAAAGCATCAAGTGCTCAAAGCCATTGCAAAATAGCAGTATATCCATTAAATGCATATTACTCCTCTAAGGCAAGAACATGTACAATTGTGCTTTTTATACAGTATAGTTTCATAAGCAGGTTTGTTCTGATCCTGCAACAGCTTCATTGCAAAGTTTTATAAATCATGAAATAATGCAAAACAGCCCTAGCAATAAGAAATCATTCTGAATTAGAGAAACGGCCTCAAACAAAAACCAGCAAGCTGCAGATAAGGAAACCTATGACTAACGGGAATCCGACACTGCCCTCAGTGCAAGGCAGACCAGACCCTCACAGCTCTCTCACTGAGCAGCTTCTAAACAAGGAGAAGCACTGAGCACTGCAGCATTTTAAACATTATTACCATTGAAACAAATTAGTTCAGAGGTTTCATTTGTAAAATCACAAATTATCTTTTGCACTGGGCCAAAAGACACACAGTGTGCATTATATTCAATCAAAGCATTATAAAAATAGCACCCCATGAAGCAACCGAATCTGTCCAAATTAAAACACACCACATACATAGATGTAAAAGTTTTAATAAGATCTATTTTTAATTTTATCCTGACCTGCCAACATATTTCAAATGCAATACTTAATACAAATGCAATACTTAATACAAAGCTGCAGACTAAGCCGTGTAATTGCACAAGCATTTTGCTTATTCCAGATTCAAACTAAAAAAAAAATCCTGACAGAATGAGTATTTGCCTTAATAACAGTTCTGTTGCCTAGACTTTTATCTTTCACCTTTTCATTTTATCTTTCACAGTTGTAACAGACACTGAGAATGCCAGTGGAAATTTTAACATGCAAACTTTATTTGTAGGCACAGATATTTTAGAACTATGCCCTGAACCACTACAATTAAAACTCACTAAAAAACACTGAGTTTCAATAGGCAAAATCTGCAGGTATAAGAAACAGTTTATATTTCAGGATAATATGGAATGAAAATAGTAAGACTTTAACAAGGACTGAGGAAGAAGCAAACTGCTGATGAATCTAATATTGTTCAATATTTAGATTAAATGTTAACACAAAGCCTGAATCAGACTACATGAAAAAAATCACAACACCTTGTTTCATTTTTATGCTACTTCAGGCTTGAACATTAACAGCAAAGCTCTGTCAAACTGAAAAGTACTTTTTATAACAGATCCTTGAGGACCTGTGATAAATACACTCTTTATACTCCCGCCCCCAAAGATCCTGATTATTCTTTAAAAAAAATAAGATAATGACATAGCTCCACTTTATAAATAACATTTCTTAACAGATCATAATGTAATTTATTTGATCTGGTTTTGCATTCTTGCCCTGTAATACATTTTAACTTCACTTTAACTAGGATTCTATAAAAAGTTAACTCGCTAACAAAAAAATCAGTTATTATTTCATAGTACTAGTCACCATAATATTACCTGGAAGACAGCCAGAGTAAACACCAGTTTGCTCAGGGCTATATTAAATAATTTACAGTAAATATTCCCAGGAATAAACAATTACATGCAGTGAAAACACTAATATTCTATATACTTTGTGCCCCAAATCGTAAGCTATGTATCTATAGAGGGAGGAGAAAAAAAAAAAAAAAAAAGGAATGAAACAAGAACGAAACCCAGGCCACCCATTGAACGCAGCGAGGCTGCTGGCAGGAGAAGGTAGTTTGCCCATACCACAAGCACGGCTTCTCCGCATTTCCTGCTCCCCATAAAGATGTTGCTCACTGAGAAATGCAGTGCAATGAGGCCAATATCTGGTCCTCCTATTGCTTTACTATATGTAAACTACTTGGTTCATTTTTTTCTCATTACAGAACTTGGCATCTGAAACTTGCAAACAACTCTAAAAAGCTTACCTTTAAAATAGTAGATTATAATGAAATACATCTTGCAGATTAATATTTGCCATTTTCCTAGCCAGAGCTTACAGATTTTGCATTTTATGTTTAAAAGGACAAAAAAAAAAAAAAAAAAAAAAAAGATGTCAAGTACTCCAAGGACACGGGAAAGAAATCTCTGATAGAATTAATTTCTTACAAGGTTAACCTTTTAAATGAAGGGAAAACTAGCGAGGACACCAATTTTTACAGAAGTCCATCTACCTTAAATTTCCAACTGATAACTACCTTAGCAGTTGTCAAATAGTAAAACAAGGTGTAAAGCAATTTGAAACTTTACAGTCTTTATCAAAGTAAAACAAAACTACCAGAGATTTAATGCCATCCAGCCTTACTACATATCTCTTCTACAGTTTCAACTAGCCAGTAGCATCACCAGTTTTAACAAGGACTCTTTAAAAGACTCATATATGACTTCACAATGTGAGGTCATCCTGTGGATGACCAAAATTATAATCATTTCAATGCATTTAAATGCAAACATTCAGCAAGAAGGACTCTTCAATATGACAGCTGAGCATATAAAATGTTTACGTATCGACATTCCAGAAAAGTTTGTACAGATCAAGAACATTTTACTCATTGATATTTTATAAATGATCAGAGATGAATGTGAATGAGAAAGCTCCTCAGACTTTTTGGTTTTGCAGTTTAATCTTTTATCTTAAAAACTAAAGCTATTTACATAGGATTTTATCATACTTCAGGAACATTAACTTCTGACTTTTCTATCTTCTGTTTGTCTCAAGCGTCCCTTTTGTAACAAACTCTTGAAATGTTTTCTATAAAAATAGAGACTCTCTGGTAAAACAGTATTCAGGTGCTATATGGCTAGAGTAGTAGCAGTAGTAGTAGTAATAATAATAACAGGAGTTAGAAGAAGTCTAAACATCAGGGGAATAAGTTTCTGAACAGCTTTCTAATAGCTGTAATAATAGCTGAATAGCTGTGACAAACAACAAAAAAAGTCTAGTTTATAAGCATTCAATTGACTTTTTGCCTGTAGCATACTGATACTACAGACTCAATAACCCTGGGAATTACTGCAAGCAATTCAGTACTGACTTGTAGAGATACGGATTTACAAAAGATGCTTAACTTTCCCATTAAAAAAAAAGTAGGAAAGCTTCATTTTGAAAGCAATTAAAAACCATGTATGTGCCTGTCTGCATAGAGGTTTACTCATGTGTGCAACAGATGGTTTCAAAGTGGCCCCTCGCACACTTTATTTTACGTTGCTTCACAGGTCCAGAGCTGAGAGGACCTGGCCACTTAACTCTCCTAAGCGCCTCTGAAAATCCCAGCTACTCTTTCAAGAATTGTAAAATTTGTATTTAAAAATTCTGGGTCTGATATCCCATATTCCTCTTTTTATTTGTGAAAAATTTCCCCTACGAGCAAACAGCAGATTCAAGTGCACTGTGCATTGCCGCAGCCAAGGGGAAGGGTGAGCTGCTTCCTCCTGGAAGGCCGTGGAGAGGCAGGAGCTCTCTGAGGATCCCTGGGCTCACCTATAGAGACAAGCCCAGCATTTCCATGTTTAAAAGATCCAAGAAGTACATGGTAACTATTGGATCAGCGACAAATCATCATTAAAATAGATGCTAATCTTCCTTCCTGACAAATTCTGGATGTTGTCCTGTAATTTCATGGCGTTTATTATATACTACATGTCACAGCTCATCAAAATCATCCAGCACTTGAAAATGCCAGCTATATTAATGAACTACATGTCCTGTAGCAGAGCAATCCCCGGGCCCGATTCAGTGCACTAGGCCTGCCTCCTGCAAGGCTTTGAGATCAATTACCCAGCATTATGAAAGGCAGGGGCTGCAGGAGCCATTAGGGGAAGGCAATTTCTAGATGAAGGGGAGTGAATTAGGGATGACATTTCAGCTCTTGCATTTGCCAGTTTATGTCAAGAAGATAACATTAATTACATTTGGATTTTGTTTTGTTTCGCTGCAGTTGGGTCTCTGTTCTGTGTTCACTTTTATTGGTACCAGGAAGACAGACATTTGGTGCTTTAATTCTTTTTTTAATTTTTATTTTTTTTTTAATTTCGACTACAAATATATTACTGTGGCAGACTGCTGGTTACGGTGAAACGAGTGACAGAGTGAAATTTAAAGAAGCACCATCTTCTTTATATTTCCTATAATGACCACAAGAACAAGAAAGTATATTTACATCTGATATTAACAGAAGTAGGAATGCAGCAAGATCACCATGGGTAGCATTTATGCCCATATCCCAAGCCTGACTCTATACAGCTAAATATCTCTATCTATGAAAAGAATAGGTTAGCGGCAACTCCAAGGCAAAGAAAAAGATATTTAAGAAACAAAACAAAAACCAAAACAAACAAAAAAAAACATATTTTCTACTTCAAGGGCTTGACTGAAAGCTCATGAAAAAAAATGTGCACTGGATCTGTCCCTTGGTTATCATGAGATAAACTAAGTGTTAGTTTCTTGTACTGTTAATTATGTCTATGTTTATGTAAAAGAACAGAGCAATGCAGCCAGTCCTGTCTGCATCTCATAATATGTTTTCAGCTTCTTTTTTCGCTTTCTTCTGTCATGTTATCTCACTATATTTTCAGGAACTTGCTCAAGATGATCATGGTACAGATAGCTTCCTGCAATCCATTTCAGCAGGATGCTGAACCTACAGCATGCTGAAACACTACTGAAAACTGGTGTCTTACACTAAAATGTTTATTTCTTCTGTTAAGAAAAATTATTATTCAAGAGTGGGTGCAAGAATGAAGGTACCTATTTTGGAATTACATGAAATATTTCTCTGACTTATCCTTAAAATATATGAACCTTTTTTGTCCTTTTTTTTCCCCTCCTATCAGTAGCACAAGCATCAGACAGAAAAAAATGAGATTAATACACTCTCTTCTTCAAAAAGTGTTCAGTAGAAATATCCTGCTTTAAAAAACAAATCATATTTGCCAAGCTGGTCACAGATTCAACCTGTTTCCTAATCCCACATCAAGAATTTGACTTTGTACACAGAGAAAAGAATTAGACAGAATGTATACAACAATCCATGCTTATAATACAATTACAATTATTGGGGAGTGACAGTACAATATATACGTGGAAGTTATCAGGAAGACTTGTTTATATTAAAAAAAAAATAAAAAACAGAAAGATATTTAGATTCCTCCTTTCCTTCCATAATGCAAAGATATCTTACCTGATAGGCATCTAGCTGTTCATCAGTAAATATCGTTTGCTTATTACCCATCTTAAATGAGGAATTCCTCCTCTATGCAAATGCATCCCATTGGAAGTTGCCGGATTCCTCTGTACTGCAGGCATTTAGAGCATGTATACTCCGGGAGCTCGCTGAAAGGATCCCAAGGACTGCATTGAACTGCTGTGGACTGCACCTCTCCAAGGAGGGAGGAAGCAATATTGGGGAAGCTTTGCAAAGGCTGGACTTAAAGTGTGCCAGGATGAAAAGCATTAAAGTCACAGGCAGATTTCAGCCAGAAACAGTGAAGCTGCTCTTCCTCTTTCGGCTCTTTTCTTTAAGAGGCACACAGAGCTTTTATATAACAAAAAAGGAGTAGTCAGGAGCAGGAGAAACCAGCTCTCTACTGCCTCAGTGCCTCGCTGGCTCCATCACCCTGGGACTTGAGGACACTCCCCCGGGCACCTGCACATTTTGGAGCAGCGCTGTGTCACCAGGCGGCACTCGCCAGCACAGCCGTAGTCCAGCGCGCACACACACACACGCAGGGGACAGATTTGACGTTTCTGCCGTCTGTCTCCCCGCAGATAAAGTACATCCTAGTCAATCCCTGACTGTAGCCTATGACAAGATGAAATATGGCCAGAGCATTCCCCTACCATTCCGTGCTGCTGCAGGGACTCCACAGCAATTGCTCACTTCTATGCTGTGACTACATCCAGCCTGGGCTATCTAGGAGATCAGTTCACTGATATCATGGATATCGGTATCACACACTCAGACCTACTACCAGTGAATTTGAGTATTCCTTCTCGCATTTCGCTTGGGGAAAAAAATAAAAAGAGCCCTCCTGCCCCTGCTGCACACACCAGGATATTAAGTAGTTTAAATGCAAGATTACCTGACTGATTTCAGCTCAGATAAGCACTGCTGGAAAGCAAAAGCAGCCCACGGTAAAGGTGCAGAAAGCACCACTAGACGGCTCACGGGGGGATCTGAAAGTAACACCACCCCATTTCTGTACTTCTAGCGGGGAAGACAGAGGCAGACAAACAGCAGAAACCAAGTCTGCCATAAAACTGCATTATCCAATATCTGCAGGGAGAGAGACTCTTACAGCACCAGTTGGAAGAAGGCTGGGTAAGGATGGGAACCAGAAGGAAAGGCCTGTTATCCTGTTATGAATATGTTGCTTTTGATTGCTCCCTTCCCATGTGCATAGCAAGAAGAGAGGGCTTATAAATATTTAATAAAACTCCTACTTTCTTTACCTTCAGACTTGCCAGTGGTCACTATTTCCTCATTAAGTTGGTACAGTCACTGAAAAGCATGCTGAAAAATATCTTCTGCTTCTTCCCCTACAGCTTTTGATTATCCCAACGTGGTAATTGCAGCGAGTAACACGAGTTGAATTTGCCTCGACACAGCAACAAACAGCATTTAACAGCAGCACTGAGAATAAATGTGCTGGATATGTAGTAAAAATATGCCATGAAGTGCTAAACTAATAAGGATAATAGAAACTGTGAATGACCTACCAGCATATCAAAAGAGAAACAAGTATCTACTCAAATAGCAGATGACTGAATAATCCACCATTTGTTACATGGCCAAGCTGACCTCTTTTTCCAGCCACAAACATTTTACTTATTTTTCCAATATACAGTGACATTAGATTCTTTTTACACTCCAAAAGATTCTCTACAAGAGAAACAGTGCCACCCACTGAACTGGTCTTGAAAAACTTCACCAGGCCACATTTTATCTATTGCATTACCTAACCCTTTGGGGAATGGAGGAGATAACAGGGCAGTGACATGAATTAGCATGTCATCAACTAGTTAAGGGCCTTATGAAAGGATTATAGAAGATTACTGCTAGTGGAAGCAGTCATAAACTACAGCACAAACACATATTTGTAATCATAGTCAGTTATTTACTGTGATTAAGCCATAGACTAGACAAGGTTTTGGCAAATAAACTTGGATCACAATTTCACTTTACAAATTTACAAATTATAAATTTACAATTTGTAGAGAGATCACACGGTTCTGAAGATGCCTAAATGCAGATCAGAACCTCAGGGGATTCTTAAAAACTTAAGTCTTCTTTTACTGCACTTTTTGAGTCAGAAAATCCATAATGACCCTTTTAAGATTAAGAAAATTCATAGTTCTAAAAGTTCTTGCATATTCTGAACTCTGAATCACTTTAGCTCTGGAAGTAATGCTCAAAACTAAGCACATTTCCTATCTATGAGCAAGTATTACTTAAACGTGAAGCTACCAATTGATTTCTGTCAGGCCAGACCAGTCCATAGTGAAATCACTTGTATGAAATAGAACTCTGCACACAAGCACCTAATTCCAGTTGCGTCTATGCAAATCAGATTAAATATAAATGGCCAAATTATCTTTAATGCCATTACATGTAAGTGGATTGATGCCAGAGATAGATATGGGCTCCACATTTTTTAATCTTGTGGTTCTGTATACTTGGCAATATTATACAGCAAGAAGAACAACATCTAATTTCTTCAGTTCTTACCTAGTTTCATATTCCTGGCTGACACTTAAAAATCTTAGAACGGCAAGCACTGTAGCTAAGAGAACTAAATCCTCCACCAAACAAACTATTGAGGATGCTCATAATGCTGAATCCTCTTTTATATGAGCAATCTAGGAACACAGACAAATGTTCTGGGCAAGTCAGAGGCAAGGCAAAAAAAAAAAAAAAAGAAAACCACCCACACAAAAAGGGACATATTCCCTGGTTTTGGACTTATGAAAAGCTCCCATCTCCCTGAATGATTGCAATCAACTCCAGGGAGACCAGAAATAGTCTCCAAGTTGGCAAAGAAATGTTAAAATCCTTTCAAAGGTAAGAGTGCTGAATTCTGACTTTGTTATCTGGAATCATATACCTAGCCGCACCACCAGCTAGTTTGCATACACCTTTGTGGTGTGCATATTTTTATTGCAATACTTAGCTATCTTTCTATAACTGGGTAAAATTTAAAGACAGTGGTATAAAACAGAAACTTACTCTGTATGTTTGTATAAATCAAGGATTATTCTAATTTGCCAGTTTGGTGTTAAACAATATTTATCTCCATCATAAGCTGCTGCAACAGATCAATATATTTTATGTACCCAGCAAGGTTATGACCTTACTGCTATCAAAACCAGTCTCTGA
The DNA here is from genome assembly GCA_034781795.1 of Crypturellus tataupa. NCBI lineage: Eukaryota > Metazoa > Chordata > Aves > Tinamiformes > Tinamidae > Crypturellus > Crypturellus tataupa. The sequence continues at coordinate 420,710 of JAWLRI010001078.1, forward strand.
TCACACTTTACTGCATTGATTTCTCTAAGCTACCTGCCAAATGGGCTGATTTTAAGCCATTTAACAACACATAGCACATATCGTGCAATCAGAGTCACAGGTGAAGCCAAGTTTACAGAGCAGGGTGGTATATAGACAATTGTCTATTCACAGGCTGCTATAAAATGGATCATTCCACAGTTAAGCAGCCTCTGTTCACCTGTCTTAAGAGTTTCATTTATCGAACAGAAAACCTGCTCTCAACTACGTGCATGAGATTCGTGTGTTAGAGCAGACACGCAGGGATAACTCGGCTAGCTGAGGGGCACTACCTTCCACCGCGCTGTCGACGGCAGCGAGCGCAGCGCGGCCTGCCCGGGGCGCGCCCGCCGTCACCGCGGGGCACCGCAGCAGCTCCGCCCGTTCAAAGGGTTCGTTTCCGCTGGCCGCAGCGGCCGCTGCTCCGCTTCCAGGCCGGCGCCTGGGCCGACGCGGCCGCCCCGGAGCCCCGGCTGCTGCTCCGGCTGCTCCCGGCGCCGCAGGGCGGGCGGCTCTTCCGCGATTTCTGCCACTTCCTGCGCGGGTTCCTGCCCGGCATGCTGGAGCGGCGCCTGGAGCGCCTGGTCTGGGCGGACGAGGAGGCCCCCGGGGACTGAGACTGGGGAAAGGGGAGCGTTTTGGGGCGGTTTTCTATGTTTCGGAGGGTGTTTGTGATGCTGTGAGCGAGTGCGGGAGGTGGAGGGGCAAATTTCTGGTTTTCTACGTTTGGGAGAGCGATTCTGGTAATAAAAGCTCAAGTTTGGAGTTGTGGCCCTCGTGTGGTCTGTGCGAGGAGGGAAATGGGGAGTTCTGGGTCATCGGGATCAAAGTTCTAGGAAAAATGGGGGAGAAGGAGAAAAACTGAGAAAAGCCCTTAAGGGGAACAAGAGACACGTGAATTCCGTCTGTTTTTGACCAAGGAGATTCCCCCCGGGAGGGAGGAGGGCACCGTTCCCGGAGGCACTGCAATACCGGGACGATGCGCGGAGCGGAGGGAGCAAGCTCCGGGTCCAACTCCCGAGCCCAAAAATCCGTTTAATATGAAGTCCTCTCATCGAGGACGTATCAGATATTAAACTGATAAGAACAGATACTACACTTGATCTTAGCCAAAAGGCCGAGAAGCGATGCCGGCCGCGGGGCCCCGCGCCGCCTGCCCGAGCCCCGCGCACACCCAGCACGTGGCCACCCCCGCCCCGCTGCCGCTGCCGCCCGGGTTTGGACGCCGGTTCCGCTCCCCACGGATCGCTCCGCTCGGCACCGGCTCCGCTCCCCGGGACCGGCCCGAACGGCGCCTCCTCCCGCCCATTGCACCCTCCCAGCATCCCCTTCGCCTCCGCCGACGCTTTATTTGCATGCCCCGCCCCCTCCGCCAGCAGACCACGCCCCCTCCGCCCAGCACGCGGGCGCCGGGCGCAGCGGGAGCCGCTTTATTGGGCGCCCCGCAAGTCCCGGCGCGGAGCGCGGAGCGGAGCGGGAGCCGCTGTCCCGGGCGCGCCGCAAGTCCCGGCGCGGAGCGCGGAGCGGAATGGAGCGGGAGCCGCTGTCCTGGGTGCGCCAGGGACACGAGGACACGGGGACGCGGGGACATGGAGGGACATGAGGATATGAGGACGCGGGGACACGGGGACTGGGGGACATGGGGACACGGTGGGGACACGGGGACACAGTGTGATGTGGGGACACGTGGGGACAGGGGACATAGTGGGGTCATGGCGTGACGGGGGACAGGGGGACGTGGGTACAGGGGGACACAATGGGGACACAGGGACACGGTGTGACATTGGGACACGGGGACATGGGGATGCGGGGACTTGGGGACACAGGGACTTGGGGACATGGGGACACAGGGACATGAGGATGTGGGGGATGCGGGGAGATGGGAACACAGGGACATGGGGGGATGTGGGGACTTGGGGATGTGGGGACGCGTGGGGACCGGGGGACATGGGGACACAGGGATGTGGGGACACGGGGACACGGGGACATTGGGATGTGGGGGGACACGGGGACAGGGGACATGGTGTGACGGGGACATGGAGACACATGGGGACATGGACGCGGGGACGCTGGGACGTGGAGATATAGGGGCATGGGGACACGGGGACATGGAGTGACATGGGGACAGGGGGACATGGTGGGGACACGGGTTGACGGGAGACAGGGGACACAATGGGGACACAGGGACACAGTGTGACATTGGGACACGGGGACATGGGGATGCGGGGACGCAGGGACACAGGGACATGGGGACGCAGGGACGTGGGGACAGGAGGATGTGGGGACATGAGGACGTGGGGGGACGCAGGGACAGGGGGACACAGGGGCACAGGGACATGATGTGACAGGGGGACACGGGGACACGTGGGGAGGGGGGGACATTGGGACATGAGGACATGGGGACATG
>JAWLRI010001078.1:423234-468013 GCA_034781795.1 Crypturellus tataupa
CGGCCGCCCCTGCCGCAGCGCCCCGCGTGTCCCCGCGGCGGCGGGGCTGCCCCCTCCGCCCGAGCAAGCCCGGCACCCGCGGCGAGGGACCTCGTTAGTGTCCATTAAGGGAGATCCCGGCGGTGGCCCGTGTACACTGCGCCTGTAACGATGCCTAATGAGTTATTATGAGTAATGAAGCCGCAGGCTCGAGGGGTTTTGGTCGCAGTTTGGCTTTAGCACAAGGACGGGAGGCTGCGAGCGCCGGACTGCGGCTGCGGGCGGCAGAGCTGGGGCGGCGGGAGCCCGGCCGCCCTGGGGAGACCCCGCGGACCGTGCACCGGGAGGCCTCGCGGTGCCTTTGGGAGCCTGGGACCCCGTTACCATAGGGACAGCGCTGGGAATTTCATCCCGGGCGCCGTCACGTAGCGGAGTCATCCCCGGTTTGGAGCTCTGCGTTCTGGGTGTTCGCACACCAGAGAGCGTCACTCTGCCCGCGCCGCGCGGATGGTGATGGTTGGCATCGCCGCGGGGCTCCCCTTTGGGCTCTTGGCGCCTCAGCTGCTCCCTGCAAATTGCCGGGCACGCAGAAGCGTCGTGCACAAAACACACAAATGTGAAAGGTTGAAGAGCAAAATTGTCACCAATCTCAATGAAACGGAGGCCACGCTAATGCAAAGCAGTCTTTAAAAAATTGCCTGAAGTGTGTAATCACAGGCGACATGAATGAAATTTTCCTGTTTGATTTCTCACTTTGCTTCTTATGAGTCTTATGCTTCAGCACGTTACCCCTCTGGCTAGAGTTATTGCAAGATTATTTTTAATGTGTGGTATCTACAGACTTAGATTGCTGTGCAGCAACGTCCCTTGTCCCCAGGCGAGATCAGAAGCTCCTGCGCGCTTCGGGCTGCGGCTGTCCTGGGTTTACCTCGTGCTAAGAATACCCGCGCGGGGCACGGATGTACAGCGGGTTATTGGGCAGCTCTGCAACGCGTTAGTTGCTCTGCTGTAATCTCAAATGGATGTACAAATCGAAATGAAGCTGCGGCCTTTAAAGTGCAGAATTGCTGAAATATCAATAGCTTTTAAATATTAATTTGTGTGGTAAAATAGTGTCTTTTTGTTTGTTTATGTTCCTCCAGGTCTCCCGATTGCTAGGTGCTTTCAAAAACCAAAAACAGGTGACCAGAAGTTTTGGTAGCGCTGTGAGTATAATAGTACCATTCTTTTCTTTAAGAAGTTTCTCAAGAACCTCAGAAATTTACTTTAAGATCTTTGTATTATTTTTACATTATCAAAAAATAAGGCCTAAGTAAATGAGTACATGTGCTCTTAATCCCATGTGGGATTCATATTGGTTAATCACTGTCTTTGGGAATTGCATATTTTTGCAGAAAAAGTGACAAGCTAAGACAGGCTCCAGCAAAGATAGAAGTAGTATGAAAACCTTCCACAAAATCTGGACGTAAAACATTTTTTTTGGAAACTCATATGGAAATGGACAAATTAGAATAATTGTTGAGAAGCTTCTATTTTTTTTTTATTTTATTTTGCAGACTTTCCTGTAAGCACTAGATTTACTTTAAATGCTGCTGCTTTTAGTATACTTTGCATATAAAGGCCTGCCTTTTCAAGGCCCTCTTTACCACGGTTTAGCTGATGAGTGTGTATTTCCTTGTCGATGTTTTACTTCCTGTAGTGGCTGAAATGCCCACGTATCTGTTCGCAGTGAAGATGACCTTGAAAGCGCCGCAGGCAGACGCAGGGCTCGCCTCCACTGCCTGTTCCCTTAGGTGACTCTTAAGTTTGAAGGGAAACAGTGGCTTTTTTATGAAGCTGATAGGAGCGTTAGTGGAGGAGAGACACTAAACTAGCTCATGGCTAATGTAGTGCAGAAGGACTTGGCAGATGGGGCACCTTCATTCTGTTCACACGACATGAATGTTTGACAAGCTCAAGCTCACCTGCAGTTCTGTGTTCTGAAGCAACTGGAGAGTTAAGACAGCACAAACCAAATACGGGGGACATTCAGTTAGTTATGTACTTACCATTGCTGCTGAGCTCTCCATTCTTTTATCTGAAACTCTATGTCTTTTGGTTTGCACAGAGAAACTATGGTTCTAATTAGTTAAAAAATCAGTCACAAAAAAGCCCTTAAAATTCTGAATATTTGGCATGGAGAAATTTGGAAATGCTTCTTTAATTCTAATTGGGCTTTGCAAATAATGCTGTATCTGACCTAGCTTTTTTATAGATAATAAAGAGTTCCTAGGGAGATGTTGGAAATCTTTAAGCAAAACAAAAAGAGAGAGAATGTACATAGTAATCATCACATTTTTTTTAAACCAAAATTGAGTATTTTCTTTCCCCTGTTGCCTAGTGGGCCTGAGCTCTGCAGTCTGGTTTATCTGTTTGAAGAGAATAAAATGGGGGAATTCTACAGACATTATGAGGGAGGGATAACAACATTGTTAATGAGTCTGAGATTTTTAGGAGTCACTTGAGAAGTTTGTCTCTCTCTCACCTGAGACTTAAAGGCAGATTTTTATAAACTTAGCCTTCTCTGCCATTGGGTCAGTGCCATTGGAGTTCATTGATAATATTGGCAATATATGGGTGATAGATCCATAACTAGATAATACTCTCTCTCCAGTTTCCAAGAAATAAACGTGTTATTCAAGGAGAACTATGCAGAAACCTGACTGTCAGGTTACACCTTGTTTTAGGGATGAGTTCATACTAGGCAGATTCTTAAACTCTCTTAAAACCTTTGCTGCCTCCCTTGGAAAGCAGGCCGGTCCTTCCCGCTTCTGCCCAGTACTGCTATTCTCTGCAGTGTCCATTGGAACTGGAACCTTTTTTTTTATTTTTATTCTAGCAGTTGCTTGACTTATTTCTGTAGCACTTGAAAACGATTTCTACATTTGACCCATCATTCATTAGTTTGTACTACTGCATTTTTTCAACCTAGGTGCAAACAGTAACTTTAATCCCAGGAGATGGTATAGGACCTGAGATTTCTGCTGCTGTCATGAAGATCTTTGATGCTGCTAAAGTGAGTGAAATAAATTTTGAATCAATTCAGTTTTCAAATGTCTGTTGTCTCTTGGAAATAAAATCAACTAGATAGCTGTAACAGGTTGAAGGTAGCACTGTGTATATGCAATTCTGTATCTGTGATATAAATATCCATGTATGTGACATCTAGTATCCAAGTTTATACTGATATATTGCTCATACTATATACTACTATGGTAGTATATAGTATGAGCATGAGATACTTGAAAAATTGCTTAGGAAAGTGTCAGTGAAATTCCTTACGCACCTCTTTGTGGGAGGAAAAGCTGGAAACAAAAGTCATGATATTGAAGCTAACTCAGGACAAATGTATTTAGGCTCCTATTCAGTGGGAAGAGAGGAATGTTACGGCTATCCAAGGACCAGGAGGGAAGTGGATGATACCTCCAGATGCCAAAGAATCCATGGATAAAAACAAAATGGGATTAAAAGGTATTTCAAGGGTCAATATAAAGATACTAAATACTGTTGGTTTTATTGTGAGCCTGATTTAAGTGTCATCTGTAGCACAATAAAATGCCTAATGATAGGGGCCAGTGTGTCAAATAGTCTTTTGCAGTCTTAAAATAGTCCTTCATTCCAAGGCCGTAACTGTCAAAGTTCTTCTAGGAAGTATGTGAAGGAAGGATGTCTTACTAACCACTAATCTGTGGACCATGTGCAGAAAGCATTTCCAGTACTGCTGATACACAGCAGCCATCATGATGCTCCTCATGAGTAGTATCTTCAAACCTTCTACTACTTTCCATTAAAACCTTCTCTAAAAGCTCCTACGTGGAGTCGGGGTCACAGCTGGCTCAAGCAGCTGATTAATATCAGTGCACACAGTGTGTCTTGATGGCACAGAGAATTCCTGTGGCCCTTCAGCACGATGGTTCAAGGGGAATCTGGACTTCTCCTGCAGGCGTCTCACAGAATTTTATCTGTCATTTGAGCTCTAAATTTATGGAGGGGTTTATTTGCTCACTTTTTTTCTTTTTTGTCTGTTGTGTGGTTGGTTTTGTTTTGCTTTTAGGGCCTTTAAAAACCCCAATTGCTGCAGGGCACCCATCAATGAATCTGCTTCTGCGCAAAACCTTTGACCTGTATGCGAACGTCCGCCCCTGCGTCTCAATCGAAGGCTACAAAACCCCATACACAGACGTGAACATTGTCACGATTCGGGAGAACACGGAGGGCGAATACAGTGGAATTGAGCATGTGGTATGTTCCTGGAAATGTCACGTTGCCGGCAGAGCTGCTATGTTCCCTTAGCAATAACTTGGCCTCTTTCAATTGCCTGGTTCTAAGAGGGGTTTTTTGGTTAAGTCCTCTAATAACAAAAAAGTTATTTTCTTGTGAAATGCCCTGTCGAGACTACCCAGCTCACAACTCTGATGTTTTATTGTCCCAAACATTCATACTACTAATTTAAAAGTCAAGCTTACACTTTTACTAGCAATATAACTACTGTCTTTCAGATCGTTGATGGCGTTGTGCAAAGTATCAAGCTAATCACAGAAGAGGCAAGCAAGCGTATTGCCGAGTTCGCTTTTGAGTATGCCAGAAATAATCAGAGGAGTCATGTCACTGCAGTGCACAAGGCAAATATTATGTATGTTGACACTTCTTTTGAGAAAACAACAAACAGGAATACGTTTTTAATGATAAATAACTTCATTAATCTTCCTCCAGTGTGTAACTTACATTCATGCTAATGGGAGAACTTTAGGCAAGGCGGTGAATGAGTCTAGTAGTTTGGTCTGCAAGCTTAAAACAGCCCTTGTTTCAAGACCATAACTCTGAAGGGTCTTTAGGAAGGATGTGAAAGAAGAGCATTTTAATAAACACTAACCTGGACCACAGGCAGGAAACATTTCCAGTGCAGCTGATAAAGAGTGGTTATGAGAGAATTTTACTCCCAGTTAGTAGTATCCTATTATTTAAAAGAATTTAAAAGCACTTAAAGGAATTTTAAATGCCTAGCTTCGATTATTTATATTTAACAGAAGGGATTACTAATTAAAGGACCACTAACTAAATTTCTGTGCTCTAGTATTTGTATTTAATCTGCTGCTGCACACAGTTATATTTATCTTCAGTATTGTTTCCTTTCAATAACCATAATATTCTTTTGCTTATTAAATTGCAGGAGAATGTCTGATGGGCTTTTCTTGAGAAAATGTCGTGAGGCAGCAGAAAACTGTAAAGATATTAAATTTAATGAAATGTACCTGGATACTGTGTGTCTGAATGTGAGTATTTACCCATTTAAGTTCTTTTAAACATTTTGTTTTTTAACTTAATCTTAATAAAAGTATACTTCTTTCTAGATGGTTCAGGATCCATCACAGTTTGATGTGCTTGTTATGCCCAATTTGTATGGTGACATCCTCAGGTACGGAGAGTTCTTTTTAACTAACTGAGCGTGTAAAAGACTGTTAAGTTTCCAGAGTGTAGCTTATATTCTAGGGAGATGTGGGACTGTTTTCTGCACCCAGATCACTCCAAGAGTGTTCTGAGATCCTCCTTTATTAGCAATCTCAGCTTTGTGTGTACTGTATGATAACTTCTGGCATAGTGGGTTTGTTCTTCCCACTAATTCTTCCTAATTTGAAGGAATTTGGACTTGTGATTCCTAGATTGTTCAGTAGAGAGAGGGGGATAACTATTTGGGCATCACTTTGCACATACTCCTGAAGTTACATGTAATACATTTTAAATCTACTTATAATTCTCTGAGCAAAATTGGGCATGTTTTTAGAAGGCCGTTACATATGAAAGTAGCTGTGTTGTGTCTCCAGAGGGAGTAAGACTTTTGGATAGTTACAGGGAACTTATGTTGGAATTGTTACTAGATTTTGAGATTTCTGAAAGTGTTTTGAGTACCTTTTGCTGTGCTTGGTTTGGTCTCTTTATTCTAGAGCTTGGAATTTCCCTTATTTTTTTTTTATTAACCTCTTTTCTACTTGTAGTTCCACTAACAAGTTTAAAATGTTCTAATGGAGTACAAGTGCCTTACAGTATCTAGTCTTTTCCCAGTATTATCCTTAAACTGGTAAACTCTTAGAGCAGTATGTTGATAGATAAAATAAGTTCTTTAAGTTATTGTTGCAATGCCTGTAATAATAAGGTACACACAAATACTTTAATACCTTGTTGAAGGGCAACTGCATGTGGATTTTTTCCGCAGTGACTTATGTGCTGGACTCATTGGGGGTCTTGGAGTAACACCAAGTGGAAATATTGGTGCTAATGGAGTTGCAATTTTTGAATCGGTAAGTTATGAGGTAAAATAGTAATGATTATTTTGTCTCGACTGGAGAACTTAAAACTAGTCATAACATGACTGTCGTTTAACTAAGTTCTCTGTAAAACCTTTTACTGTGAGGATTCTGAAACTTTACACAGTGTTGTTAGATTATGTATTACATGTAGATTTTCCGAGAGCTTTTATTGACCCTTTGTTTTTCCCCTTTTTGTAAAATAAACACCCTTTGTAATAGAGAAATGTGAGAGCCACAATTAGGAGATGTTAGGTTTCTGCTTCCTGTTTCTACAGAGGCACATTAAGATGAACTAATTCCTTTGTGAATTGTTCTGCTCTTTTCCATCTCCTTTCAGTGAAGTAAATCCTATTTTAATATGCTTGTGCATGAGAAGTGGCTTAAACATATCGAATTGCCTAAGGTGTTTCATTCAACATATTGACTTTATTATAGAGAGGCTCACTCTTATTTCTAGGTTCATGGAACTGCTCCAGACATTGCTGGAAAGGACCTGGCAAATCCAACTGCTCTTCTTCTGAGCGCTGTAATGATGCTGCGTCACATGGGACTGCACCAACATGCCACAAAAATTGAAACAGCTTGCTTTGATACAATCAAAGATGGAAAGGTAATATAGGGCTGTACAAAGACATGCAATGAATTAGAATCATTCTCTCACAGGGGAAAAAAAAAAGAACCTTAGACCATCAAAACAGGACAGAGATGCTCTTCTGTGCTGGCGTGAACTAGGGGCAGTGCCACAGGAGCAGAGACCGAGATTCCTTTCTCCCTGGTAACAGCCTGTATCTGACCTGTGGCGGGCTCAGATGTGCCCAGCTCAGGAACAGGGATCATTCCTTGTAGCACTCCTTGTGTTTCAGTGTTCAGAATTGTATCTCTGTTTTTCAGGAAGGGAACTGGACATTTAGATAACAGTATTTTACTTGTGAAGTTTATAATATATATAAAATTTATATATTCAAATCTAGATCTTGAAGTGAAGGACACTTACTTGCCTTTTACAGGCATAATCACCTGTCTCTATAGCATAAATATATATTCTCTTTATATAATACAGCTGTATGTCTATATATCTTCTATAATCTTGAATGGAATACTTCCTGGTCAGTTGTTTTTTTTTTTTCCCTCCTAACTGCTTTGGTACCTTTGGAGACTACAACATAATGGTTAAGGTCAAAAGTGTATATAGCATTTATTTTTCCCTTCAAGATTATATGTGACAGTCCTTGAGCAGTAAGTGTCTCCAGCTTTGAAACCTCAATTTTTTTTTGGTTTGTGCCCTGAAGCCTGACCTGATGCTGAAGCATGTTGTTAAAGAGGATCACCAGTTAGCTATGTTGGCACAATGACTTGGGGCAGGAGCATAAGAAGCTGCTTTATAATTAAAAGTAACAAATGTGCTTAAATGAAAAGCTGTCATTTTTTTCATAAGTGGTCTGTCTGCAGCTATCATACTGTGTGTAGCAGCCAGATAAAACAAAACTCTAAACTTACAAGTGAATAAGAGGTGCTCCTGTAAAGTGCCCATTTACTGCTCTGGAAAAGAAATCTTCCATCTGCAGGTCAGTAATTGTACAGAAGATAACACAGTGCAAGTTTTGTGCCGTGGCTACTTGTTCACTAGTTGCTTAAAATTTTACAATCATACGTTCAAGATGAAGAGAATGTTTTTAAATAGAAAACAGCAACCTGCAGTTGAAACAACAATATCTTAAAATAGTAACCTTTTTTGCCTCCTGTGCCTGCAGTTCCTCTCCTCCACTTCCTACCTCCCCCATGCCATGCAAGGACTGTGTGCGTGTGTGTCTTACAAGGGGAAGACTAATGATTTAAATTTACCTCTTAGGACTGCTTCAACCTTACTAGGTTGGACAAGGAATCTTGTTACCTTTTTTTATTACTTATCTTACTGTCCTTATTGCACCAGAATTGTACTTGATCAACAAGTTTCTTTAACTATTAACTAAAACAAGCGAACTTATGTAACTGTTAACGTGTAACATTTCAAGACCTGTGCCCTTTTTCCATGTAGGTTTCCTTTTAAAAACAGCAGCAACAAAATTCATGATAATTTGGCTGTTACTTGCCTTTGCATTGAGTCTTCATATTAATTTGATTTCCAAAGGACAAGCCTTTTATGAAAACTCAACTATTTTCAATTAAGTACACTTCTATGGAGCTAAGAAATTTTAAAAATTCTGGCCAAGTTCAGTTTCTTCCTAAGTGGAGTGAAGGTATCAGGATGCTGAAATGTTAACACAACACTTGCTGTTCATGGCCACTTTCTTTGCATACTCTACTTTTCATAGTTCATACTGATGGAAGCTATAAGGCATAGAGAGACTCTCAAAACTTGATATGGTCCTTTTTATCCCTATTTGGTTCCCATTTAGTACATATCAAATTGCTGAGAGGCAAAAAAAAGGTCCCATTAAACACTTCAGTAACCTTGTTCCTTCTTCCTTCAGGCCTTGACAAAAGACTTGGGAGGTAACGCCAAGTGTTCGGAATTCACAGAGGAGATCTGCCGCCGAGTCCAGGACAAAGACTAAACTCGGCTTGTGCTACTTGTAATAACTCCTAAAGGAATCGTCGTGCAGAGTACACTATATGTAACCTGATGTCCATATACATACAGTTTACCTCTTTCTTCGGAGAGTAAACTTTTTAGTTAGGGCCTCTCCCTTAATAAATATGGCCCAAAGGCTACAAATGATGCTTGTGCCTGCTTTCAGTGGACTTTTCCAAGTGCTTTGTGTTATTTATTTGTTTTGATCTGGTGACATTTTTTTTTAATGGCTAGGTGAATTATTTCATTGTAACTGTCTTCCATTTTGATCTTCAATTATAAGTGGATTTTACTTTCCAGGAAGAAAAAAATGTGTAAATATAGTAACAAAATTGGTGAATTGTAAAGGCACCTTAATGCTCAAAACCTACCTTATTGGTCTCACTGAAATGTGAAAGATAGGTGTTCAGCCTAATAATAGCACAAAATGATCTTGTGAAAAAGAAACGGGTATAAAAAAAATAGCAATTCTGTGTTAAAAGCAATGAAGAAAATTTGAGGTGCTCTGGTGATCCATGAAATAAGCTTTGTTCTCCAAAGACAGAAAGAAAAAAATCTACAGAGTTAATCTGTATTTAAAAAAAAAACAAAACAAATGCAAAACAGAACCAAGCTACAGATGAGAAATAATGTTAAATTATTTTTCACAGCTAACTCTCCAAGTAATTCTGTAGGTTTTCTTCTTTGAAACATACTTTTATTTACTACAGAGTTCTCCTAATGAAGAGTAAATTTTAAAAATTTATTTCTGCTATATACTGTGAGGAGGGAAGTATTAATTTGACAAATTTATACAGAATATTTCATTCAGCATTCAGACTTGACCTGAAATGCTTTTTGTATCATTTTGCTTTTATGCATAGTCTGTTCAATGTGTCTTACTGTATGGGCTTGGAAATTTAGTCTAGAAACTCTGAATGTAATAGACTAATCCTAAAAGGATTAAGAGAGATTGAAAGGTGGGCTGTGGTGCCCAGGTTCCAGAAATATTTTTCATCCCTATTTCAGGGAATCTGAGACTTTCTTCTGCTATTGAAGCTTAAGGAATGCAAAAGGAACTTTTTCCCTCCCCCTCCCCCCTTTTTTTTAACTCGCATATCAGTGATCCACTCATCTGGATGACTTGAGATATCCTTCTGTTCGTACGTCCCGCCAGAAAATGCACATTTTAAAATTCCTGGTAAGAGCACAGGAGTATAACTACTGTCAGAACTTCTTAAAGCTTAATTCTATTAACAGATATTACTCCACTTTGTTACAACTTCTACTACAACTGTTTAGGTGAGTTGTTCAAGTAAAATCCCTCTGACTTCATCTAATGTCACTCCATACCGTAAGCATCCCAACCTTGTACAGAGTCTAACAGCACAGGGAAAGGAGCTTTTTTCCCCTGCGCACTCTGTGCTTGGTTAATAGGGAAACATTTCCTCCTGTGGGATACAAAAGATAGTGGTCTCAAACAGAATCTTAGCTCAATTTGAAAGCATATACTGTTGCTGCTGCTTCCATGTTTTGTTTAGATTATTCTAGTTAAAGAAATTCTGAGTTACATTACGCACAAAATGGAGAAAAAAAATAAAGGCTTTTCAAAGTCCTGATGCTTCTTTTGCCTTTTGTAATCCTAGGCTGCTGTCTTGTCTGATACTTTGAGCTTTAAGTTGAGTCATTTTACTGAAGAATAGCAGTGTAGCCTGCTGCTGGGGTTAGCCACTACAGCACTGCCAAAGATCACTTACTAACAGCAGACTCTTTAGACAGCTTTTTTTCTAAGTATGCCCTTTTAATTAATTAATTTTTTTGATAAAGAAAAAATGTACTTGACATTTGTCACACTTAGCACAATGTGAATATTGAAACATAAGAGTTGCAAAAAAGTAAAAAGCTTGCATGTTTTTAAACACATTACAAAAAATAAATGCCATAAAGACAATTTTAAAGATTTTCCTGTCCTAAACAGCACTCTATGTTAGAGCTCCTGTATTTGCTCCTTTTTTATTTTTCAGTCTCAGGGAGCTATTCCCCAATCTTCCTTGATTTGTATGTAGTTTAGGGTAATGCTTATTTCAACATGAATTTCAGAAATGAGCTGCTGCATTCATGAAGTCTCTTTGAAGTCCAGCCCCTAAAAGCAGAGAGGTGCATGCTTTTAGGTTCTTAATTTTTTTTTAAGAGAACAAAAATACACATTTGAGGGAGAACAGGCCTGCAGCTCTTTTAATAATAACCTTTGTCACTGTGCAACAGCATTTTGACAGAATTGTTAACTACTGATCCATCAAAATAGAACAGGAGTTACAGGCAGTCTTTTGCAGACAACAACAAAAACGCAGTATAATAGCTTTCCTCTATTTCAGTCTAGATGAATTGGTTATAGCCACTTAACACATTAAGATGTCTTTAACTTTCTTTATTGAGGATCTAAAGGAAAATCAGCATTAGAAAATAGCTTATACTCTGAGGAAATATATATTCAGCCTGCCTAGCAGGTGAGTGTCAGGACAATAACTAAATTAACACAGCAGTTCTCAAGTGCATCAGTTCAACAGACTGCAAAATCAAAACACAAGCACAAATCTTCATTAATGGTATTGATTAGGAGGTGGATTCTTTAACTCCTAGATCTTGTTTAATGTTTGGAAGAAATGCTTCTTACTCTTCGTAGAAGGAATCTACTTCATCTCTGTATTTCTCCATAACAGCGAGCCGTTTTAACTTCATTGTCGGACCTTAAAAAGTTAGTCACAGTAGCAGAAATCAGAACAAAAGTTCCTACCCCATTTGTGTTTTGGGTCATGATGTCCTTCCCAACAGGCACTTTAATACAATCTGTCTGTTACTCTGTAAGGATCTACTTCAAGTGAGATGAAAGCGTAAGGTTTCCTCCAAATAAATGTGAGCGTGTGACAGGCAGCTACAGCTAAAACAGGGAGGTGACTGACAACTTCCATTTTGGCTTTAAAAATCATTTAAAAGAGGAGTTTTTTTTGAAGAACTTTACAATTCTCAGTTTATTCAAACAATTTGAAAAAGTAACCTGTCTTTCGTTTGGCTTTCTGTTTCACTTTTTCAATTTTTTTTTCAGTATTATGCTGGAAGATATAAAAGCATCAGTGCACAAGCAGTTAACTAGAACTGGTTATTTAGTTGCTCAATGTAATCTGAAATTTAATCATAACTTGTGTTCATGTAGATGAGCCCAGATTTTTACCGTCATACATGCAGAGAAATCTCCTGCTTCTACAGTCCCTGCTACAGGCTGCACAACTTGTTCCCTCTCATGCCCACTACAGTGCTCATGGCATGGTTTAGCTCAGTACTGTGCCCACACCTCAACAATCAGCAAATCTTACCTAGTTCTCCTCCAGAAATGGAAAAATCTCTTGGCAGGACTACCCATTTCTGGATGCAATGGACTCTGTTCGTTGCACTCATGTTGACTTTGTTGATTCCCTCCTGAATGGCCTGGTAAATGGCCCGGTCCCTCGTAGCTACAATCTCCGAGACCGTCGTGGCTTTACTGCCCCTCTTCTGGCAGAAGTCTCTAGCTTGCTCAGTGAGGACATCAGTCGGCTCCGACGTGTCTGGATCCAGGACACACTAAAATACGAAAGGAACTCACTCAACGGTCACTCCCTCCTGCACCAAGTGTTTAAAGTTTCCCTGCTCAGGTCTTCCCTAACTAGTAAGGATAAGGAAGGCTCAGCAAGAGCATCTAAATATAATGGAAACCTTGACAAGCGGAAACATCGATAACATGACAGCACTTGCATTAGGGAGCCAAGTGGAAAGAAAACAAAATATTCTGCTTTACATTCAGGTGGCATAAACACATTTAAAACATGCCAGTGAATTAGGTTATAAAGTTTTTGTATAGACCTTGAATTTCGACTGTAGTCTCAAATTATTCCATAATTATAAGAACATATTTATCACAATATTTAATTGCATTACTGCAGTGTAATGCCAACAGTTTGAGATAGAAGCACTTTTAAAGCTAAGACTTCTCAAATTAATATTTCTATTGTGGTAAATAGGGAACTACTAGTTACGGACGTAAACAACTGTAAACTAGGGAAATAAATGAAGGGTTTTCATATCATAAGTAAATTATTTTCACTGCCCTAAGTGCAAATATTTTATATAAAAAAAAAAGATTTTTCAATTGAAATGCACACTATAGCAAAGCTATGAATTATCTGTTCTATAGCCATCCTTCATAGCTATATTAAAAAGGAAAAAAAAATGCAGGAAACATTCCTGGTCAAAAGTCGATCTATGTAAATTATTTTTCTTTTTCACTCTATTAGACACAGAAATATTTATTGGCCCTTCCTGTGGTAACAGCTTCTCCTATGCTCTGAGCTGTGCATTGTTCCCACATTCTTAATATAAATTCACATTTAAATAAAAAGTAGGTCTTGTTGCATGCTTATGAGAAACAGCAATAAATGGGAGATGTTTAGCAGCATGTTAATCACTTGAAGCTTAGATGATGTCGGGTCATACCTTTCATACATTTTGTTTTTCTAACTAATGTCCTCCTATCTACTTTCAGCCTTTTGCTAACAGTTCCAAACCTTTCTGCTTTTGCTAGCTGCAGACACATAATTCTGCTGAAATTACCATTAAAACTGGTGTACCTTTAGGGTCAGCAACATTGACAAAAACTTCTTTTTATCTCCAATCACCATGGCATTACTAACAATTGGAAGTTCTTTTTTGACAGCATCTTCAATTGGAATTGGAGGCACGTTTTCACCTCCAGCTGTAATAATCAAATCTAGGCATAAAAAAAGGCTATTAGTTGAATTCAGACAAATTCTGAAGAACAGATTAGTGTCTGGATAGATACATTTTTCTTACTCTCATATGCAGAGACTGGTTCCCTCTTCAGAGGGAACAAGGCATATTAAATTATTAAAATTATTCTCTTAAACATAACAACTCTAACCTTCCTTGAGTATGTGCACTTTCGATCTGCAACACACTTGCTCCCATGTGTGCACAAATTCCCACTATAAGAACCCCCAGGTAACCTAACTCCAGTAGCAGTTCTGTCCGGAGGCACCGTGTTACAGGCTGGGTGTTTTCTGAGAGTCGTGAGCTGTGCTGAGCTGCTCCAAGGTAGCAGGCCATTCCCTCTCCACTTGGGTGTTGGAGCTCACCTAAAAGCTGCTGGGTACCCTGGTTAATTCCTAAAGCCACCAAGAGAGGTCAGACAGATACAAGTCACTAGCGCAGGAAGGCTTCCCACAGGCAGCATGGAAAGAAGAGCAGAGTGTGAGGAGGGAGAAGTCACCATCTGAGAGAGTTGCCCCATTTTTGATATGAGCAAAGTATAATTTTAAACTGGTTTCTTAATATTTTTGAGTTTTTTAAACAAAGGTACCTTATTCTACCACTAAAGGAGCGCACAATTTTATTTGAATGCATACATTGTGAAGTTTAATAAATAAATTCATTGAAATTATTGCTCATTTTAATATTACCCTCTAAGGAAATTTCTGGTGCTTCCTTCTGTTCAACTACCAACTTCTTCCTGATCACAAATCATGGGTGTTTGCAGCATTCGGGCAGCAACATGCTTCAACAAATGACACAGACAATTGCTATTCTAGCCCTCTGGGCAATAATACAACTTCAAACGTCAAGGATCAGGTTGGTACCTGATCCCCTTTCAGTGATGGGCTCAAGGAAGGCAGAGGCAAGTAAGGGCAAACTGCACACACGGATGGGCCCTACTGCTGCCAGCAGCTACCAAGAGCTGCAGGAACCAACCTGCCTTCATCCTGCCGCTGGGCAATAGGCATCGGCCTCCCTTCTGCTCACTGCATCTCTCCCACCCTCTCCTATAACAACTTTTTTTCCATACCTGGGCAAATATCTTCTGTAGGGATTTCTCTAGCTACACCCTTGGGCTTTGCAGCTTTTCTGAATCTCAGCTACCAAAGCTACCAACCTGCTACCACTTTGTGCATAATACAATGAGCCCTAGACCTCGTAAGACTCAAAGAACTAAAGAAGTCTGTCTATCCTGCAATTTAGACTAATTCCTGTCAGTTCAGCAATCAGCGAAGATGTGAGTAGAACACAAATACTATGACAGAATGGGACTATGAGCTACCAACCACCACACTAAAGAGGAATGAATCAGACAACCAGGAGAGCTGATTTTGATGCAGACTATTAATAGCATCTACCGAAGTCCTGATTCCTGACAGAACGTTATGGTACCCTGTGACAAATTCACTCAGCCGTGTCCTCTCCCTAGTGACTCATCCTTTATTCTAGGAAGATATCTACTCAATTTTTAAATCTTCTTAATAACATCTTAACTGCAACCAATCTTGCTTTTGAATACAGAACTTGAAAAAGAGCCTCCAATTAAGCAAGTGACCAGTCTTATTTGGGTGGCATTTTCAGAACCAGAGATTGCTTGAGGTTGAAAGGGACCTCAGCAGACCGTCTAGCCCAACCGCTCCGCTCACACAGGGTCACCTTGAGCAGGATCCTGTCCAGATGACTTCGAGTATCTCCAAGGATGGAGATGCCAGCTCTCCAGCCCGTCCAGGTCCCTCTGAGCAGCAGCACAGCCCTCTGCTGTATCGACCCCTCCGGCCTGCTCTATACCCAGTGACTGCTGAATAAACTGAGCAAGACCGGTCCCAGTATCGACCTGTCGGGGACACCGCTGGCCACCAGCTTCCAAACCTTAAACTACTCACTGTAATAACACCCAGCTTATTTTCCTAGCTTTAACCTTCCCTTCTGCTCACCGATTTCAGGATTAGGCTCTGCAAACAAATCACCTAAAGGTATCAGAGGAACCTAGCTCTTACCTACAGGAACAGTTTTTACATAATGGAAGGATTGTGTCTCATTATTGTCTAAACATTTTCTGTGTAATTAAGTTAATTTAGTAAGATTCAAAGGGATGCTGGACAGCTTTATGGACTATTGAATTTTCAGAAGACATTAATCCTGCATTGTTGATTTATACTACAAATTATTTTTAATAATGAATAAAGGTCTGGATGAAAAGCCTTACTATAGGAATTAAATCAATTCCACCTATTAGAGACTAGAAGGAAACTCTTCCTGAGAACTGGCCTTGCGACGGTTTCCTCGTAAGAAAGTTTATTTTAATTTCCTATTAGTTAAATGTTGCTGGCATTAGAGGAAAGGCACTTAATTAGATGGACCATGTCTGACATATGACTAAGCAACGCTGAATAGTTAGTGTGAACAGAGAGCAAGATTGCTGAATACCTTTAATTCTTCCAGTGACATAGAGGAAGCCATCCTTGTCCAGTTTTCCTAAATCTCCAGAATGCAGCCACCCATCTTCATCAAAGGCTTCTTTTGTTTTGTCCTCCATATTTAAATAACCCATGAAAACAGTTCTTCCCCAGAAACAGATTTCTCCATTGCCTTCTGTATCTTCATTCACCAATTTTACTCTGCAACCAGGTACTGGTTTACCACAGCTATGAGGGAACGGGGTGGGGAAAAAACATAAGGCACACAGAAGTACAAAACACATTACTGATAAAAAGTCTGAAACACCAAAACTCTGAACCTAGCAAAACAGAAGTTACTACAAATATGTAAAAATAAACCATAAATTCACCTGTGCTGTCTGTAAATATATGGCCCAGATAGGCAGTGTGGGCCTGTGGTCTCACTCATCCCATAGGCCTCATACAAGGTGATGTTCAGACCCAGGAAGAAATTCAGTGTTTCTGTATTGAGAGGAGCAGCACCACAAAAGTGCTTCTGACAGCAGGAAAATCCCAGCGCATTGCGGATTTTTGCAAGCACCAAGTAGTCTGCTAACCTTGTCCAAAACAGCTTCAAATCACTGCCAGATACAAAACACATAAAAAGAATAATATAAAATTTCCAAATCAAAAGCACATGCAGGTGTTCTTTAGAGATGTATTTGCCATTTGTTTTTGGTGTTGACATATGTCAATAGGAACAGGTAACATATTTATCTTCTATTCATTTATTCAAAGGCTTTCCACATTTTTTTCTAATGTACTCCAAACATTCTGCTTGAGAGTTGCAAATGCAGAAAGAACCTATAACAATGCATTCTGTAAGACACAGCTTTTGTGTCTTTCCTCATTCTTCATCAGTTAAATGTGTCTCTTTGAGGATGAATACCACTGCAGCTGAGATTTGCAAGACCTATCTGAGAAGCTGAAAGGCCAGACAAGCAAAACAGTATGAGCACCATGTATCATTTGAAATCTCATATATAATGCCAAGGAGGGTGGAAGGGGACTTTTAACAGTTTCAGGGCAGCCTAATATGTTAGGTAACTACACTCTCCCTTTTTTCACTGTGTAGGCAGGCTCCATTTTACGCACATATATCTGAGAGTCTTTCTCTGATATTAGAGAGCTTCTTACAAGCAGACACTTTCAGCACGATGGAGACCTTGTTCATTACAATACACACCTGCTTGAGCAGTTTAAGTTTCTCTCTAAGCTAACTGACATAGCCCACGAAAGCATTTTCTTCTTCACAAATCCCGACTGAGCAGAAGCATCCTTTAATTTCTCCATGATTTTCTCCCATACTCGGGGAACTCCCATATGAGATGTTGGCTGCACTTCTTTTAGCGTGTTGATCAAGCTGCCCTGTTAAAATCATATGAATTCACATCACATCATTGCAAAAGATCCATGCTGCTGTTCGGAGTTTTGATGACATAGCTTGCATCTTGCAACACTTGCATGTAGAACATCACTAAACGTGTGCAATATAAACAAGATCTGCTGAACTAGGTATCTGTTTCAATCAGGCAGATGCACTAACATGCCTGCTCTGACACATGGGGACATACACACAGGAAAAGAAAAAATAACACAAATGGTTTATTTTTTTCTGCCACCCTGTCTCCAAAATCTGCTTATACTTTTGCAGTAGGGGCATTCTTTTCTGCCTCAAAAGAAGCAGATCTGAATCTGGACAATATATTTTACATTTACATTCAGAGTATTATGAAAACAAACCTCAACTTAGCTGTTTAATTATGCTGGAATAGTCCTAGCTATTCCAGAACGGAGATCCACTCAGGCACTGGTGTAAAAGTCATTTTTCAGCTTTATGCAGAGGCAGGTAAGATAGCACTTTCAGGCACTCTCTTTTAATACCGTCTAGAGACATTGGCTATAGAGAGGGAGCAGTTTTCTAAGCAAAAAGAGAAGCAAATGGAATCTAGAGAAGTGAAACATGTATCTAATGGGATTTAGTTTTCCATAATTCTTACAATAATACAATTTCAACCTTCATCATCTGCATCTCTTTCAAGACCATAATGTATTCTTAGGACATTTTCTGAAAGAAAAAAAAAAAGTGCAAGCTTGATTAGGTGCAATGTGTGACAGATACCTTTAAAGCATCTGGCTCAGCAAAGTAAACTTGCTCTCCCCACTTGATTCCTGTCCACAGGTCGTATATCTGCGCAGCTATGTGGCTGAGTGGGAGATAACTGACTATAGACTCTTGCTGGACCTCTGCAGGCTGCATATCTCCTGCTTTACTGCAATGTGCTGATGTCCAAGTTATCTATTTAAATAAAGAATAAAACATGTTAGATATTTTTCTCTTTTCACATGAACCAAACATCCTGACCTGCTATGACAACGTGAAGAACTTCACTCACAGAAACTTCTGAAGACATCGTGAGTGTTGACAGCATTGCAGGTGCCATTGCTCTAGAGCCTCTCACTCAAAGAAAGATGAACTAATCTAGCAGCAACAGAGATTTGCAGAAAATATAAGGAAATTCAGTCTTTCCTCTGCTTGACAGGTCTACAAACACTACAAACTGTTCACCTCCCCCAGTTTGCCATAAATCTGGCACACTAACAAAGGCAACACTTAACCGAGTAAAGCAGTTATAGGCTAGATGGACATGATTTATCAGCCTCTTACTGTGCGAGACTTCTATCAAGCTGGACTTTTCACCAGCGTTTTTTTTAAAGTATGTTTACCTAAAAATATATATAAAAAAGCATGCTAAGCAAGGGGAATTTAGCATCAGCAACAAGTTCATTTTCTTATATTGACCATCACACGACCGAGAACTAATGATGAAGATCAGCAGCCATATCCTGCTCTTCTGGAAACCACTGGGAGACTCATGGTGGTGGTTCACAAGCAGCAAACAGAGCTCTCCCTCCAAGAGAAGGACTCCACATGTGAATAATGCTAAAGATTTGCTGTTTGACTCTTGAGGAATTGGGAGATGTTTCCTCTGAGGTATAGTTCTGTAATGCCATTTTCCTGCTACATATTTTTCACTTGATGCCAGAAAATGCTGTAGTAAGATGCAAAGTATCTTCATTATCAGAATAGAACAGGGAGAACTCACACATGCGGTCATATGAGAGAAAAAAAAAACTGCACAGAGAAAAAGGAAACAGAACCTATATCTAAACCAAGTTGAGCAGAACACAGAAAGCCTATTATTCAAGATGCAGAGAGGTAACATTTGCTATCACCATATGTTATACTTCCTACCAGTACTTTCCCTTTGCAATAAGTTAACATACTAACAGGAGAGTATGTTTAGTCTAAGGAAATACAGATTTTCAGAGCAAGACTTTAAGGAGCAGCCTGCTGTCAAGAAAAGTCATTCCAAGTTCAGAGGGCAGGACTGCAGAAGCATCTATGGGAGAAGGAAACACAGTGAGCAGAATGGGATGTTTTTGAAATGTGGCTGTTCTGCCTGCTGGGCCTCAAAAACCTCGCAGCATGAGGGCAGGTTCACAGCAAATCCGAGTGGATTCATCTATGACCAACTCAGCACTGGGTTTGCACATGGGACAGCAGAAAACATCTCTTGACTAAAGAAGGCAGAAGCACAGTCACAGACAAGGCATGTTTTCCACTGTTGCTCAATATAAAAATAGCCTGCTTGTAATCAGCAGCCAGGAATAGTTTGGCAGCTAACATGGAAATGACACCAGACTCCTTTGAGGTGTAAGAGCATAGGATTTGCAATGTCACATCAGTATTTCTATCTACCAAGTCACCTGTGTCCTGCTTCCAGACACCATTATGCTCAGTCCGACATTTGGGTAAATTGCTCATCACACTGTGCACGTCAGTAACAGTTCCTGCAGTCTTCTCAGAGGGGAGACAGCAACCTAAGGGCAGTCTTTTCACAGGCTGTCTACATGTTGAGAAAGGCTTCGTATCTCTTCCCACTCCTGCTCAACCTGCTCAAAATCAACTACTTTTGTCAGCAGACCCCCATAGTCTGTGGAGTAGACCACCATGGAAGTGACTTTGCCTGTCTCCATCAAGAGGAAGTTTCCTATTCACAGCAGTACAGCTTGGGCCGTGAGTGTCAGGACTATGAAATGCACAAAAGTTTTATTGTCCTTCAGTGAGAGAGGTAGAAACCAAAGATTGGGGAGTATAATAACGCTCAAGGTGAACAGACAACTTTCACAGAATTTGCAAAAGCTGTCAGTAGGAGGCTGTTTTGACGGTGGCTGGTTGATACACATGATTTTATCTTTTTAAGACGACCTAACAAGGCTGCCTATGGCAATTTATAGAATTCATGCATCTCTGAAGCAAGACAGTAAATCAAAATGCATATTCATAACATAAATGATATTCAAGCTTGCAAAGTGCTACTTGAAATGCAGTTTCACATTATCAGAAATAGTTTACAACATTTTGAATATTTCTTTTACTTTTGCAACATGAAAGTGCACCATGAAGTATTTTAAGGCTCTAGAATGTATCAGTCATTTGAAACGCAGGAATAAATATCCTCAGTGCTTTGCTATTTTTTATTCTAAACAGAAAATACCAAATACATACATTGTCATGACTCAGCATGGCTCCTTTTGGCTTCCCAGTTGTTCCAGATGTGTATATTAGCACACAGCATTGATTTGGCTTTTGGGAGTTCATAATGTCATCTAAAGTAGCATCACTTATGTCATTTCCCAACTCCAGAAATTCTTCCATCTGGAACATGTAACAGAAAATACAAGATATCAGATGATTCCTTATAAATGGGAAATAAAGAGCATCCTACTAGTCTAGAAAATAGAAGAAAAGTTAAGCCATGCCTTGCTCTGAACATTTTTCCAAGAAAAGTTGCCCACTTGGATCACCAACACCTTGCCTGTGTAAGGAATGTGTTCAACCTAATGCAGAATAATATATGTGATATATATAACATTTTTAATGAAAGAAATGCCACAGAGTCAGTACGACAACTGAAATCAGATGCTTAACACTGTACTACAGAACTGTTATCTACTAGCAGTAGCAAGAGGCAGCACCACCATTTCTGGAGGTTTATCTAGGACCACAGAGTAGTAAAAGAGCATGATGCAAAGGACAAAAGAGGTAAAAGGAGAGCTGGTGGCTGAGGGTGAATTCTTTCTTCCATTCGGACCTGTCTGGCCTCAGTGGCTTTAGGCTCCCTTTTCCATGGCACAGCTGTCCTCGGATTCTTTCAATCACTGATCATCACATTTATACATTCCTCTACCAAACCACATCTTTGGGAAGAAGGGCCATACAGAGCACATCCCCATCACAGGTGAGGGATTTGTCACATCCTGCCCTTCCCACAGGATGTGGCTGCACCAATTTCACTGGCTGCTGGAAAGCCTGGAGGTTCACGGGATGCAGTTGTCCCCATAGGACTTACCAGGTCCTCTTACAGTCCTAACCCTACTCTCTTTGCAGAATAGCACGCATTAATCATGGTGCCTCTGTTGCCTAGGCTCTGTTTATAGGAACACCACCTGCAACAGATAGTGTTCCCATTCCCCAGGGTGTGGAAGGCACAAACCAACCGTCACACACCACTGAGCTTGCATTTGCCTGCTGGAAAATGCACTGGGCAGAGACCTAGGGCCTTACCCCCGCTGCAACTGCTCATTAGCAGTCAATCATGTCTCAGCTGCCAGCTTGCAACCCAAAACTCTTACCATATGCCCTGTGTTTCAGGTGGTTTGTTTTACATGGAAGCTAATGAACAATCACCATTGCCTTTGGTGACTTGATCTCATTTTTTCCTTTAGACAATATAAACTATGGCAACTGTCAGGCATTCTTACAGCTTCCCTTCTCCATGGAGAAAGTCTGTCTGATCTGTCACTCAAACAAGGTGTTTCCAAACATGTATTTCAATAACAGAGAATAAAATTTATATCTTGTGCCACTCTCCCATAGTTCTTAGGTATCTAGGATTCAGTGACTGAATGATGATCTAGAATTAATTGCTATTACTTACATCTTTTATTAAGAAATAGGTATTACAAGATTCTCTTGCTACTACAGTTTTACTGTATTTTTTTATTTTACTGTGTTTTACTGTACTGAGATGTAAAGGATACTATTCATCAACAGGTACTGTATTGTAACAGTAACTGTTTACTATAAACAACATAGCATTTATGAAATTCCAAGAGTAGACATGGCTAAAACAAGTGCTGGAATATTTTTTGCTACTATTTGTGTAGTAGCAATGATCATCATTTCAGATGATCAAAGTTGGATAATATTTTTACATAATTTTACTGTTTACTCTTCATTAATATCTTTTTTTTTCTAAACTGAGATTGATTCAGCCTGCAAGTCTCAGTGATCATCTGTTTGACACCTAAAATAAAATGGTGATTTGGGCATTTATGTTACATAACTATCTTCACTTATACTTTAAAAAGAAATTGGAAAAATATTTGTTCTAAAAATCTGTTCTGTCTAAAGTACCAATTTTTAAAATTAAAAGTTGGACTTAAAGCACTCAGAAACTTCTGATCCTGAATTTGTCCCATATTTTACTTTGTTATAACCTTGGGGTACAACAAACCCTGGGTATGCTAATGTCCTGCTATGTCCTTTGGGCATCAGAAGTTATTTTCTTTACGTGTTGCCTAGCACTAAAAATGCTTGTTACATTATGGTAGTTGAATTTCTAATGGTTTGAAAGTACGTATTCCCACCCGAAACTTGTAATGATACTCTACAAATAATACTCTATGAATTATAACACTGTGCTAGCAATCATACCGTATACAAATTGGGACATCTCTCTGGCACGGAGTCCTTATACAGCACAACAGCTTTCAAGTGTGGCAAACGATTCCAGATCTGTTGGATTTTTTTAAAAACAATTTTATAATTTATTAGTAATCTCTTAAGTTTTTTTTTTTCTAATTAAGCATCTGTGACTATAAAAATCTGCCAAAATTGGGTTCACAGTCACAAGAAACCTCCCATTTCCCTCCACCCTCAAATATTTTCCCCTAGATTCACAATCAACAGGCTGAATCAGAAAATAAATGAGGGGGAAAAAATACATAGTCTACTCTAGAAACTCCATTTTTAGATAAAACTGTAGGAAACACATTCTAGACAGTAGCCTCCATCAGGGACAACTGGTCCTTGGCCCTGGCTCCCTACACAGAAGCCTTTGTTGCAAGTCTGGGATCATTCCCTCGAAGAACCACGTTCTTCTGCACCACAATCTATTTCATGGCAAGCTTCCTGCTGATGGAGTGCAGCAACCTCACCAGGTTTAAGGGCGCAAGCAGGAAGGACAGCACTTTGGAAAGGAGATTCTGACATCCTTAATATTCAGACGCAAATCCTTTACAAATTTGCATCATCTTAATCACTTCCAGTTAAGTGAACTGTGCTTATCCAAAAAGAACTGGACATTCCATAGGAATGAAACAGTTTTTTGTTGTTGTTTTCTTTGGTTAACTTCTAAGGTAACTTTGCAGAGTCTCGGCAGCAGAGTCGCCTGCTGGCGAGGCTCACAAGTGCCTCGCTGTGAGCCTTACGGAACACAGAGCTGCAAGTCATCAAGCACCTCAAACATCAGATGCCAAATTTCTGCACAAGGAAACTGCACAAAAGAAACTGCCATGAAGAATTCCATGATGTGGGTAATAAATACGATATTTGGGACTAATAGCATTGAGATAAGAGGGAAAAATTACT
Organism: Crypturellus tataupa; assembly: GCA_034781795.1. Lineage (NCBI taxonomy): Eukaryota > Metazoa > Chordata > Aves > Tinamiformes > Tinamidae > Crypturellus > Crypturellus tataupa. The sequence continues at coordinate 447,130 of JAWLRI010001078.1, forward strand.
TTCACAACTATTCACCCTACCTGCATTATCTTGTCCAATTGTTTCTGATTTTCCACAACCATGATATTGGTCTTGCTGTCATGAGCAATATAGTGGCAGGCCTCCGGAGAGTTGGTTGTATATATTCCTGTGACAATTCCCCTGTATCAAAAAAAAAATTATATGTGGGTATGTATGTACAATTATACACACACGTACACACATACACTTGGTATTCAAAAGAAAGATGCTTAATTAGAGATGAGATGAAAGCTGAAAGCATGAAGATGTGGAATTACACTGCGGCAGAGCGATCATGCTGTTCCAAGCATTCTGATAAAACTATCTCATACATCTACACTAGAGAAATTAATCCCTGAATTTTATTCACTGCAAGATGCTGTAGGGTACAATGCAGGATTTTAAAGCACTTGAGGCTACAGAAGGGTTACCTAAAAAAGTGCTAATAACTTAAGTCCTTTTTCATCTAATGTTCATGAAGTTGCACAGAGATAACAATTTGAATTTCACTGGCACAGGAACAACCTAAGGCGAAATCCAAATTGTGCAACCACCTCTAGAAGAACAGAAGGCATCAGGCTAGTCAGTATTTTATCTGTCACTTTGTCCACTTCAACATACTTTGCTGTAGACAGGTATCACTGACATAAAATTAAGACACATCTTCCAGTGACAACATACTGTAAAGGACAATGTGCTGAGAGATTGTCACAACCACACTGTAGCTCTGCTGGGGAGGACTTGGAGTATTTTGAATACACTGAAAGCCACAAGGCTACAGCAGGTTGCCTGGCACGCGGACCAGCTGCAGCGCAGCTTCCAGGATGTAACAGCAATTACTAATTTGCAGCACGTCCAGGCTTACCAAAAGAGGAAGAAACGCCAGGCTCCCATTAAAAAACAAAAGCAACAAAACAAAAAGCTTACCCAGCAAAAACTGTTCCAACAGCTGAAATGAACCATTCTGGAGAATTAAATCCAAGGATTCCTACGCTGTGGAATCGTTCAAGACCAAGCTTAAAAATAAGAAGCCTAAGGTTATACAATATAGGTATGCTGGAGATAAAGCAGCAGAAAATACACACACACACACACTAGAAAAATTTTATTTACTATTTGGTATTGAAAAACATGTTCCTCACAGATGTATGTAAGCACCCATACTAAAACCAGAATTTGTCAGAAATTTACAGGACTTAAACTTTCCACTGCCGCCTCCTGCCTGCTTGAGCTGTGCTGTGCAAAAATGTCAGAAAAAATGACATTTACAGTATAAGCTGGAACATAACTAGTACTAATCTTACCCTGTGATTAGAATGTTTTCAAGACTGTCTTTATCTTGCCCAGTTCATAACAGAATTGCTGTGTTACACTTATTTTCCTTTTTGCAATCTTAAGGCCACAAACTGAACTTTGTACCCATGCCTGAGTGAGGCAGTCACACAGCAGCTCTGGTCTTGCAGAAGTGCCTTTGAAAGCAAAGCAAAGTTTGATCAAAACTTTCACCTGACTTGCTAGGTCAGTGTCAATTTGGAAGACAGGGCCTCAAATAAGCTCCCTCAGCTCCTCTGGATGATCTTTAACCTCAAAAATAACAACTGCAATAAATACCACATAAAAGAGATAAAGGTCAAAGATGCTACCCCCCCCCAAAAAAAAAAAAAGAAAGAAAAACCCAAACCGTCAACAATATCCACTTTCTAGACCACTATTCCCTAGCATCATCTAGGAAACACATAAGAAATACATATTGAACCGTAGATATTAGTGAAATATATTAATAAGTAAAAATAGTTAAGCTTCCTTTTACTGGTTTACTCAGTCATTAAAAAAAACAATCACTACGTATTCTAGCAGTGTAAAGGCGGGTTGAATTGTGAAACATCTTAGATCTATTTTCCTTAAAGAGAAAACACTTCAATATCACAACATCTTCTAAAACTGAGTCAAAGGTGTTAGATACTGAACATCAAAATTGCTATTCTTGCTAGCAAGGGCAGAGGATGTCACTGCTGCTCATCTTAAGAAGTGAAAAAAACAACAGTTAGTAGGAAAACTTCTTATATTTATTTTTTGAAAAGGCAGAAAGGAAAGAAAAACGGTCTGTTTTCTGTACCTACCTTTAAGAAGCTTTTGGCTGCTTTCCGGGACAGGCAATAATACTCTAAAAAAGTGATCTTCTCCCACTTGCCATTCTTTTTGCTGGCCAAAGCATTGAGACCTCCATATTTTTCTAGGCTCTCTTTGAACATCTGATGAACTGTTATTGGAGTCTGAGGACATGATTTATCTATTCTCAATCTGACCCCACCATCAGCAAAGGAAGTCCACAAAGACTCTGGAAAGCGAAAGCATTATCAAGACTTCTATCAGTGCACAAGTACTGTGTCCCTGTGCACTAAAAGACAAGTAGGTTGAACAAAGACGACTTCTGCAGAACAGTGTGTTTCTGGTGCTTCCCATCTTTTGGGTGAAGCACTGCCCAATCCTACAAGTTTATCAACAGCTCCATATAGAGAGAGACACTGGTGCAGAAAGGGAACTGGGCTGATGAAGGTGGCCTGGCCCTGGATTGTTGATCCTGTCCCCAACTCCCAGCACGGCATTTGCTCTCTTGACCATGCTGACCAACAGAAAGCAATAATGACAACAAAGCTGCTTAATCTCCACGTGCCTTCATTTCCTCACTTGTAAATTTGATATAATGATGTTCAAAACAAAGGCGTGGAGCTTTATCAAATTTTATTGTATGTTTTGAAGTCAGTGATCTAAGTCCAGACAGGTTAGAAAACCAGCAGTTATGGAGGATTCTAGGCAATGGACGCAGGGACTTTATTAAAGAAAGAATAAAGTGGCACCCACAAACATTTTAAAAGCAGGGCAGGCAAAGCAGGGATTCCTGCACTGAGTGCCAACCCCTGGGGACACAGGGTGAGAGATGTCCTGTGGGAGATGAAAGGTAGTGACAATCCACATGCTTGTTCTCTGCAGGCACACCCCCAAGGCCACGTGGGGATCTCTACCTGGTGGTCTGGCTTTCAAAGGAGCAGAGCCGGGCAGCCCTGCAGGTGCCACAGGTTAGTGAAAAAATGAAAACAAAATCACACCATACGGAGGTAAAGAACGTTCTTGGTCAAAGACAGCAAAAGTACTTCTGCAAGGGAGCTGGAAGTTGCATAATTATGACAGAAAAACAGAGTCTCCAGAGAGAAAAAACAAAACGTCACACCATTAAAATACCTATATGAAAATAACAAACAAAAGGCGGCACTTAAAAACTTGGCTTCATTTTGCTCTTATTTATGCATTTTTTCCAATTTCAGCAAACTATCTTTGATTTATATTAAAAAAAAGAATCAGTCTTTCAGAGACTTGATGAGTCATCTAAATACTACACCATAAATATGGAAAAGAAATATAAATTTGAACACCCATTCACTGCCTGTACTTGCATATATTTGCATGCAGAAATTACATCTGAAAACAGTTCTAAAATCTAGAAAATAAGCCAAAATATTCTAACAGATCTAAGCATTCTTCCCCAGAGAACCTGTAAAAACAGCAGAACATGAATAGCAATTACTGCTATCAACTAGCAGAGAGACTTTGTGACACAGAAAGAGCCTGGAAAGGAATGTATGTCTAAATACTGATTTAAATGATTACCCGTTTTTGGAAAAGCAAAACCAGTGCCCTGTCTAGCTGGCACCTGCAAGCTAAATTGCAATGTCTTGGTTTGAAATTAACTCAGAACCAACTGAAACTCAACTAGAAATCAAAATAAAGATCCTTTAAATACACTATAAATGTTGATAAACCCATTGGTTTACTGAGAGCATAAGAAAAAATAAACCATCATTCTAGAATTACATATTAAAGCAGAGCCAAACTGAAACTGCCCTAATGCAAGTAATCAGAAAGGAGCATTTGTTCCCTTCCTCTCACCTCTATTACATTTTCACCCAAAACGCTTTTTAATTCACTAGTATGTGACCTTGGCTCATATCACTCATGTAAATTCACTGAGTGTCAAAGGTGGTGAGAAAGTTTATTCCCAAAGAGAACGACCTCCCGAGATAGAATAAAAAGAGCAGAAATTTTATTCTGATGGATATTCTTTGACCTTTACTCTGAGCCTCAAAAGTTTTTTTTTCTCCCCCTGACATTCTCCTCTAAAGAAGAATTCCACGACTCAACTAAACTGTCCCCCATTCACTGCTTTGCTGCTGAAGGAAGAGGCAGGTCAGAGCAGTCTCATACATACAATGCACAAGAGGAAGACTGTGCTGCAGTTTTGCTGAGGAATTGCTCTAGCCCATCTGAAAATTTTGTGTTATTCCATTTCACAGTGTATAACTGAGCAATTGTGACATGACACAGGCTTTTTCTCTCAGTCTGGATACCAAAAAGCTGTTTTAAACAGAGAAGCAAATAACAAGTCCTCATATTTTTTCGCTTGAATAATCAGTTTTGCCGGAAACTGCTGGACCTTTGGAATGTATAAGGGAGGTGACACACAACAAAACATTGAACACTTATCTAGTAAGGCTAAGCCACAAGTGAAACTTTCCCTCTTGCTTCCCTTGCAAGCATTCTGGTGACTGCCAGAAAAGATTTAGGAATGGAAATGAGTTGTGATGTTTATGGAGGAAGAACTCAGAGCCATACAAAATGCAAAAGCATCAAGGTCACCTTGCAGACAGTAAACAAACAGGCAGGCTACAGATGGCCCTGCTTGGTGACTCTGCAGATGCCTCCTGAGAAGCAGCAACTAAAACAGTAATTTAACTTCTGCCTGAAACCGACTGAGTTGTAACTCACCAAACAGTAACTTGATTATATGTCACTTCCTGCAAAGTGTTGCTTTGATCTAATGACAAGAAAGGTACAAGGTACTCAGCTCTTTACCAGAGGTGCTTCCTACGGACAGCCGTCATCCGGGATTCCACAGCTATGATGACATCTCCTTCTGCTGACAATACACACACAGCGTTCCTCCTGCAGCAAACATACAACATTCCTCCTACAACACACACACAACATTCCTTCTCTGCCCTGTCTTTTTTTCTTTTTCCTCAAGATGTCTTAGGAATTAAACACTAGGTTTCTTACTACTGAAAACGTGCAGTGAGCGCACACAGGGTCTGAGTCTGAGAGCCTGATGTTGGTGTCAAATGTCCTCCGTGCAGATCAACAGACTAAACCAAGAATTGAAAAGATTCTGAGTTTCATGGGAACATCATCTAGAACATACAGACGGGGAAAAAAAAAGAGGGAACCAGCTTTCCTTGTTGCTTCCCTTGCCTCAGGTCAGGGGAGCATTTTGCTATATTACCAGTTTTCTACACTAAAGTTTCCTTTAACTTTTAAGTTCCCAAACAGAAAAGATATCATAAATAGATTATTTTGTTTTTTAATTAGCCAAAACAACGGAAAATTTCAGTATATGGGAACTTGTTAGATTTTTTTTTTCCAGCAGAAGAGAGAAGAACCTATATAAATGGCAATAAAATACACTGTTCCACCGATGCAAGGACCAGAAGTTCTTCTCCAGGCTGGCATGGAGGGAGTGGTGCAGGGCACACTATTAAGTTTAAAACATGCTTCATAACAACAGCGCTAAACATAACAACTGCTAAAACTGATGACGTTGCACAAACATGCAAGTGTGTGGAGGGTGTAATCAGGAACAAGCTCTTCAGGGAGGAAACTCCGCTGCAGGAGCCTTGCCCAGACATGCCAGCAGAGAAGCAGGAAAGCCAAAACTCAGTACCCAGGAAGCCTGACAGCAGGTCTTGCCAGTAAATACCAAGGCAGTAGAGAAGTACTACCTACACTAGAAGGAAACCAAATTAGAGACCACTTTAGCAAACAGGACAAACAAGTCTACAGGCACAACTGGATACATCCGAGAGTACCCTGAAAGACCAGGCCAGTGTCATCGCAAGGCTGCTCTCCATCATCTTTGGAAAGGTCAGGCAGACCAGGCAGGTCCCCACTGCCCAAAGGCAAATACCACCCTCATTCTCAAAAAGGGGAAGAAAGAGGATCCCGGAATTAAAGGCCACCCAGACAAACCTCAATCCACGGGAAGGTTATCGAACAAATTCTCAAACAAAACGGTTTTCACCATTTCTAGTTGTATGTAGGTAACCAAGACCAACCAGTACAGATTTACCAAGGGAAAAAAACCACATCTGACCAGCTTGATTGCCCCCATGCTGGGATGGCTGGTTCTGTAGCTGAGGTGAGAGCAGTGGAGAAGACACAGTAGTCTTTCACGAGGTCTCCCACAGTGACCTTGAAGGTAACCTAAGGTTAGATCCAGGTGTATGGACAAGAAGATGGTTGAAAATCTGGCTGAATGTGTTTCAAAGAATTGTGATGAATATTTTTAAGTCTAGCTAGCAGCCAGCTACAGTGACATTCTTCAGGGGTCCCATCCTGGGAACAACATTCCTGAACGCTGTTAACCTCTTGGCCAGTGGAACGCTCTCTCGCCAGCTTCAAAGATGACACCAAATCGGGGGAATTGGTCAACACACTGAAGGGCTGGGCTGGCCTTGGGTTGAACCTCAGCAAACTGGAGGAAGGGGCTAACATAAACCTCAAAGTTCAGCAATGGTGAATGGTAAGTCCTGCATGTGGGGTGGGATAACCCTGCACAACAAAGCACCCTGCATACTCACTGGCTCAGCAGAAAAGGGCTTGGGGGTCCTGCTGTAGAGTAAGTTGAACGTGAAACAGCAGTAAGTCCATGTGGATATAAAGGCATCCCAGGCTGCAAAGTCTGTGCCACTAGATCATGGGAAGCGATTAATTCCTGCTACTCAGCACTTGTGAGGCCACACCTGGAACAGTGAACAGTTTTCAAAGGCCTCATGTAAGAGTGATCCTATCAAAACTGAAGCAAGCCCAGATGAGGGCCATCCAGATGGTCAGGGGACTGTAGCACACCACGCATGAGGAGCAGCCGAAGGAGCTGGGTCTGTTCAACCTGGAGAACTGGAGATGAAGGGTGGAGGGGAACTGACTGCAGACTGCACAGACTGAAGGGAAGATATAGAGCTGGAGCCTTCTCTGAGGCACACAGTGAAAAGACAAGAGGCAATAAACATGGGCTGCACTAAGGAAGATCCCTATTTGACAAAGAAATCAGTGAGAACAGTCACTGAGAGATGGAAAAAAAAATCCATCTTTAGAAACTCAGCTAACAAGGCCACAAGCCACTAGACCTAACTTTGAAGACAGTCCTGCAGGAAGCAGGACTAGCTGCCCTCCAGAGGTCTTTTCCAAGCTGCATTATTTTGTAATTTTATTGGTATAAAACATACATGAGTTTTCTTTTAACATGCACTGGCTTTAAGCCAACACAATGCTTGCTGCCAACAGTAAGGTTATTCTGGATTTACATATGCATTAAGAAAACCAAAATTGGCCTGGTTCCACAGGAATGGGATTCTGCAAATTGCAGGAAATAATGGGGAGGGGAGAATTCCAAACAATATGAGGTTGCAAAATATACCTATTATAAAATGAGAAAGACAATTCTCTGCAACAAGAAACATCAGAGTCTCCTTTTCTCTTGATATACCAAGCAGACATTGAGCTCTCCTCTCTCAAAAGACTTCCTATCTAATCACTAGGCCATTTCCATAAATACCTGAGAGTCTTTGACATTAGTCCTCACTTTGCGCTCAGCATGTTTATAGCTGTGGGGTGTTTCCAAGTCTAACATTGCTACTCATTTCAAGGGGTAACAAGTAGTGGACAGATTCCAAGAGTTAAATAAAAGACCAAGGTAACTTAAACAGTAACATCCTGATTCACCAACTTAGAAACGTATCTAAACTCAAATAAAGAGATTGCTTAATTAAAATAAATGAGGTATGACTCTTGCTTGCAGGAAAATTATGAGGGAACCACTGGAATGGTTTCCACCTTTAGCTCTCCACCCTGCATTGCTCGTCAAGCTGTGGCCAGCACTGCAGGACTGGCTGCATGGCAAATGCATTCCCTCCCGAGCCGTGGGGTTTGCAGCCCAGCACCTCACTGTGAACTGCAGCCAGCAGCAACGCCAGGAGAGCTGCAAGGCGGTAACGGAGGGCAGTAACCAGCGTCCCAGATAAATTGTCTTAAAAAATAGGTCAGAGTCTTCATAGGCTCATTGTCGTGCACACAGGCAAGCACTCTGAGGAATCACAGCCTTAGAAATAACCTATATATGCAATGTGTGTCTCAAATAGCTCAATAAAATCCCCTGAAAATTTGAAATTTTAGTTATCACCTTCAACCATCCAGATTATGCTCTTGTTTTAACAAAAAGTAAATGGGCAGCAGTTCACTGCTTGAAAAGTTAAGAAGCCTACTGTGCATCAAAGAATTGCGTTTATATATGTGTATGTGTGTGTATGTATACATGTGTTTGTTTATAGTCTGCATATGGCATTCCAACATAGCTATGTCAGTCTTACAAGATCTTCTTGCAGCCACTTCTCCAATTGTTCCACAGTACAAACAGACCTTGTTTAAACAAACAAATTTAGACACTAGCAGCAGTCTCACCAAGGCAACAGGGAGCTCCCTCAGGGCTGCCAACTTTCCAAAAAAGCCGTGAACGTTGCACCAGTCTGCAGGTCTGATCGGCATGGTTGCACAGCAAGGTTAACTGACCATTGCCCTTGCTGGCTTAAAACTACATTCAAAATTACGGTATGAGTATACTACAGTATAACATAGAACTGACCGAAGTGTAGGTATTCATTTACAGCCTGCAGTTCTTACACAGTATGCTAAACTCTCAAGAGCTGAGAGGTAGGCTGGGACGTAAAAAATTACACGAGACATGGTAAGATTTTTATGCCATCAGGCTATTTTTCACTTTTACTTAGGTATATTCTAAAGTATAAAATATAAACATAAAAAAATTTCAAATATAAAAGCTGGGAGACACTTCTGAATTCAGGCATGTTTACAAAATAGGTCCTGAAAAAATATCAGTGGCCCTGACAAATTTCAATTACATTTTATTTTTGACTGCCTCGTGTTATCCCAGTCCTTAAAAACTATTAGTTGGAATTTGCAAGCATAAACACAAAGATTACATTAACAAAATCTAAAAACAGTTTGAATAATCCTTACGCTTACCTGTTGGCTCTTTGCCTTCATCTTGAGTCTTCTCAAAATGAACCAGTAAATCTTTGGAGACAGTCTGCACATCTGTAAGTATTCTAAAAGAAAATAGACTTATTAAAAGGTTACCAAGCAATGCCAAATGGGTCCACTGCAATCAACATACAAGACATCCCAAAAAAAGAACACAGCTAGAAAGTGCCAAGAAATATAAAAAGTAGAAAAATAGATTAGCTCTGAGGAATAAAGGATATTTTGTCTCTTAGTTGCAAGCTCCAATACAACCATGCTAGAGAGCAAAATGCCTTCCATCAGCAAGGATCACCTTCTTATTTCATTCACTTGACTTTAGATTCAGGATCATGGAACATAATAGAGACACTAATTTTGAATTTCAACAAACAGGCCATGAACTGTACAAGTAAAAAGAATGATCATTCTTAACCTTGATTATTCTGCCAGTGTATTAACATCATGGTACCTGCATCTCTGCACAGTTGACATTTGTTGAAGGTCTGAGGTTGGTCTTTTCCAAGGATAGGAAAGGAAGGACATCTAGTTCCAAGTAGTAACAAGATGGTATTTCTCAAAAACTTAGCAAAAACAACAGATTTTATTACATGAAATTGACCTTTCTTGGTGAAATTGAAACTCAAAATAGGAAGGCTGTAAGGCAACAGTGCAAAGGATTCCATGAGCAACACATCAAAAGCAGCACTGAGCATTTGGAAATGACTGGCTACATAAAGCAACCAGCTTGCTTTCACTGAGAGCAATCACTACAGTATGTATTGCTAAAATACATTATGAAAATCCTTACAGATTAAAAAATCATATGATACAGCAAACATAATAAAAAAATGTAATGTCTATAACTAGCCACAGTTAATACCAGTAGCCTGACCATATAGAAAGAAATCGTCTTTCTTCCATTACAGGCATCAGTAGGCAGCTTTTTTAATATAGCTGACTTAATTTAATAGATCAAGGGGAGGGAAACAATCTACACAGGCCAAGAACAAGTTTGGATCATCTTCATTCCCCCAAACAGGTAAAATAGAAGAATACTGAGAGAAAATGAAGAAGTCTTTTCCTTCTGTAGTGTCCTAACTGAAAACATAGGAAAACAAACAAACAAAAACCCTATCCAGACATTGACCCTCCCAGCTACCATAAAAATAGTAAACAACTTCAAATGCAGGTCTTCACACAGTCATTTGCTACAAAATTGCAAAAATACATGCAGTTTATCAAATGTTGAAGAACAATATTAATATATTAACTATATTAATATGTGCACTGTTAATGTTATTCATTACAATTATTTGCCTAAACTTACAGATATTTAGTCACAATCCTTTAAATACATACAGCTAGTCAAAGTACCAAAATCTGAAAATCACATTCACAACTGCTGACAAAAAAAATAAAAGAGCTGTCAGTAATTCACACTTTCCATTCACCCAGTGTCCACTGCAGCAGTGGACACTGCTGCAGCCACCTCCTTCTTTTCCTGGTGTTTCTAAGACAGCGTCTTTTCCCACTGCAACCATCTTGCTCTCATCTCATTCCTGGATAATTTTGTACCATGTGGGCTCTGTGTGCAAGAATTAATTTTAGTGTGGTTTATCTTATGGGAAATATTCTCTGTTGAAAACACTGTATTCGTGTTATCAAAGAAGTTAAGATTAATGTAATGCTTAATTTTAAATAAAATGATGTCCTTCACGCACAGAGTTGAGACCAGATGGTAAACCATAATGTTGTAGTTCCTGCCTAACTTCTGAAGTTTTATTGCAAGCTATTGCAGGACTTTTGTTTTGTTTTTCCTCTCAAACTAATTTTTTCTGCAGGTAGGCTGAGACAAAGAACATAAGTGAGTAACGAGGGATCTCTTGGTTATAGTGTCCTCTGAGCGAGCACAATCCCTCTGCCACTTACGTGCTTTTTTCCAAAAGGGATCCCTGCAGCTCCTATGGGAACGCTCTTGCAGCACTGCTTCCAGACTCGGGTTCTTAGGCAGGCTCACTTCTATTTTCCCTGTACCGTAATCCAAAGCAGCATAGATCCTTAATCTGCTCAACTGTTCCTCTACATCTGATTTACAAGCTCATCCACCAGGCTGCTTTCAAGTGGCAGCAAGCATATTACTACATATTTCTTGTAACATAGTCTCCACCTTGCAATTAAACTCTTCTCTCTGGCTGCCTTGCCCAAAGAAATATTTTGTAATATACATGTGTTTATCTTAGCAAGCAAGCTGTGCAAACCCTTATTTGTACAAGTACTTCGTCAGACTTGTGTTGCCTTAGGCTTTCTCAGTGATTAAGTATGGACCTTATTTATTTCACCCAAATGAGGCTAAACTGGAAAACATGCAGCTTTTTGTCAAGGCTTCTTAATTTTGTTTTCATCTTTCATTGGTTGTTTCTGCTGAGGACAACGTGATGTACTTTCTCTTTCGACATGAGGCTTGTTTGCTTATTTAAGAACTTCATAACAAAGCAGGTAAAAAAAAAATCCTTCTTCCAATCAGTGTTTACCTCTGACTTCCTCATTCTTCATGACCATGTCATAAAGAATTACTGCTGTTTTCCATCAATGGCAATTTGTTATTTTTGTTTTTTTTTTTTTTCCCCCTAAGCTTTTTTTATATGTTCTCCAAGACACCTTAGCAATATACATTCCACTAACACTAATCCACATGAGAGCTGCTTTCAGTAGTACGAGCTGGGTCTACATCTGCACATTTCAAAATACTTTTCATTGGCTGGTAGGCGTTTTCAGCAGCTCACTGTGGCATTTTAAAACAAGATGGAATCCTTAAGTAATCATTTGACAAGTCTTTTGGTCGCAAAAAGAGAGGGGTTAAATTACCTGTGGGAACCACTGAAACCTTAATGATCTTGACACTCTGCCCAGAAACTTTGGAAACTAAACCTCATCATCTGGCTCCCATTCTGAGCAATTCTTCTTTCTCAATTTTGCATTAATCTTGTAAGTGCTGAATGTGGTACTTTAGAAGAAAAGTCTGGGAAGGGGATGAAGAGGGAAGGCCTCAGAATAAATCTAGAATCACAAATCTGTTCTAGATTTCTAGACAGTGAAGTCATTCTGACTTAAGTCAATATATAAGAACATAGCAGCAAAGCTTCCATAGTTCATCAGCTAAATAGAAACTTGTGACCAAGACTCACATAATAGATGAGCAAACATGACATCTCCAAGCTGTGAGAACCTGCGAATTGTTACATAAGACATTTTAATGATGCTTTCTCCCTTTCCACTATGTAAGGGGAAAAAAAGGATAAGACAGTGGTGTGTCTTACCTGTGTCAAAACACTAAAAATCACATGCAATTTGTTTCCTACCTTCCTACTTTCTTCTTCTTACCTCCTATTGGGAAGGTAAAGAGTCCCTTAGTACAATGTACTTCGCAGAGGCATAGCTGTCTAGTCTAGCCACTCTATTTATTAATTATTCCCCTTTTTAATGTAGGGCAATATCATAATATATTCCTTATTGGCTCTATTTAAACTTTCCCTGTTCACTGTCCTCAAAGAATGGGTTAGACAGCCTTCAATTAGCTTTCATGTCCTTATGAGATTTAAAAAGGGGCCAACACATCAGTCGAGATATGTGCCTACTCTCACAAAGTCAGCTGATCTGACAAGCAATTAGCTTTCATCGAGTAAACTAAACGGGTTTCTCAAATTACTAATGTAACTTTCCCCCATACAAATATATATTTTAAAGTAACACAAAAGCTTAATGCAGAACAAAGGCCAAAGTTAACAGCTGAGATCTATTTCAGTATATGCTATTGTTGGCACACAACTCTCAGTAAAGCCTATCTTTATTTGCAAAGAGTAAACCCCCCCCCTTCTTTTTTCCTTTCCTTTTGTTATGATTAAATGTTTCCAAGAATTAGGCCATTTTGTTTAGTGAGCAAATGAGTTTTAGAGACAGCTAAGAACTATGTACGTGAATGAGAAGAAATGAACAATATATCTGTATTTTTTGCCAGAAAGGGTCTATTCAGCAGCTGGAGTATACTACAACCCTTCACTGACCTTGGTACAGATTTTCATGCTCCACTCTGACCTACACAGCAAAAATCCAGCCCTGAAGCTGAAATATTCTATTAGCTGCCTCTATATGCCTATTTGTAGGGAATGCAATAAAGTCTGGTCATACAGAACTCATTATTTCCTCTTTCTCATTTCTGAGGTCAGAGTGATTCAATTTCAGCCTTATAAAAGATCTTTTTACCTCTGTCCATTTTGCTAGAATCTTTCTTCCTGTTTCCCCTGAAGCCTCACTTTCACGATACAAAATGAATGCATAAAATTTGCTACCTAACCTCAGACCTCCACTCCAGGAGGACAACACTGTTTCACGGGACAACAAATATGCACAGATTTTTACAAAATAATAACAAAGAAGTCTTTACTCCAAAAAATGCATCAACTGCATTTCTAGTTCAAGTCTTTGTTATATCCTTTTCAAAAGAAAACCAGAAACAAAGTACATGCTAAACAACTTTTTAAAACAAAATACAAGGAGATTAAACTACAGCAGTACTTTAATGTCACTGCAAATGATTTTTTTTTAATTCTCTTTCAGCATTTTTTATAAGGATAACCTGCACGCCTTTTCCTGCTAAATTATGTCTGGGGTAGAACAATGCATAGATCAAAATCTACTAACTTACGAAAATCATAACTTTCAAGAGTCAACATAAATATTTGTATAGACTGATCAAAGTTATAAAGCACTTTTTTGGCAAATTAATTAAGTGAAAGTGATGTTCTAGTTTTAGCTATTTTAAGATTCAAGAAGTAAAAAAATCCAACCAAAAACTTAAGAAGATTTTAAAATGTTGTTCTTTTCCATAAAATGTTAGTCTAGAGTTAGGTCCTAAGAACAGCACAAGTTTATCCAGGAAAACAAAATCCACAGTAGAAAAAGCTATAATGATGAAAATGGAGCAAACCAACCATTTACCTGAGAGAGTCAGGTAAAGCTTCAAAGTGACATACCATGAAACGTGTTACGTAAACAAATACCAAATTAGAATTAACAGAAAACTAAGTATCAACCTGCTACAATAACGCAGGGATGTGGGGATGAATACCTAGTATTCAACAATATTGTCAAACTAAGAAGTTAAATTTTGTGTCAGGGGTTTTGCTCTTCTATCCTTCAAATGCATCTTTCCAAAGACTCTAGAAGACAAGATAGCTTCTTTTAACAGTCAAGTCCTTAGAGTGATGAAGTAACAGGAGAAAAGGAATGCTAAGACAGAGCATCCACTAAGGTCTACCTTATCCTTGTTATCTCCTAACACTTCTCAAATTACGTTTTTTTTTTGTTTTGTTTTCTATGAAATTATACCAAGAGACTTGTGTTCTAAAATAAATAAACCTACATTAAAAGTCTGAGAAAGGAATTCACCTTTCCTCTCCACCATTTGCTTTAAAAGATAGGTTGGGCACAAATTTTGTTGCCCTTAACAGGAAGATGCTCTATCACTTGACAAAGGGAAGGGCAAATCAGTAAGTAAGGCTTATTGCTTCAGATGCACCAGGGAAGAGAGATCCAATTCTATAGCCGCAGTTACAGTTATTTTGAAGGTCCACGAAGTGAATTATGATGGGTAATATGTGAAGAGCAACTGATTCTGAACTTTAAAAGTCTTAAATGTTACTCTACACACAGTGACACAAGTGGATATTCAAAAGTGTGACTCACTTTTTCTGGACTACCTGAACTTTTCTATTTCAGATGTTTGAGAGCGCTTGCAATCTCACTGCATGCTTGAAAAGCTATTAATCATTTAATTTACTGGACTATAAGAGCCTAGTAGCTTACCAGTGTTTTTAAATGGGGTTTTAACTGAGGGTTTTCAGCTAGAATTCCATCTATTTGCTAAGCTGTAAGCAGCTGAACTATGCAGGCTAAACATACCTCTGTTATCAAAAATACCATACACAAACTTCTGCAGAGCTCATTTCTGGGTTTACAGACCTCTGTGCTATACAATGGACACCATGAAATTAGATATACGCAAGTAAGATGCAAGCGAGAGTCCATATAGAACAATGCTATTCAGATTGCAGTAATACTACATGTTAGAACAGAACAAATTAGGCTCTTGTCACAATTGTTTCATTCTAGCCTCAATAAAACACACTTCTTGCTCTGTATTACATAGTAAAGTTAGGATTATACAGATAAATCTTTTGTGGAACTGAGTGGTAGTAAAGAAGAAGAAAAGTTGTGAAAAATTGGTAAATTAGTTTGTTAATATAAATACTTAAGGTACTTTTTACCTGGTTTCATAGTTTTCTGTAATGTTCATTGCATTTTCATCCTGTAATTTTTTCGTAAGAATCTCTCCACTGTTAGGCATGCCGACAAGCCCTCTAAAGCTGGTCACAAATATGCTTGAGAACTGTGCGGGTCAGGCATAAATAAGCGACTTAGACTGAAGAAACCAACAATAATTGGTTATTTGTTTTAAAAAAAAAAAAAAGCAAAAGAACATAATAGAAGAGGAGGAGACTACTGCTACAGAAGCTATTTCTTCCCAATTTTAACATGCTTGAAATGTCGCAGTTCCCGTGAGCTGCTTTCTGCTAAACTTTCCTTTTAATTCAGTTTTCTTTAATTATGCATGAGAAGAATTTTAATGAGTTTACAATGCTTTAAGATGCAAATCTTTCCTTTTGCCAAGATTTCTAGCGAATCAGTTCACAGAAGCTGAAGCTATTGTGCTTTTCTTAACTTCAATTTCAAAAGAGAGTATTATGCAAAGTTCTTTTTCTTGAAGAAAATGCAGATTAATTACACTAGGAAATGCCTTAGAGTCAGTGATACCTATGCAACCCAGTATTGTAATGGCCAAATACTCACTTTGCTAGTGTCCCAACTACCAGCACATCATTAATTTCTACTCACTAAACGCAACCTAGCATATATTGAGTTTCTACAGATGACTTTGGGATGTAAGCCTAAATTTAGCCACTTCGTCTACTTCCATACTAGTAAATGAAACAGATCCAGGGAATGGCTCAAGCCACCCACTGTGAGCACTTTCCCTGGGACAGTTCTGGGCTGTGCCAGCTGGCATTTCCCTGCAGTGCCTGGGGAAACAGGGGATAACCCAGGCCAAGGGCTGTTCCGGGGAGGCCGAGTTAATCACCACCCTGTCTGAAGGAGGAAGAGAAGGATACAAGTTGTACTGCGCCACTTGGCCTCAGGGCTAGAAAACATGCTCTGGACTGCTTTACTTAGCCCTATAGCCACAGCCATAGCGAACAGATTAATGTAAGATTAGCAAGCATCAGTTCAGTCTAATTTTCTATAAATATTTGTGTTTTACTCAAATTTATTATTGTATGTGGTATATTGTACCACACATAATTGCTTGATTCTGTATAGTAAAGTTTGAAATGAAAGCGATATGAATGGGTGGGATACTGTAATAAACAAGATGCTCTGCACTGAATTTGCCTGTGCTGGTGAAACAATTCCAGGTATTCTTCAATTAATGCAGTGCTCAGTAGGAACAATTTGCACCCTCCGATGATTTTACAAGTTGCAGTTTAAAGGATGTTATGAGCACAGCCACTTTCTTTCATGTCTGTATCTATCTGCGTGCAGCTAGCATGGGACTGTGTTAGACTCACACTGAATGTTTGCAGTAGGACAGGCTGCTCTTTCCAGTTATAGGTGAACATTTCTGGGTTGTGACAAGCTCACAAAGTTATGAGGGTAATTTTATGAGATGAATAAAGCCCATGTAATGTTTACGTCCTTTGCAGCACAATTACGATTGGTACCTTTGAGGAATTAGTGACTGAAGCTTTGTGTTAAAGACACTGCCACTGCAAACTTGCACTGTCACAAGATCCCAAACAGAAATATTACAGACGCCAAAACAAAGCTATGTTGTTACCATGGTCAGTAACCAGCCAAACTGCCACGCAGAGATCAGGCTCAGTGTGGGAGGAGTACATGGCACCCCTCCAGGACAGGACACCTTGGGTTTAAATCACATCACTGCTATGGCAACACAAGGCCACACAGGGCCACGCGCTCCCTCACTCCTTCACTTGCAAGAGTGGTTTTGCTTTGCTGAGAAACCTGCGTTCCTTTAAAACAGACGATGAAGTGTGTCAGTAAGGGATACTGCTGGCTGTTCAGTCCACTTGAACCAAGTGGGTTGTTGACTTGCATCACCAAACAAACCTGTAGCCAACAAGGCAGTTACAGGCCCATATTTTTAAATTCTTTAATTGGAAAAAAGCATACAAGTGTCAGTGTTTTCTGTTACAAGTGTGATATTAAACTATTAGTCCTACTGCTATTCTGGACTCCCAGCACCCAGACGGTCAAAAAAGACCCAGTAAAACATGTGCTACCTTTACAGTTTCTATTTCAAAGGCTTTATGACACTTTGTCATAAAAACGACACCATGGCATCAGTCCTCATAGAGCCTGGCAGTTTTCCAGCTTGCTACTAATAATACCAACTCTCTATCAGCTATTTTCCTGAATGGCTATTAATTTCATTTACTGTGATTACATGTAACTTTTACCAGAAAAAAAAAAAAAATCTTTTGCTTCTTATAAAATTAAATATTAAATTTTGGTCTCTAAAATATTTAAACCAAAATAAAAATATAGTCACCTCAGCACCTCCTCTCAAACTAGAATAAGTGCCAGAGTTCAAGCAAAATTGTGAACAATAAAATCTACTAATGACAAACCCAAAAATTTCTGCAAAGATTATTTGGGCTGTACCTCCATTAAGTCTTACTAGACAAATGAGTCTCAAAGCATATCTTAAAGATCAAAAAATCTTTGCTAACTTGGGCCAAGCAGCAGAGGATGAGAGCAGATTCCAAAATGAAAAGCCACAGACAAGCTGTGTCTGTTTAAACCCAACACACTCTTTATGAAGAAGTTTAGATTAAAAAAAGTATAATTTCTACCCTAGCTGTGTTACCCTGTACTTACAGAACCAAAGCAAATCTCTATCAACATATCTAGGCTAAAATAGAGACTATGTGTACATTCATCAGGAAAAACACAGTTTAAGCCATAAAACTCATTATCCTATCCAAAGTCATAACCAGCTACATGTATCAATATTCAAACAAATTTTCAGTGGCAAACACTCTTTAAAAATGTTTTCTCTCATCAGCCATGTCACAGCAGAGAATTTCATTTTGTTTTAAAAACAGTGAATTCTGCTTTCTAGGCAATTGTTTCACAACTATAGAAAACTAGCAAACAAACCAGATCAGCTCTAATCAACCAAATCAGGAAAAAAAAAAAAATCACAAAGCTCCCTGAGTGCCAAAAATAAAAGCATCCTAAAATCACGCAGGGATGCTGCCAAAAAACTGTAGCAGCAATTCAGCTCTTCATTTCAGCAGCAATTTACCCCTTGGCCTCTCAGATGCTGCTTGCAGTCACAGCCTTGCAGTTTAGAAGCCGTAATTCATGAGAGATGGTGTATGGTCAGATAAAAGAAAAAAGTACAAACAAGGGCAGCTATTTAAGAGCATCTTGTGCAGTAGAGATTAAAGGATAAACACATACTGGTCACAGCACATGAAGATGCTGTATGTGCCACAAGCCAGGTGGTAGGTTGTGTTTGTTTTATGGTAGCGGTGAGGACATCCATTTTAGAGGAAAATGCAGAGTTCTCTGATGGTTACATAAAACAGGCAGTAGGAGCCAAGTGACCCAGGCCTGCCTACCTGCAAAGAACTTCTCAGCTTGCTTTTCTGTTTACACTTACATGCAAATTCAGTATTGGCAAGTAAAAAGTGACGTGATTCAGAGTACTGCAAGGCAGCAGGAGGGAACGAAAAGCCAAGATGGTCATCTGAGAAACAGGAAAGCAACCGCTGATTAGGAACAACTGCAGCCCTTAGGAGACAAGGTGTGTAGCAGAAGACACCTAAGTTGGGAACATGCCCTGTCATTGGGGGAGCCAAGCACATAGTGCAACCGGTGCTTTAATTGCTGAGTAGTGTGTCTGCATGTTTAAGGAATGTACTACATTTATCACTAATTGTGAGAAGTGGCATGTAGCTAAATGCGCTGTACGAGAATCCTCTTTGTTTTGCACTGGCAAATAGGAAAGATTTTGGAGAGCAGGATCCCACTTCCCTGGGTAGCAGTATGAGGGCAGTTCTCAGACTGGATGTCGGAGGTGCAGGTGAGGTGAAAAAGAGACTGATAACTCCTGTATTTACCCTAATCCAAAACCCTATTACCTTACCACTTTTCCCACCAATTCTCTAAATAAATTAGGAGTTGGGTGTCCCAAGTGGAACACAACACTAAGAAAACAAACACCTGATACTGAAGACAAAGTCGTAGGTAAATATAACCTGATAGCTCGCTCTGATAAAGTGAGAGGAGAGTAAACAAAGCAAGAGACCCAGTCCTCACCGACAGAGACACACACCCACCAGCCCATCAGGGACTTTTCTGGCAGACTACTTACCGACAGCTGCTGCTAGTAAGAAACTACTCACAACTCTGTATTTACCAATATATACCCATAGGAGGGTTTCTACTCACGGAAACTATATGCTAGCTCTTTACACTTACTTTAAATTAACCCTTGAAATCCATCTCAGTGAATTTCACTGCGCTCACAAACTCTCTTGCCTGCTAAAACGTTCAGCTGCCATAAAGCTATTAACACCTTTAAAATCTATTCTTGAACAGGAATATTATCTCCGAGACTGTAACTTTATAGCTTACTTATTTTTAAGGTGAATATCATCACCAAAATAAACCAGCATTTCCTCAAAAAAAAAAAATGCTTCTAGATCTAATATTTAACAAATGGCACTCTGGCATTATTTTACAAAACAAGTTCCACACTTACTTTTTAATATAGATATGGAACTGCCCAATACAGATAATTTTTCTGATGATTCTTCTTGCAAATAATTGTAATTTACAACAATATTTTTTAATGTGGTTTGAACTGTCCCTTTCATTTTTTTTTCCTGTGTGAAGACCAGTTTGCATAAGTTATGGTTTCTGGTAATGTTTTTAAAGTACAGTAAGAAGTTACATTACCACATCTCTAGGGAATTTCGAGTTCACAGTCCATGCTGGGAATGAACTTTTTTCCCTGTGGCCGATTAGCTTTTTAGCTCTGTTGCCATTCATGGAACACTGCAAACACTGGGTGGAAAAAAAAATACATATATATACATAAATATATATATATTTTTCCCCATTGCAAGGAATACATCATTTCCATTTCTCTTGAACTTGAACCCAACCTGTCCTTGCTTCGTACACCCTCTGCACACACTGTTATCCCGTCGTGACATTCCGCACCGGCTCTTTCTGTCGCTCCCCCCACTAAGAGGAGCCCCGGCCGCACCCCCCTCCCCGGTGCCGGTTCCCTCGGGGGCGGGCGGGCTCGCGCTCCCGGCCTGGGCCCCAAGGCCCGAGGGAGGGCGGACATCTTGTCTGAACGCGCTGCGCGGAGCCGAACCGCCGCCAGCGGGAGGAGAAGGGAAGCGGCGGGGGAGACCGGGCCGGCGGCCGGGGCCGTAAAACCGGTACCGGGGCGGCGCCTCGACGTCACGAGGCCCCGCCCCCTCCCGCGGCTTTACCGGGCGGTGACGTCACGCACGGGACTTCTAGAGCGTTCCAGAGCGGTGACGTAGGGCAGCGTCATTCCAGAAGATTCGGCCGGGGC
>JAWLRI010001078.1:468963-482800 GCA_034781795.1 Crypturellus tataupa
CCTCCATGACCCTCTGTCCCTCCGTGTCCCTTTCTGTCCCTCCCTGTCCCTCCATGTCCCTCTGTCCCTCCATGTCCCTTTCCCTGCATGTCCCCTTCTGTCCCTCTGTGTCCCCTTTCTGTCCCTCCATGGCCCTTTCTGTCCCTCTCTGTCCGTCAGTCCCTCCATGTCCCTCTGTCTCTCCGTGTCCCTTTCTGTCCCTTCATGGCCCTTTCTGTCCCTCCATGTCCCTCTGTATCCCTCTGCCCCTCCGTGTCCCTCTGTCCCTCTGTGTTGCCTCTTTACGGCCTCACTGCGTTGCCTGGCAGGACGCGAGCGCGGGCGGGATGCCGACGTCCCCGCGTCCCCTCCGCGTCACCCCGATAAACACCTCCCCGCCCCGCGCGGGGCCTTATCGGCCGGCAGCACCCGGCGGCTGCTGCTGCTTTGAAACGTGGGGAAACTGAGGCAGGGATGGGCTGGAGGGGGGTGACACCCCAATTCCTCCTCAGAGGGGAACCCCTTTCTCTTCCACCTGCTCCTGGGGTAGGATTGGGTGCTCCTGGGTCTGGCAAAGCTGCGGCCGGGGCTGCTCACGGCTTCCCTCTGCTTCCAGCACGTCGGCAGCCAGGAAGATGGTGAAGGAGACCGGCTACTACGACCTGCTGGGCGTGCGGCCGGGGGCCACGCTGGACGAGATCAAACGGGCCTACAGGCGCCTGGCGCTGCGCTACCACCCCGACAAGAACCCCAGCGAGGGCGAGCGGGTAGGCGCGCACCGGGGCGGCCAGCGCGGAGCGGGCCTGGGCCTCAAGATGGGCGCCCGGAGCAGGCGGAGCTCGCGCGAGCTGCGGGGGGGCCAGGCCGGCGCGGCGCGCACCTGGGCCCCGCTCGCCTGCCTAGGAGCTTCCTCTCATTCAGATTAAATTCCCCGTCTGCCCAAAGCGTGGCTCTCGCTGTAGTGTAGTGCGATTAAGTGGGGATTCCCGCTCTGCAGCAAGCATGCGCCAGGCAGTAGGCCTGGTGGCAGCAGGCCTAAAGGAGAAGTGGGCCCCTTGGCTCCCTCTCTTATTGTGAGCACAGCTTCTATTGGTGCCCTCGTTGCTTACAGCTGCTAGTGGATGTCCGTTCTCAGTGGTGATGCTTGTTAAAACAGGCAAAGGTGAAGCAATTGCCGGTGTCCTGATGGCCCTCATGTTGTATCAGCTGCTGTGAAGGTCGATGCTGGCACTGGCTGCTTGGGCTGCTGTGTGTGTCAGAGTTGTGCTGGGTTGAGTTGTACTCCCAAACACAGTAAAGTTTTTTGAGGGAACTGGGAATGCAGATGTGGAAGATAACAGTCCAGAAGAACACATTGGGCAGTATGGAGGTAAACTGTTTACAGCAAAAAAGCTTATATGTCATTAGAGACACTTGCCTCCCTGTGTTGCCCAAGGGGATAAAGGAGCACCATATTTGGAGAGTAAGAGAAAACTAATCAAACTTGAATGATAGGCTCATTGATGTCATATATAGGAGCAGAAACTATATTTCTGATGTGCTCTTTTACAAAACTAAACCTTCCAGCCTGGGGGGTGGAGGGGTTATCAGTTTTCCTAGCCATGAGTAATTCACAGTCAAACTGGAATCACTCATTTTAGTAAAAGGAGAAAATCCCTGATAGTTTTATAAAGTCTGTAATTTGGGGGAAAAGCTGGTATTTTTTTCTTCAATGCTTTCATTTGTAATGAGTACTTAACACTAGTATCTTATCACTTAAGGTTCAATCTCCTAGTTTTAGCTGAATACAGCAGCAAAGCTGCCATGAAGGATCCTGTGTAGCCCTAGAGTGGTACTGCTGTGGCCAGGGAGCATCTGGGCACCCCCAAGACTTCAGGGTAGTACTGAATCCCTTCCAGCAGGGCATTCGGAGCTGTGTAATGGCTGCCACTAACACCACGATCAAAGAACTATAGTTTGCATATGCTTGTAAGTTAGATGTGACTGAACTTGGTTCACTTGTAATGTGTGGGTAGGGGGGAGGGAGAAAGGGGGTGGTCCTCCTGGACAAAAGTCTGTTACATGTTTGTTTAGGGAGCTTCTGGGGGAAAAAAAAAAGATATGCTACAAGAAAATCTCGTAGCTGCTCCATCTGAAGATCCAGTTGCATAAAGAGGGTTATTTTTCCTCTTGGTCATAGTTGTTCAGAGCTTCTTTTTTCTTTTTAGTTTAAACTCATATCCCAGGCATATGAAGTTCTGTCGGACCCAAAGAAAAGGGACCTCTATGACCAGGGTGGGGAGCAGGCTATTAAAGAAGGAGGCCTGAGTGGCGGCAGCTTCTCTTCACCCATGGACATCTTTGACATGTTCTTTGGTGGTGGAGGCCGAATGAATAGAGAGAGAAGAGGTACACAGTTCTAAACAAGTTCTAGAAACTCTAATCATGCACTTAAGCATAAAACACATGTGGTGTGGTACTGCTGTTCTGCTAAGTGCACATAGTGTGGTTATTACTAGTTGCAATAGTAGATGAAGTAAGCTATGATTTTAGTTGTTATAGTAATAAGATTATAATAAAATGGATGATAACATGATATAGCCATAGCAATCTTTATGATCAATTCTTTTGTTCCTTTTTTTTAAATGGGTATGGATAATCTGGAGGGGAGGGGGAAGGCTAGTGGTCAAGGCATAGTGAGAGCAATTCACATGTTTCTAAGTTGCATTCTTTCCAGATCTTTGTCTAACTTGCTCATAGTGCTTTGGGTAACCTGCTTCAAAGGACACCATCAACTTAAACTTACATAATGTTATATCTCATGAAAACATTTGTGGGAAATTACCACGTGAAAATACGAAACTAAGTACAAAGTGCTGCCAAAAGCAGTGCAGTTTCTTTTTCCATCCTCCATGTTTGTTGAAAGAGCAAGTGGTAAATTGCTGTAAAATCTTTAAAGTCATGCTACAAAGTGGCATGGAAATATAGGTAGACATAATAGCAATGTCTGAATTGACTAGAACTAAAGCTGGTAGTGTCCTTACATCTTGCTATTTCAGTTAAGCTTATGAAATTAGGGCCAAAAGGAGGGCTTATGTGCTTTAATGATGCTTTGCTTAATTACAGCTAAACTTTGTTTTGACATTAGTGGGTGCAGTTCTGGAAGCTGATATTGCACATGCTTTAAAGGGGCTGAGCTGTGCTGAAAGTTTGGAATGAACTTTACATTTCTTCAGTGAGACTGCATGTATGAACAAGTGTAGAAACCTCTAAATAAATATTAGTCCTCATAATAGCTGAACCAAAACTAATCTTTTTTTCTTTTTTTTTCCTCCCCTTTAAGGCAAGAATGTTGTGCACCAGTTAGGTGTATCTCTTGAAGACTTATATAATGGTATTACAAGGAAACTAGCACTGCAAAAGAATGTAATTTGTTCCAAATGCGAAGGTAAAATAAGAAGTGGTCTTGAACACCCTTCACCCCCCATTCCCTTCCCAAAAATATATGTATGTATGTAGTGGAAGAAAGAAACAGTGTGACCTTTTGAACATCTGCAGGGTATATAGTTAGCCTTTAGACTGTTTTTGCCTATTCTAGCCAGGAATAAAGCTATTTCTTCTTCATATCATAGTCCAAAACTAGTTAACAGCAGACTTGAAGTCCCTGAGAATGATGATTAAGGGCATCTTAATTAAGAGTATCTTAATTTGTAGGTTTAGTAACAGCTGTTTTGTTAAAGCCTTCTTTTAGAATTGCTGTGGGTAGAAGTCTTGCTTGTGTTATGCAACTCACTTTACAATTATTAAGTATCTCTAATGACTAGTCATGTTGAGGTAATTTTTAATGAGATCTTACATCTTAGTAGTTTATTAAACTTCTAGCCAACACATTCTTTCCAAAGTGTTAATGGAACATATGGCTTTTGAAGAAGTCAAGTCCCTATGCTGATAGTTCCTTGAATACCAAGATGCATTGGGTGGAGGAAGCAAATGAAATATTGAGTAAAATAAAAACTAAGCTTAATTTTGCCTGCAGAAACTCTGTAAATTTTAGGGCACGTTTTGTGTTGGAAACTAAATTCCAATTACATTAGAAATGTACAACAGTTTGTAGAAGCCACCAAGAAGTTCTCTTGAAGCTAAAAAAATGTGGCTTTCCAATGAGATGTAGCCTATTGTTGAATGAATGCACTTGTTTTGTTTTTTTTTTCCTGTCTTCTTTGAGGCTGAGATCACATTTAACTTTGTTGTTGTTGTTGAAGGTTATGGTGGAAAGAAAGGGTCTGTAGAAAAGTGCCCTGTGTGTAAAGGAAGAGGAATGCAAGTTATAGTTCAGCAGATTGGACCTGGTATGGTGCAACAAATTCAAACTGTGTGTCCAGAATGCAAAGGCCAAGGTGAAAGAATAAATCCAAAGGACAGGTGTGACACCTGCAATGGCTGTAAGGTTGTAAGAGAGAAAAAGATAATAGAAGTTCATGTTGATAAAGGTAAGACTTGTATATTTGCTCTGTGTCTATATGTGTAGTCTAATATTTTTGTAGAGGAAAAAAAAGATTTTTCCTTTTCCCAGGTATGAAAGATGGTCAGAAGATAGTATTTCATGGAGAAGGCGATCAGGAGCCTGATCTGGAGCCTGGTGATGTTATAATTGTGCTTGATCAGAAGGATCACAGTGTCTTTCAGAGGCGAGGGCATGACTTAATTACAAAAATGAGAATTCAACTCTCAGAGGCTTTATGCGGCTTCAAAAAGACCATTGAAACTCTTGATAACAGAGTCCTTGTAATAACATCTAGACCAGGTAGGCTTTCCACGTTCTGGTGCAGTATAGACTGCTTGCTTATTGTTCATTGTGCACGGTTTCAGCAGTTAATAAATTCAAATGGTGCTTAGTTCATTCACTGAGCTCTTTATCATTCTTGTCACTCCTTCTGTAACTCTTCACATGCATGCAGCTAAAAGCTGTATGTAACCTTTGCATGCATAAAGCTTTATGTAGGTCTTAAACCTACTTGGTGGAGTAACAAGGAAAGACTTGGGATTCCGGAAGCTTGAGCTGTCCTTGATCATGAGTTCAGTCTGAAAGCTGTGCTAAGACAAACTAGGTCTTCTATACTAGTGAAAGTAAAATCCTAGATGGCATGATTTTGTATAGGGTGTACAGCATGTTTCATTTTTTTTCCTATCGTGTGATTTCTCTTGGCTGCTTTGGAGTGTCCCCTAGATGCTGTTGGGACACAGCTTTTGAAAATTTTATGGTTATGAAATGTCACTTAAGATTACTTAAAGCTCTTATCTGTGTCCAGGTGAAGTGATAAAACATGGTGACTTGAAGTGCATCCAAAATGAAGGGATGCCTATCTATAAATCTCCACTGGACAAAGGCAGTCTAATTATACAGTTCTTGGTAAGTTGACTGCTTGCTCTTCTGTAGCAAATAATTTCTCATCATAAAGGGTATCTATTCATTTTGGAAAAAAATCATTGTAGGTCCAGTTCCCAGAGCATTACTGGATTCCAAGGGAGAAACTGTCTCTGTTGGAGGCTCTGCTTCCTCCACGAGAAGATGTAATGATCACAGATGACATGGACCAGGTTGACCTGGAAGACTTTGATCCAAGCGAGCAAACCTACCGTAACAGTGGGGGAGAAGCATATGAAGAAGATGAGGAAAGTCCAAGAACAGGAGTACAGTGTCAAACATCTTAAAGCAAGGTGGAATGTATGTCATCTAAAATGTAAATTTTCACAATGAAAACTGCATGGCTGTAATAGCCACTGCTTGTGGGTTTTGTGTTCAGCAAATTGAGTTGCTGCGCTGTCAGTATCACTTTTTTTTTGTAACTAATTTATATTGTGTTCTTGTAGTCTTTATATATAAGGCAAATGTTACACAGCTGAGAACCAACTGAGTTGGTATACATCTTCCTTTGCTGTAAAGGTTCTCAATTTATTTCACCTATGCTATTTATATAAGACTTGCAATATTCATAAGAGCTAAGTGGAGTGTCTTATGTAAATATTTTCATACTGGAAAATTAATTTCATAGAATAAAAGATAGCATAAATGACTTCTAATAAATGGCATTCTTCACATTTATCATGCTCTTATCCACTGTAGAATCACATTTAGGATCATTTTAATGTTGGGCTTTACCTGTATCATCCCCTGTCACTGTTAAATTGCTTCCACTATTTTCTTTGAAGAAGGGAGGTTGGGCTCCTCCCTTATTTACTTAACTGTAGTTGTTATCTTGTACTAGACCTGAGCAGGGAAGGTTACTTTAACAGTTCTGTTCCTTATGATTTACATATGTAATGCCCCATTTCATTTTTCTTAAATCACATCCATCTTAATTAAGCTTGAGCTTTCTCACTTGACTCTTCAGCCAGAGACTGTTTTGTTCCTGTTGAAGGTTAGAGTCAGTTCCTAAGTGTAGTAATAAAACCCAATAGCCTCCCCTTCCTCACTGTTTTATTAGCATACTGTGCTCCAGTAAATTGATTGGGCTGTTTTTCCCCTTTTTGTCTCCTCTGTTTTGTTAGAACAGCTTTCCCTTGCCCTTCCCTCCTGAAGTCAATAGTCACCATCAAAATCCCCAGTAAAAGATGACTAATGTGCCTTCTGTTAACATACAATTGCTAGAACAGGTGGTCAACTTAAATAACCCCTCTCTGCCACCACGATGAGCAAGGACTATCCCTTCCCCTGCCTACAGCTGCCTGCAGTCACTTCTAAACTGAGCTTCTATTAGATGTGCTCAATCCTTTCCAGCTCCAGTCTATTTATATAAAGTCAGGGGGGAAATAGCACTGGTAGAATTAACTGAGCACTTATTTTACCCAGGAGTACATATTTCCAAAAATACATTTTTCCAAGCTTTAGACACAAGTTACTTGCCTCATAATTATTTTTATTTAGAAAGAAAAACCTTTTCCCATGCTAAACAAAATCAAGATTATGTATAAACATATCTGATATCAATTCAGATCAGCATTACTAAAATGCTTCTGTTAAAAAATAACATTTATAAACAATAGTAGAAGAACTGCATCAGAAACCAACCAAAAGGCTGAGGTTGTTTAAAGTGGACAGTCATAAATATGGATTTCTTGGTCATCTCCAACAGATACAATTTTGGAACCACTTCCATTATATTTCACTCCCCAAACCTGCAAATAGAATAGGCAAAGGTTACTGAAAAGAAGAACTGAGAAGAAAAATCAGTATGTTATGATGCAGCAAATCAAGTCATTATCAACAACAAGAAACAAGAGGGAGGGTCCCTTGAAGCAGGGGTTTGTAATCTGGAACCAAGTGTGACAGGGCAATTTCAACAGCAGCTGAGATGGATGAACCACAGTAAAGCAGTGCCACCTAGTTGCCAGTCACTTCTCTGGACAACAGCACTGTTTGGTGCTTTCTTAGATTGCACCTGCAATGAATCTGCCCAGGACTGCAATCCAGGAATCTCCTCCAGGAGGAGGATTACCAATCATTTTCACTCTTCCCCACTTTGTCTTCATTTCTGAAATTAGTGCTTCTAAATGCTTTAGGAAAGCAAATGAAATAGTTTCTACACAGACTGAAAAAGGCCAGATTATGACAGACTGAAGAATGACTGTGGTGATCCTTTGGCTAATTATATTTTGCACTGATATGTAGATACCTCTGATGAAGAAATTCAGTCCTATGACTTAAACATACGACAGTTAAATTAATCCTCAAATAACCCCATCACTAGGACAAGACCAAGAGGAATAAAGCCTCTAAAATGAGGTTATCCAATGGCTATATTTGTATGGGCATTTTGCAGGGAATCTCATGCACTATTTGGCACTATTTCCTGTAAAAGCCAGCCTTGGACTAAGGGTGACACACTTTTGCCTCCCACAAATTCATGAGAAAACAGAAAATGCCCAGAACACTGGAAATCCAACTGCTTGGTACTTCAGTATCAAAATATAGAACAAGATTTATTAAAAACCTAAGACCTGCAACAGCAGACAGAACAGTTTTAAGTTGATGATATACCTGATCTTGATGGTCAAAGAAAGTGTGAACACAGGTTCTTGTTCCAGCATCCCAAACTTTTACGCTTTTATCAGATGAACTGAAAACAAATCAAAGAAAACAAGAACATCAGTATTGATCAATTTCTAATTTAATAATTACAGTTCAGAGATTAAAGATCCTCTTTAACATATAGCATACAGGGGAGCCTCTTTCACCCCTCAAATATAAGATAAAAGCACAGGACTGCATCTTCAATGAGGTTCCAGTTACACTTAAAATATATTTACTGTTTCAGTATCTGCAACGTGAAAATAAATGAGGACTTAAGCTTTAGCCAGAAAATTCTCTGATGCGAGTTCTCCTGTTACTTATTGTAGGTTCCCCAACTGCCTATACTATTTTAGGAGGTTTTTTTTTCTAGACTGACATACACAACTACATTAGGTAGTATTTGTTAAATTAATAGCACTTTTTCAAGTATTTAAAATCCAGATTACCCTTCTCTTAGGTTAAGATGTCTTCCACTTGCAGGAGCTGCAGTGGGAGGTGACTTAAGACTACGGAACACTATTCACTACAACAGCATCACATACAGGTTGGCTTTTGTCTTTTACCATAATGTAATAATATTTGCTAATCTGTTACAGATTCCTTCGCAATTTGCACACATGGACTTTTCTGTCTCTCATCATGAATTTAAGCATACATGAACAAGTGAAAATGTTCAGTACCTGGAAACAAAATGAGTATCGTCAGGACAAAATGCTACATTTAATACCCAGGATCCATGACCACTTAATGTGCCAGCTAAGTTTGCATGTTGGCTGTAGGGAAAACAAGAAAAGAAAGCAGAGTTCTAACGTTAACATTGGGTTGGGGAATCCCAGTGAAAAAAAGTCACAGAAACTAACTAGATCATGCAGTCAGGAATGGTTGGCAGGTCATACACTAGATCCTATCTTTCCGCTTCAAATAGTTAACATAGGAAAATGTGACTTTCATGAAGGAGGGACAGTAATGCAGGTTTAAGGGAACTGAGATACTGAGGCAGGGCTTCCCCCTATCCTGATCCTCACAAGTTTCAGCACAGCACGAGAGAACAAGTTGCAAACAAAAACATTTGAGTATGTAACAGAAGTTTAAGATGGGTAAGCACAAACACTCATGGCAGCTACACAAAACACTTAGCCTGTTTCCTATAGAACTAATTATAAGGAAAGAACATCATTTTTCAATTTAAGGCTGTTAAGACATATCTATACTCTTAAAAAAATACAGGCTTCTGTATTTTATCATTTAAATTCATATGTTATGTAGAACTACAAAAGCTTAAGGGAATTAGAAAGCAGTCTTGATGCATCTGTTACAACAGCAGCCTCTCAGAATAGATAGTTTTCTTGCTAACACGCCCTGCCACAACTTACACATCGTAGATCTTGATATAGCCGTCATCTGAAGCAGTTACGAGTAACTGGGAATCTGGAGAGAACGTCAGTGACCGAATAGGCATTGCGTGACCTGAAAGGCAGAGTTAACACGGCTCAGAACGCAGCCCTTTCTGTTAGTAATGACAGTGCTAGAGTTGCGTGAGTACTGGGTTCCCTGTGGAAAGAAAGCAGTCTTTGGCTGAAGAGCCTGTCTCTATCTGCCTCCACAGGCTTCTTCGCAGAGCATAGGACAGAAGCTGTCAGTAACCTCCAACTTGTGATATTAAGGCATGTTGACTGCAGCATAGGAGTGTCCTAATTAGAACCCACGGAGGGAAATACATGGCAATTTTCTGGTATCGTAGTGCTTTCTAAAATGATCAACATCATATTTTCTAGTATGATTTCATAACATTTTTAACTTGCAGGGGTCTTGTAATTACATTACAGGGCTGGAGAAAAATTGCATAAACATTAAAAGCACATTTATCTGTTAGAAAAATGCAAGTCTTTTACGGTGTAAAATGCTTGGTTCTTTTCTAATAGCAGAAACAAGTTACTATAAATCTGGGAACCACACAAAGCTGGATAAAGTAATGAAAAATAAGCTTCATTCATTTGTACTACACTGCAATACAAGAACTGCAATTTAAGAATTCACTCAGCTTTACTGGCTATATGTTTTAAGGTAGGCATTCATGATACAAGGCTGAGTTTACAGTTTGTTTCTAATATTTTAAGTATGAGACCATGCTAAGTAAATAACTGAGTATTGTCTAATGGGACAGAAACATCAACTCATTTATGTCATGCCTGTTGCATCTCATTCTGACTTACATTATACACTTTATTTTCGTTCAGGAATTAAGTCAGAACTTGAGTATTGCAAATATGCAAACCATTACCTTCTAGCGTGTGCAAAAGTTTTCCAGTTGCAATATCAAAAATATTGATAATGCCATCTATTGCTCCACTGGCTAAATATTTTCCATCTGGACTCTGTAATAAAACACAGAAAATAAACTCAGACAGCTGCTAAATGTGTATCATTCGTGCTAGGTACCAACCCCCATATACACACACTTTCTTGGCAACTCATCACAAATATGATCTATTTAAGATACTTGGGCTCTAAAAATTCCGCAGACTTCAGCTTGCGTAGTCACAATATGTTGACTAAGTAAGATCAAAGTATATTTTCCATATATTCACTGGGGAATGTCAGACAGTTTGCATTTGCAACTGTCAAAGTATGTAAAGATAGAGTAACGGATGAGAAGAAAAAAAAAAACAGATTTACAACATATTACAACAACAGCAATCATAAGAGATAATCAGATGCACTTCTTACATATGCAATGCTAAGGATGAACTTTCCTCTAGTGTCCAGAGAGTATTCTTTTTTTCCAGTTTCAACGCCAAAAATATTTACTTTTCCCACATGACTTCCTGTGGCAAGGTACTGGGAATCAGGTGAAAAAGCCAGAGACCAAGCATCAACTGTATTAAAAAGAAAAACTTGGTTAGTTGATTTTTTTTCTAGTTCTCAGCCAATAACAGCAGCTTTGTATGTACCTGGTTAGATATTTAAGGCAGCACTAACAGCCTGCAAAGCAGAATGTACAGGTAACAGGGTTGCAACATGGATCAGCATTATTCTAGAGAAGGATTTTTGTAATTAAATTGCAAGGAATGTAATGGATTTATCTAGCACTATGTATTTTACAAATCGTTCTATCTGCTTCATATTAATTATCCAGAAGCTTGCGAAATTATTCTTAAAATTGCGGATTGCCACTGAGCCAGTGAAGTCTTTTGAGTAAGATTTTAGACCCTGAATTCCAGCTTGGAGGACACAATGTTGATCTAGACTTCAGCTTTACCTTATTTTGACTTATTTTGAGGTAGTCTAGCACAATTACCTCATGCTAGAATGTAACCTCATACACGAGCATCACATGAATGGCTCATACATGCACACACAGTTCAGATACAGTACAAAAGAGTTGGCAATTTCTCTGTAAATCTATCCAAGTCTGTGTTTGAATCATTTTTAAAAATATCACTATATCGATACATCTGTAATAGCAAGCTGTTTCCAGTTCTGCTTTATGCATCTAGGACAATGTAAATCTATGAGGAAGTGTATCTAAGAACATGCAAATAATGCTGACAAATAGATTTAAAAGGGGATGATAACACTTTAATGGATAAAATCACCAACATTAAAGTTGCAAACTCAAGATAAAGAATTCTTTATTAAAAAAGCCCTAATCATCTCATACACTTCCCCTCAGTGGTAAATACAGCACCGTACGTAGTTAGGGGGCACTTCTTACACAGAGGCAGCTTAATACTGGTGTCTTACCAGGTCCAGCATCTATGGACTTGATCTGTTTGCCGGTTTCTAAATCCCAAAGGCGAATGTGGGCATCGAGGGAGCTGGATGCTGCAATGGAGCCCGTATGGCTGATATCCACGGATACCACCCCCAGCTGGTGGCCCTCTAAGGTCCACTGGAGATCCAGTTTTTCATCATTCCTTTTGATGAAGAGAAACAAAAGCCTAGTTAGGAATAGCTGGGAATATTGAACCTGCCTCCAAGCTCAGACATATCAAACATAATAACCTGTAATTCTCTGTTTTGCTCAGCAAAAGCTGAATCTAACAGCCATAAAAAGCCAAGGCAGCTACCCACAAATTACCTGGATACTTAAGAAAATGAAACAAGTTAATTGTTTACCATATTTCCGCAAGGGACCTGCTTCATTTTAAGTTTGTGAATAGTCCCACTGAAATCTCCATTACACAGCAGTAACGGCTACTTTCATAACAGACTTATTTTGTCAGCACAGCATGAAATGCACTAACTAACATTTTTATAATATCGCGACAGAGTGAAAGTGAAGTACCTGATAATGTTGCTTCTGGAAAGGGCAAGAACAATATCTTTAAAACAGCACACTTCAGTGTTACTTGCATAAGGATCTTTAGGAAGATCCTCATCTTTTTCAAGGATGGGGATTTCAAAAGGAATATCTTATTCCTTTTCAAAGGAAAAAAAAGTTTCATTTTCCTGTTTTACACTATTCCTACTATTCCTTTTACAGTACACACAGCCTCAACGCCAGTCTTTTTAATCCTTTGATGTAGAAACACATCAAGTTCTACCATTGAAAAGGGCCTGTGTGTAATTTTCCTAAAAATGAAAGCGGATCTCAATGCAGCACTCCAAGGGGAAGCCCACACCAGCAAAAACAAGTGTGCTCAAGAGAAGGGCTGGGTGTGCGTCACCAGTGCGTAACTGCCACCGTCTTGGGCACCAGGGAAATTCAGCACTGCTAAATCTCCAGCACTCTTCCCAAGGGTTAAAGCTGGCTTGTTCGTGCAGCACTGAACACTCACCACTTCCAGACCTTCACCAGGTCATCCAAGGAACCAGAGATCACGGTTTCGGAACCATCTTTTTTATTCTTTCCCCAGGCGACCGACCAGATGGCGTCATCGTGAGCTAAAGGAGGGTGAGCACTGAAATTACAACTTGACAACAGACAAATGCCAGTTTGCACTTCCTGCTATAGGCAGAGGCCCTACGCGGTATTTGGGGCAGAAAGAACAATGTTATCTTGACAGAGCTATAAACCTAAGACAAAGACATAGAGGGGCTGTGACTAGAATTCACATTCTGCAAACGGAAACCCCCAAATGAACTCAGAAATGCCACAGAAACAACCTTCCAATGCAGACTTTTTTTTTTTTTTTAAATCAGCCTTATACAAATATCTATAATGTAATATAACCAAGAGAATAATAAGCAACTGTCGTCCATCCCTCCTGTCTAGCCTACAACTACACTTTCTGACCCTTTTCTATGGCAGGTCTGAGCTCGTCTCTGTTCTGTAACCTTAAGCATTTCTTGATCATCTTATTTCCTCAGACCCTAAAGCCAACTTAAACCCAGCCTAACGCGCAGTTATTACCCACGCTGAGGAATCCCTTAGTCCTACCTCATTCCTGCGGAAGGGCACAGGAAGCAGAGCTTGACTTTCCCTGAGGAAATTAAACCCACGCAGGTGCGTGCGAGGAGCCCAACTCCGCACGGGCCTCTCCGGTCTCGGTAACGGCAAAACCGCAGCGCCGGGAACGGCCCCCCGCCCGCGGGGCCCACTCGCGTCCCGGCGCCTCGTCACCTGCTCCGCGCGTTCACGACACGCGAGGCTCTCGCTGCCCCCCCCGCCCGGGGCTGCTCCGCCAACGGAAAGCGGCCCGGGCGGCGGCGGCTCCTCACCTTGCTCCTGCTTGAAGAGGATGCTGTACTGCAAAGAGAGGACACGGCGGTGAGCGCGGGGACCGCCAACGCCGCCGCCCCCGCCGCCGCGGCGCCCTTACCTGCGTGCTCATGGCGACGGCGACAGCAGCCAGCCCCGGCCCG
>JAWLRI010001078.1:482900-510714 GCA_034781795.1 Crypturellus tataupa
GACAGAAAGTATTCTGTGGGTTGGTTAGCCTGTCCACAAAGAAAGATTTCCATCGTTATTTTTTAAGATATAATTTGGGCAAGTGGTGTGGTAAAACAGTTCTGTAAATCAAGTGGATATAATGTATATATGTATATTTCACTTCCTTCTCTAAGTTTCAGCTATCGAGGTCTTTGTCTATGTATCAGAGGCAGTGGAAGAAAAATATGTCGTGTGAAGTTTTCTGACCACAGTACCTAGCTGTATATTGGGCTATTAAAGCCAGCTGAAATGTTTTCCTTTAGAAGCCAGAACTGAAAGGGTTATGGTTTGTTACTGCAGCAGTTATCAGCAGACAGCCATCTAACCTTTGGTACTTACAGGTATTTTATGGCTCTTGATCATATTATCAAATTCTTCATTAATTTTTTTGTATTTTTCTTCAGTGCGTGGGGTGAGAGCGTAAGAGGAGTCAGGATCGGGGCTTTCACAACCTTTGTTTTCTTTCTTGTTCAATGCCTGCCAGGTTCAGAGAAATATCAAAACGTAAAAGAACGAAAGAGAGCTCAGAGTACTTACACATAATCTTTGCCTGCTGATCATTAGATCAATATCTTCATTAATTTTCCTGTACTTGTCCTCAGACTCAGGGCTGTGACCTACTGAATCGTCTGCATCAGGGTCTGGACTGTCACAGCCATTAAGTCCTTTCTTTCTCAACGTCTGAAATACATAATTTGGAAAGTTCAATCCTTGACAGAAGCTGCAAGAAAGACTCAGTAGTGTTATAGCTGCACAAACTGCCCATCAGGGGCAGGTTTTACATTGTCCTTTAGGAAAAGAAACTGACTGTAGATCCACCACATGGCTGTTAACATGGCTCCAATTACCAGTAGCAAAGAGAGGACCGTTCAAACTGTTCTTGTGAAACTGGAAGCAGACAATAAAGAACAGCGTTAGCCATCCGTAATGCCCCTGTGCTAGCACAAGTGCCTTCCACCATATCCAATAGCATTAAAGGGTTAAGGTTTGTTTCAGTGTGTGGTTTAATTCAATATATTTATGCATTTCAAATGACAGCAGGTTAAGAGCAAGAGATGCATACTGTTTAAAGAGGATTATCATAATGTTTTCCTTTACTCTGAAGACACAGGAGTAAGAAATAACAACAATTAAAAAAAAATACAAACAGATTTAAGGATGCATGCTCTTGAAAGAAGGGGGAGTATGTGAACTGATTTTTTCTTTAGAACTTGACATAAAGGATGACACTAACAGGGCCCTGTCACTCCTAAGGGTAAGCTCTTGATAGGACAAGGGGGAGGAGAGAGAAGCTAATGTGGCTGTGAAGTACCGATCAAGAGCTTTCTAGACATGGTGTTCGCTTTTCGTTGACTCCAGTTACGGTGCCACAAATGTGCAGTGCTGAAGTTTAATAGTACAGGGAAACATACGGCTAAAACAGATGCTTAGTGACAAGTCAAAACAGATGAGTTTTAGGTTCAGCAACTCAAAGCAACCCTCAGAACCATGAGCATTATCACCAAGATAAATAATAGGAAAAAAATATATACATATAAAATTAAGCCAGTAGCTAAGAACCCAGAATGGTTGCCTGGCCTCAGCTATGTTTTAACTGATCACCCAGACACATTATTAAAGAACAGTCATCTGCAGCATTAAGGCAAAGGAACCTGAGGAGCAATTCTTGGTGGATTGTCCAAGTATAAGCAACAGCATACAGAGTCAGTATTGGTTGTACATTTCCTCAAACTAACTCTAGGAAAAGTCTTCAAAAAGTCCTAGGTGAAAAGTCTTCAAAAAATCCCCTTGGTTGCCTACCAGCCTTGCCACGTAGTCCGCAAGCCTAATAATTCCTAACCCCAAGAGTGGGCTCAGTTACTTCACACAGACTGTAGAGCTGCTTTTGTTGCCAAGGGCTGTGTTTGTGCGATTGTTGTGGGATGTTCCATGCAGTACTAGCTGCTTTCGTTTTGGCTTCTCAGAATGGTTGTATCATTTAATCTGAGCTTTTTGTTCCTTTTCAAAGAGAGCATTTCTTAAATGCTATCATCTTTGCAATGCCCAAGTTACCATTGTTAAATCCCTCAAGTATTACATTTTTATTCTTTGTTAAGTTTGTATTCTACCTGAGACTTCAAATGAGAGCCCTCTTATTCCAGCAAGTGTTACTCCCCAAGAATCTCTCATTTTTGTCAAGCCAGAGAAGGGACTGCAATCTGTCCTAGGAGACCTGAACCTTCACAACTCATGACCAATTGCACCAAAACTCTGGTGCACAACCCCACACCAAAACTAGGCAGTTCTGGAATACTGACTTCACATTTAATCCTATGTGCTACTCCTGGCACACAGACAAAAATTATAAATCCTTTTGAATCATATTTAACAAATTTCATGTTTTTATGTTCCTATACACTACTGTCATAATCTCCGAAATCAGGTACAATGAACCAGCAAGAGTTACTGCCACACCTGATGAGTAATAAGCCAGCTCTATTTTCACCAGAAAAAAACATATTTAATAAAATAAAAATAAAATAAATAATAAAATTTAATAAAACAACATGATTCTACCCAAAATGAACTTCAGCCTTACTAGAGAGATATTAACAACACCCACCAACCCAGGGTTTGACACATGCACTGACACAGCCAGTCTCTTGCTCGCTAGCCCAATCTCCTCTCCTACTATTGCTCTGCTCCAGTGGGTTGGGATAAGGTTATGCAACAGAAATTCCCCGAAGCCGCTTCAGTCAGAAGCACGTCTCCTAACTTTGAGAGCACTAGAAGGAATTCCTGGCTCCCTATGGATTGCATTTGGGGGTAAAGTACACTGTTCAAGGAGGGTTCTCCTGCAGCAGAATCTCTTGGGACTTCTCCTGGTCCCTAACTGTGGATTCTCCACCGCATATTCACAAAAGGACTGCTAATGCAAGCCAGCCTTCAGCTGGTGCACGTCCTGGGAGTGATTTATGCATCTCTTTCCCACCTAAGAGCTTGTTGTTTTTAATGAAACTTTCATGAATTTTCCTTGCCTGTGAGACCTCTACCTTTGTGCAAGATTTACTTGCCACTGAATAAAGATTCAAAAATTCATAAGAAGACAAAAAGACTAATAGACTGCACAGATGCACATGCATATCAACAGTCCTCCTGTCCTGAGGAAAGGAGCTTGAAAGTGAGGTACTTACTCTCTGTAACAAGAACTGCAGTACTTGTGGTATTCAGTACATAACACTTATCCTAAGCATCTTCACCATTATCTCAGGCTCCTCAACATACAGGCAACATTTTGCCTGTCCTAATGCATTATTTCATTCTTTACTCTCTTCCACACCACTACTAAGCCTCTCTCTCACAGAGAGAGAGCCCTCTTTTTCCTGCAAGTGCTATGTTTAAGAATAATACACTTTACTTGCTGGTACAATAAAACAAGAAGGGGCCCTGATCAATACCCAACTGATCAAACCTCAACCATGAGCTCTCTGGACCCAGCATCAGTTTTCCCTCAGCATTACCTCAAGCTTATGGAGGCTGACCGTGGATTTTGAAGAAGAGCAGACTCACTAAGAAGGGCAAGGGGCTTTCGGCAGGCTACAGCCTGGGTCAAAACCCAGCGTCGCAGGGACTTAGAAGTCATTTTTCTTACCATGTTAAACTGCCAGAGCCTCTTGCAAACCCTGGAAAATTGCCAGAGCTAAAGTATCTTCCTGGAGATTAGCTGGTTTCCCAAGCTTTAATGACTATTCAGGGTTTTTAGGAGGATGAAATTACCCAATTGTGTAGTGCACTACATTCTAGAGAACCTCAGCCAGATTTCAGCTATTTTTAAAGAAAATAAGTCATTTTTGTACTATGGAAGCTCTACTTTTTCCAAGCAATTAAACAAGTAATTATATTGGACTCCAATAACCTAAAATCAACCAAGGCATTTATAAAATAAAATGGTTAAAAGAAAACAACCTTTGGCTTAAATCTCATATGCCAGCAATTTAGCCTAAATCCTGCTCTATAAATCTCTGCAGAGAAATGCTGACTTAGTGACATATTGGCTGCTGAAAAATGAAGTATAAACAATAATTTACTTGCATTTCATACAAAATTTATCACCACTAGAAAAGTAAAAAATATGGTACTATCAGTCAGGTCTGATTTTATCAAGGTAATGAAAACTACAATTTGAAAGCTTTTAAGAAGGAAATATCTTTCCTTTTCCTGGGCCATCCTCTGCTGCTACAGCATTATCTTCTCTTTTTAGCATTACTTTAACCAGCAGACTAAAGAACAGAAATTCAAGGTGGGAAGCTCCATAATTTACTTCTGTCATACTTCTCAGGTTCCTTCCAGAGGAGGAATGCAGAAGGGAATGTCCTTTCCTCTGAACAGGTTCATTTGCTGTGGAGTTGATCTCCATAGCACTCTAGGACTTGACAGTACACAGATATTCAGGCTTAGAAATGCTCACATTAACCACCAATTCATAAAGACAAACTCGGTCAAGAAAGTCTCAGAAAGTCTTACAAGCCAACTGACTGTGCCACTTTTTGTCCTCCGAACCAAAGACCTCATCATTACTAATGGTAATTACTACTTCCATTGATATTATGATAAGAACCATCTCATCAGGTCTTCACCTGTTAAAATTACGCCTTCAGAGAATCAAAATTTCCCAATATGGAAAAATTTAAACCACAAGTCTGCTTTGCTAATTCCCAAGTCTGTCATGTTGACAAAAGCTACCAAAATGATCTGTAACTGAAAATCCTTTTAGCCATGACTTAGCCCCTCACCACAGGTGTGATTTGCCAGAAATTCAACTGTCCTCCTTTTTCCACTATACTTCATTTTCAGTATCTGGATGGGAAAACTTTTTTAAGTGAACAAAAAATGCTTCGGACTCTCCTGCTCTCTGGAGCCATGTTATCTGTATGGTAAAGCAGACAATAACCACCTATAAAGAAAGGAATGCCATGCTGTTCTGTTCAATTGCTTTATTGGTTATAGTCATTCCAAAGCATCCACTCAAATCTACGAAGACCTCCAAAAACCGGAAACACGTTTAAATCATGGATCCAATTCCTTTAAGCAATGAATTGCTTTCTGTGCAACAGAAAGATGAAAGTTGGGAAATGTTGAGTGAAGAGAACCTTCACTTTCTCTCTTGCACAGTTATATATAATGATGAAATTTTATGATGAAATTGCACTATACAATGTATGGTGCAATCAAGTAATAAAAGACTCTAGTGAAATGAAAAACACAAAGAGGAAGAGATAGGTTGCTATGGGAACCATCCATCTGAATTCTCTGACTTCTGTGCAACTAAAAATCTCAAATTTTAGGTTCCATTAATGTAGGCTTCTTAGATTTTTACATTTAATAATGAACATAAACCAGTATGCTGGTACTAATGTACTTTAATTGCATGTTTAGGAGAATCGGATAAAACATTATTACACTTACTGTTATCTAACAAGCTCCAGACAAAAAGGATGTATACCAGTAGCACTGAAAAATGGAGCCTCTCTTACCTCCATTGTATTATAAAACGCTTTTGTGGTTTAGACTCTTTTTGAAATAAGCTACAAGGCTTATATAATGGCTGTACGTCTATAACCACGCGTTAACCTTTCTGTTACTATTTTATCTCCACTGAAGTTTCAAAGAAAAAAAATTTCCATTGCCTGGTCCTGTACACCAGTGTCCTTCGCGTGCACAGAGATAAGCGTGCTTTTAGCAACAACATCCCAAACCTTCTGCTTAGATTTGCCTTGCACTTTGGTGTGCCAAACCATTGCTCTCTCCTCCTTCAAGTACCTCCTCTAATCACACCTCTTGTGAAACCAAATAATGCTAGAACCTTTTGCCAGCACCATCTGCCTCTCCTTGCTTTCCAGTGATCAGCCAGCATATTGAGAGTGTTTATACATGGTTATACCCTGCCAGCAACTCAGGACAGCAGGTTTCGACCTGCTTGCAAAGTTCAGACTACTCTTCTCCACTTGGGCTCTAGCCAGGTGCCAGGACGCACATCTGCAGTATTCCGCAATATGTGTGTAAACCCAAATTAATGCCCAAAGTTTAAAAAGTGCTCTGGGACTGAGTTGTGTTTCTTTTCCGCCCCCCCAAAGCTGTGTCAAGCCTCTGGGTTTCGGAAGGAATTATGCAGCTGGACAGGCACATGGGGACCTGGCCCCAAGCACCCACAGGGCCTTCAGTGGAGCCAGGTGCCCCTTTCCTTGCTGGTTGCTCTTCCCACTTGCTGGGGCTTTAAGTTTAGCACTGGTCTAAATTCAGCAGAGCAACTCGGTGTAAAACTGCATGAACAGAAGAGGGGTCTGGGAGATACAGAGATCATACGACAGCCAACCTAAGCCCTTCCTGGGCTACCTCCAGAGCCAAGCAGCCAAGCCCAGCTGGCACAGGCCTGCGGGTATTTCTGGGAAAGTGCCTAAGTGCAAACTACGCTGACATAGGTTCAAGATTATTTAACAGGACCTACGAAATACTCCTGTTGACTCCCAGCGAACGTGCAAATGTCCCTACTTTCATAAATCCAAACCAGAATAGCCGCCTGAGACGTCACCTTCTCTCTCCGAGGCTCTCTCCTTCCCGTCGGGGCCCACGTTCCTGCCCGCGGCAGGACAGACGCGCTAACGGCCCCAACGGCTCCTAACGGCTCCTAACGGCCCCTAGCGACGGCGGCGCGTGCCCCGTTCCCGCCCGCGGGCTCCCCGCGCCTCCCTCCGCCTGTGTGGTCCTCGCAAGCAGCTATGGCGGCCCCGGGCCCATGGCCAGGCCCGGCAGGGTCTGCTCCAACGCCTCAGGGAGGGCTGGGCACTAACGACACCCGCTCTGCGGCCTCCGTCCACTCCTGCCTGCCCCGAACCTTCCTCCCGGGCAGCGAGCGCCTCAGCGCCAGCCGCTGCAGCCACAGTTGTCCCAGGGCGGTGAGCAGCCCTTGGCAGCGCGTGGTGGTGACGCCGTGCGCGGAAGGGGCTCCAGCTGCAGGACAGGTGACGGACGTGGGGCAGCCTTGCTGCTGCCCGCTGAGTCCCGCAGTTACCTCTTGCTCTGGACCTGGGGCTGCTTCCCCTGGAAGCTGCAGGACCTGGAGGGGCAGTGGAAGCTGGAGCTACTGCCTGTCCCCCAGAGCAGGGCGTTGCAGCCTCGTCCGGCTCTCTGCAGGGAAAGGAAGGTTCCCTGCCAGTGTCCTCCTTAGCAGAAAGGTATGACTTGCCTTCCCGGGGAACTAATTCTTCCGAGTTGCATTCCCTGCCTCTGCTTGAGGTAGAACTGAGTTAGAATCCTTATTTCTCCAATTATTTAGGCTGAGTTTTGAGATGGTTTTAAGGCATTCTGCTTTAATATATTAATCTATAGTAATATATAATAATATAGTAATATGCTGAATTTCAAAAGCGCTCATTTGCTGCCCAGTGATGATGAGTGAAGCATGTTAGGAAAGTTAGAGAAATGATTGCATGTCTATTTCCTACTCCCATGAATAATTACGCTTAAATCTCTTGTTAAAATATGC
The DNA here is from genome assembly GCA_034781795.1 of Crypturellus tataupa. Taxonomy (NCBI): domain Eukaryota; kingdom Metazoa; phylum Chordata; class Aves; order Tinamiformes; family Tinamidae; genus Crypturellus; species Crypturellus tataupa. The sequence continues at coordinate 490,444 of JAWLRI010001078.1, forward strand.
TTTCACCTTTTGTTGTTGATTGAGATTTGCTGTTGTGTATATAAAATTGTAATTTAATCTTGGGGAATCACAGGTGTTTCTAATCCTTCCAGAGATTTCACATCCCCTCCTGCAGCTTCACTCTGTGCTGCTGTTTGCCTTGCACACAGGACACCTTAGCTTTTCCTGGAAAATAATTGTTATGGTTCTCCTGGACACACAGGATGAGATTGTGAATTATTTCCTACATCTTTCGTGACACAGATCTCTGTGTTAGAGTGTAGGCTGATTAGATCTTGCTTTGGTGCCTCGAGGGAGATGCTCTGGAGCAGTGCCATGTGTTTGATTTGTAGATAAACTGTCTCCTTGGAATGGTTACGGGGAGTAGTTTTTTGTGTGTGTCTCCTTCTAGAGCGCTGCAGATTTTCTGTCTGCATTTTCTATCTATCTATTTTCTATCTGTATTTCAACTCCAGTCAGAATAATACTCTATGATTGTACATTTGTTTCAATGTCAGTTTTTAAAATGCTGTTACAAGGGAAAAAACAATGTATTTAAAAATATCACAATCACCCTGCCACTGGGATAGCATGTAGGAGTGACCTAGGTGAAGACTTTTCTTTGCTGTGCCACACAAACATCGCAAGAGGCAATCCCAAGCCAGGAGCTCATGGCAGAGGGCACATGGAGAGCGAAGAACAAAATAATAGGGTGAGTGTCATTGTAGCAGCCTTGGCAATCACAGTTCAGGATCAGCAGCATTCCCAGGTCAGCACCTGCTCGGGCTGTCTTGGAAGCAGGAGCAAACGCCTTGATTTATTGAAGTCTTGGAGACACGTGAGGCCTCCCTGAAACAAGAAGGCTAAATAATTAGAAGCTACAACTCTGCAATTAAGTTAACATGAGAGCAATCAAATGTCACGCCTTATCTCTCTTCCATGCTATAATAATAAATAATAATTGTATACTTGCTGGGTTTGAGGAAAATGACAGCATAATTTGCAGTTTGACGAGTGTAGAAGTGGGTGTGCGTGCAGAGAAGTCGCGTAGGTGTAATCCCGCGGTCATGAAGAGGGAACGAGGTCAGTTAAGGACAGGGACTGTGGCACGGCTGTCGCTGCAGCGCCTGCAGTGGGTTTGGTGGTAGGTGCCTTCCAGGGCTGGTCCGTCAGCTTTAAGTTTCCATCTTTGGGGCTGTGTGGGATCAGCCGCAGCAGCGCACGCGGGCGCTGCAGTAACAAAGGGCCGCTGAGTGCTCGGCTGCAGGTTTACAGCATCCACCGGTGTGGGGCGACAGCAGCAAAGGAATCTCCGTCTCTCCTGCTAGCAAAGGCCCGGCCTTCGTGGAGAAACGTTAATCATGGTGAGTCCTTCCCTGGTCAGAGACTCTGAACAGTCGTGTCAGGAAAGATCTGCTGCCCAGACTGCCTGATGCAACTGCCTGGTGCATTTCCTAGCGCCCCTGCTAAGGGACTGTGATCCTGCGAGTGAGCTGGAATGACAGTGGTGTTGTTTTCTCGTTCATTTCTGGGGTGTCTGTCCCCTCCATCAAGGGTACAGCTGCCTTCCCCTTCTTGGAAAAGGGTTGGCCAGAGAGCATGTATGTTTTCTCTGCACGTGTTTAAGCTTGTATAATGCACCCACCAGCCCTGCATCATTTGCATCATATTTGCAGTGGAGACAAAAACAAAAGCCTCAGAAAGCTATAGCCTAATACAGTTCTGCTTCTGAAATGAGTCCAGTGCTGACATGCAGGGTCTGATAAGTTCTCTGCTTCTCTGTCTTCCTGTTTGCTTCTCTCTGCTCTCTTATTTCTGTTACATCTTTTTCATTTGCAGTCTTCCCCTTTCTTCCTTTTTCATCCAATTCCATAAGCTCTTACACTGAAAGTATTTTATTTGATTTTCCCAAGCAAATAAATTTGGATGTAGAGTCAGGTACAAACTGTCCTGCAGCTCACAGAGGTTCAAAGCAAGGCTTCTGCTCTGATCCAATCAATCTCTTGCCTTATTTTTCACAGCATCCGCTGTAAAGGCTAAAAGCCCTTGCTCCAGGTGAGGGCACCACACCAGCCATTGCAGGCTTTGGGGCTCTAGCGTTGAAACTGTTCTCACGTCTTTAGTCCAAGGGCTGTCTGAAACAGGAAAATGATATAATAAAAAAGCTGTTCTCCAAGAATCTGAAACCAAGTCCAAATATTAATGACACATACTTGCCCTGTGAGTTAAGGAAGGATCATCATCCCATTTCGCAGATGGGTGAAACCTGAAGCTGGAGGAGGAAAGGTGACCAAATTAGTCAGTGGCAGATCGAGGAATGGAGCCTATCTCACAGCCTCCTGGGCTCTGTTCTAGTTCAGGGGGGACCTTAAGCATTGGCATTGTTAAGCTTACACTTAAATATTGAATTGCTCCTCTAGGCAGGAAGCAAGCCCTCCTCTGTGTTCAGTTAACAAGCAGTGACAAATTCTTGGGACAGACAAAATTGGAAAAGAAGAAACTGCAAGAGACTGAGCCTAATGGGAAGGAAAATAACATGAACCCCTGCAGGAACAGAGCCCTCCCTGGCACTCTGCAGCTCCTCTCCAAGGTATCTTTGTGGGGGAACGGTCGGAGGAAAGTTTAGCCTGGAGAGACCTTCCCATCAGAGCAGATGAAGTGGGAAGTGAGATCAGAGTGAATGAACTGCTGCTTCTCTAAAGAAAAGAAATAAACCAAACTTAATTAAACAAATAAATTGTAAAAATTAGACAACCCCCCCCACCCCCCCCTTCACGGAAGAAACCTTGACCCCACCGAGAAGCCAAAATGGTCAGACAGAGTTACAAGCCTTTTGATCTGCTGTTTATGGCATTTATAGACCAAGGGGAACCTTCCAGAGCATAATTGCTTTGGAAGGAACCAAACAAAGCAAAGGACAATATTCTCTGTGGGAGACTTTCCATCAGTGATAGCTGAACACAGGCCTTGTTTGCACCCTGTCTTCTCTTGCTCCTGGAAGAAAGATTTAGTTCTTTTCTCAATTACTTGCTTCAGTTAATCAGAGTTATTATTTTCAAGTGTTGTTTTTGTTCTCTCCTGCAGCTTCTTTTTTTTTTTTTTTTTTTTTTTTTTTTTTCAGGTGAGGAGAGGTGGGTCAGAGAGTTTCTTAGGCATCCCTATGAGCCTAGAGTGTTGAATGACTGCATGAAATGCAAGTACGATAAAAAAAAAAACATCTGCTACTCATTTGCTGGGATTGGAGTAAGGCACTTTAAAATGTCACACATGTGGCTGGGACTCGCTCTGAGAAGGCACAAACTTTCAACTCATACATCAAAACTAGCAGTAAAACTTTTTTCTCTGGTATGATGAATCTCACATGTTTTACCAGAATTTCTCTATGTCCTTTGCTGTTGTGGTTTTAGATATGCATGGCAATTGGTGAGGACTTAGTTTATGACCTTACACACCAAAACTGAAGTCCCTGAGTTTTAGGCAAATACATTTGACAGTTGTTTAATAATAGACTATTTAGTTCTGAGCAACCAAATCGCAATCACATATTTTAAGCAATTATTTCAAGTCTGATTGTATCCTTCTTAGTTGGTATCTATGTCTGATTCTGCACATCCTCTTGTGTGCACATCCTAACATGTATATTAGGTAGACTAATGGTAGACTTTTCTATGTCCAACGTAGCCCAAGTAGCCAGTTAATTCACAAGTGTCAATGCAGGTCTGCAGTCAACACCAGGGTAAGGTTGGACACCAATAGAGTAACCAAGGTAAAGTTCTCAGCAGCGCTGAATACCGAGGCATCACGGATCTTTCAATTTGGGGTGTTTTTTTGCCCAGAATGTTAGTTGTTCTGCTTGCATCTGGATCTTGTGAGGTTATGAGGGACAGGAAGACGAGATGACTTTTTTTTCCCCCAATTTCTGCAGAAAAATGTTTGAACAGGACACTGGATTGGGGGACAGGAAGAAGGCTAAGAGTTTCCTCCTGCTACTGTGGGACATTTTTTACCTGACCAAGAAATGAAGACAAAAGGGTTCTGGTTTCTGCATGTGTTATTTGCCCCAGTGTAGGTGTGATGCTAGTTTTATGCTACTTAGGGATTCTCTGTAAAAAGTGACAAACTGTTTAGCTGCTTAAATTTGCTTTTAGCTTATTTTTCACTAGAGCAGGTAACAAGAGCCTGAGCTGATAGTATGACATCCTTGTAACTTTAAGCATTTTTTGGATACAGTTTTTACAGGGGAGAGCTCTAGCTATTGAGAGTAAATAATGAGCAAACTCAATTAGTATCCTTCATTCACTGGCAATAGGTACAAAGCAAATTTGTAACAATTAGCTCAGACCCTGTCAGAATGCCCTAGCTGTATTTAATAAGTGTTTGTTCCTATGTATTTTTCTGCCACCGTCTAGAATATATTTGCATAAATAGACCCTCGAGTGCCTCGTTTGTAAGGGTTGCTAGCATGCCAACTATATGGACACGCATTTGGGTCAACCAACCAATTGCTTCGCCACTTATCTTCATGTCACTGCCCTGCTTTGTTATTGCAGCCTTCAATGCCACTTCTGTCTCCATCAACACTGTCTCATTCATGCTGTTTGCTTTGATGACTTGGTGGGGCAACTTCTTTCGTGGCCTTGTCTCCTTGTGAGAGGGGCTTATTCTTCCTCAGCTTGCTTGTCTGGCTCACAAATCCTTGTGAATCGAATTGACAGTATTAATCTTACACAGGGTTGCTATGCTGGAGGGTAAGTGCCAGTGCTCAGCATGTCCTGGCTCCTGTGGAAGTCAGAGGGAGGAGGGCTAAGCATGGCACATCATCAGATATTGCATTCAGCTACTTCTGCGTGAGATGCTTCAATCAAGCCATATGATAGGTTTGTTAAACCTGGCGTCATTCGCTGGCCGTGGCAGCCCATTTTGCAGTGGTGATTCACCATGCTATTCCTGCACAGCAGAAGCCATGCTCACGTCTCATTCATTTTATTAGGTCCTGAGCATGTGCTCAAGTACCCCACTGAACCCCTTGCACGAATACCTTGTGTTACTCGCTGTACACTTCCCCCACTCTTGCCATTTCCTATTGTGACCGTTTCGCTCACGTTCAGCAACGTACTGGGGTTGTGTGTTTCCTGCAACGAAAAGAACTCCTGACTTGTAAGGAAGTGATTGCCTGTTGTGGAGCCCTTGTGCTCAGTGACGTGTTGGTGAAATAAGCAGAAGCATGTTAGGAGGAAACCATAGATGTTTTACAGGAGGTGATCATTCTCCAAGCCCCAAGCTTTCTAGGTAAGATATAGAACCAAAAAAAAAAAAAAAAAAAAAACCACCAGATCCACTTCTGTGACGGGAAGATTGTTGCCAACAGTGCAAAATGCTGCACTGAAATTTAGACACTCTGATCAGGCAGGTGTCAGTTTTCTGAGGTGTTTTTTTTCTGGTAGGGAAAGCTGTCCTTTAGAAATTGTAACTTTTGAGTTATTTTGTAAGGCAGTTCTAGGAACCCTGAACTTTGGATAAGAGGTTCTTGAAGTTTATTAACTTTGAAATGCCCTCTAAAATGTTTGAGTCCCAAATGGTACTCAGAAGTTACCAAAGTGGTGGGAAACTCCCAAGGAAAGGTTCTCTCGGAGAAAATGCTTGGTTTGAAAATGCTAATTGTACCATTTCCCCTGTGATATCGCAGCCCCATTGCACCTGCTATTGGAAGAGTGGACTTAGAGGTGACTGACAGTGAGGAGCCCCTGGACAGTCAAACGCGCAGTGTTTGGCAAGTGTTTGTGCACAGGAGTCTGTGCCCTCTGTGTCTGTCTGAAGAGAGAACTGTCAGTTTATGCAGCTGTACTGAGCTGTGTTTGCATTTGTGACCCAATTAGCGACGGCTCTCAGTGCTCCCTAACGGAGGGTGATTGTGTAAAACGTTTCTGCAATAACGTCCGGGGAGAGCAAAGAGCAAGTGGCCAAAACCAGCAAAGTGCAACCTACCCACCCAGGAATGTGGACTCAGGGGTGAAGAGTGAGCGCTGAAGAAAAAACATTTTGAAGCAGGATGCTTAAGTATCTGAGCCTTAATAACAGGAGTTGAAAGCAAGAAAAGCCATGTTCCATCATCTTAGTGAAAGTAGTTTTCCAAGGCTTGAAGAATCAATTTTAACGAGATTGCTTCAAAGTCTGCCATTATAGCTGGGCCAGATTTTTCAGTTCCTGGATTGGGGATGCTCCTACTGGAATCTGCAAGCATTTTGGCAGAAGATGCTAGGACTTTGGGAGCCCAGAGTGACAAGTGTCACTTTTCAGTACCAAAGGTAAAAAATCAAGCATCAGGACAGAGAATGGGAAATTCGGCTTCATAGGTGGGTGGTCTGAATGTTGGCACATAGTCCTCTGCAGCAGGTTTAGATTTTGGAAAGCAGCTTTTCCAACACATGTTTAGAATTGGAATAATTTACAATGTGAAGAAAAACAAATGACAGATTCCTAGTGTAAGAATCAAGGAGCAGTCATCTCGTGTTTCTGCGTGTTGCTTCCTGTGCCAGGTTTCAGCTTCCGAGGAACCCCAAGAGAAAGCGTTGGTTGGAGCAGTGCACAAAAGCTACAGGGGCTCGGTAGGGTGACTTGGGAGCTTTCCATCCAGGATGGCCCAGGATAGTCCTGCATAGCTGGCAGCCAGTCCTCTGTCTCCCGAGCCGCTCCGTGGAAGAGCAAGGAAGAGCGAGGAACCTGCCTGGCTGCGTGTTGCGAGCGCACCCGTCTCTCCTCCTGTGCGGCGCTTCCCTGAATTGCCCCTCCTAGCAAGAACTGCCCCCTTTCTGGAGATGGGGAGTTTCTGGATACATTACACTATTAATTTAAATCCTTTGTAGCAACTGATGATAGGGTGTTAATTGAAAATGATGCAGATCCTAAGTCAGTGGGCAGTTTTGCTTTAGGAAGATTGATTAAAAGCAAAAGGTTTTGGATTGTCTTCAGGGAGCAATATCTTGAATTTGAGAGCTAGATTCCTCCCAAAGCAAATGGCTGGTGTCCTGTTAACAAAATGAGCTTGGCTGAGGATTTTACTGTTCTTAGTTCCTTAAAGCAAATGTCATCTTATTGAGTAAAGGAAATTTCCTTTGCTTTCCTGTCTTTGCCTTCGTGTCTGCCCATACTGCTTTTGTTGTTGCTGTTTTGTTTTCTTTCTAAAATATGAATTGGGTCACATTCAAGTTGTGCTGCATTAGGGCATGGTAACCAAATCAGATGTGACAGGTCCCCAAGTGTCTGCTGGTTCCAAGAGGGAGGTGCGAAGCAGGCAAGAGAGACGCTACCCTTGAAGGAATGAAATCCCTTGGAAAAACAGAGTCTCAGATGCTTCCAAGTGCTTCAGTGACCGACTTTTCAGCAAACTGCTGAAAAGCTAATTGGGCTGTGCTTTGTTTGGGAGAGCAGATCTGGGAGGCAGTCTGCAGGGAAAGATGGATACGCACTGATAGTTAGCGAGGAAATTTTCTTCCTTGCAGGCTGAGCTAAGCTTGCCCAAATGGCCGTGCTGCGAAAGAAAGTGTAACAGCCCCGGGCTGCTGCTTCTGCCGGCCGGTGCGGCCAGTGCAGGTGCTGCAGACCCCTCTGCCCACGCGGGGGGACAGGCAGACGTGGGTCCCAGCACGGCAGCACGTCCCATGGGAGCCTTTGTAGCATCCCGTGGGAGCCTCCTTGTAGCCTTTCTGTTTGGAGTGGGTATAGCCCCCACCTCTGATGAAAGAAAACCTTCGTCCCGTGTTCTGGCACATCCTCCACGCAGGGAGGCAGGATCAGAGATGTGTTTGTGTTGGGTTAAAGAGTTTAGAAGGTTTGAATATCTTTTTGATGTATGATGGATATCTTTGCAGCTCACTCGAACACAAACAGATGAGCCTAGATAATTTAATGCTGCAGGCGTAATACTTGTGGGTTTAGATGCATCTTTCCGAGCAAAATTGTTAAAATCAAAACACAAATATCAGAAGCCCAGAAATGCAAAATTCACATCTAGTTACATGCTGCAAGAGGTCCCTATTGCTTTATGTGTGGTAATTAATTCCTGAGGAGTATGAAAAGAATAAGCACAAGAGCAAACACTACAATTGAGTTCTGGCTGTTAGCAGTATTCCTGTGATATTCTGCCATGCTGGATCAGAGCGCTCCTCCTGCCTCCGGAGCAGTGGTGCTATCACCGCTCTCCTGACTCGTCTGCAGCGTCTCGCTTGTTCTCCTTCATCACGTCCAACCCAAGCTACCTGTTTTCACCATCCTTAGCTGGGAGCGCAGGGCTCCTTATCGTTGGTCACGCAATGCAGTAGGCTCTGCTGCAGTAATGATGGCAGTTGTGGGCTGCAGTTTGCTTCTCTTTTTTATATATGAGATTATATTACTCTTGGAGTAGCCTGTTTGGATTCAGTGACTGTACTTGAGAGCTTGAACACAACTTCTTCCGGGGAAGGGCAGGGAAATCTGTTCCAAGTTATTATTTTACAAAAAAAAAAAAAAAAATCTCCAGATGAAATCATTGGACTGGTTTCAAAATCAGTATCTTCTGAAATAGCAAAGCAGCAAGAACAGATGTATCGACATGTGAACATGCGTTACAAACAAAGTGAATAGATGCCAGTGGATAAACGCCTTGCAAGTGCTAACATCCATCAGCTCCTGTTTTGTAATGACTGGTGTAAGAAAATTATGGATGTATATAGTGAGATATAATGAGAAATAGAGTTTTGTCTCATTAGAAGGCTTTTAGAGATAGATATAGGTGGAACTATAAATAATACTGCTGGACCAATAAGCTGATTTATTAATCTTTGATCTCGCTGTGCCCAGGGCTACCCCCTGGCAACCAGTGGTAGTGATTCTTGGAAAAGATAAAACTTTATAAGAATGAGCATTAATGAGCACTTAATTAAGTGCCATTAAATAAATTAGAAGTAGCTCTTGTGACCGCAGAGACTCATAGAGTCACTGAAAGATGAGTGGAGTTAACAGCTTCCCTGCACAAAAGGCTCCTCCCGAGACCAAGGCAGAGGCTCTCCTGGGAGAGCAGGTCAGATTCCTTGCCATGAGACTGTGCGTGAGGGAGGAAGGTGCCCTCTTCCACGGGGCTCTTGTGTTTGTGCCAGCTTTTCTGTTTGTACAGTGCTGAATTAGAGTAATTCCAAGTAATAGTAATTCAAAAAATAGATAGTAATTCACTTCTTGCAAGTAATTAAAGTATACTTTGAAGAGGGTGTAAGATGAAAAAATGGTGTTTGTAGAATCCATGCTGTAAAAAGACTTCTTAAGCTCTGCAAGAGGTACAAATAACTTGTTTTTAGTTGTTTTTTTTTCCCCCCTTTTTGGTATAGTCCCCCATTTTCGACTGTATTCACTAAAGGGTATCTTCTAAGCTGGTGGAAAAAATATGTTGTGTATGACAGTGACATTCCTTTAATGAGAATTATGTCAAAGTCGTTCAATGTTCACAATGTTCCACATAAAACAGTGGCTTTATAAAAGCTTGCTTAATGCTGAAATCACAGTCTCGTAGATAGTATTATTCCTCCAGCTGTAGAACTGCATAGTTCTCTTTGCTACAGAAAAACAGTGAGGAAGTGCAGTGTAAAAAAGCAAATATATACATGAAAGAAGTGTTTTTTGACAGGCAGAGTTATTAGCTATGGGTACAGTAGCACATCTGTTCTGCTAGGAATCTGCATGGGACCGACCCAAGCGACACAGAAATAACCATTTCCTGGAGGAGCAGAGCACGTCAGCATCTGCACTGGAAATCCTGGCTTGTGCCATGCTGCAGTGCTCCACGCTGCTGCGGGGCTTTGGGGAGCGGGAAAGGGCACTTATATTTTATATGATCTCTTATATTTTCTGCTCTTGCCTGACACAGAGGCTCATTCAGTCAATGTACTTCCTTCCCCAGTAGGGCTCTAGCAAGGATTTTGTAGGCTTAATTTCTGAATTCCTTTTCTTTATTATATTCCCTATCCAGCATCACATTTAGAAGTGTGATCTCTCTTCCTTTAGCAAATGATACGATAGAAATGGTAGAAAACCAAATTAATTTAAAGCAATAAATTTAAAGCAGAAGTCGATTCACCTGTCCCTGAGTCCTTTTGTAGTTCTATGGCTTTGCAAACATTTCCCTTTTTCTTTTTAGTGTTTTTTTTTTTTTTTATCCCTCTCACCTCTCTGGTAGCTCTGAAAAAGAAAAAAAAGAGGATAAGTTTATCAAAAGGATATAGGCAAAAAAAAAATCACTTCTTTTGGCCTAAGGCATAAATAGTGGCAACAAAACAACAGATTCCTATAGTATTTTTCATGTTGTAGGATAGAAGTGTTTTTTTTTTTTTTTTCCTCTTAATATTCTTTTGGTAAAATTCCAAGTATTGGTTATTTGTTTCTTTCTCAGGAGTGACGTGGGGGAAATGCCAAGAATTTTAAAACTGTTTGTATGCCTGTTGGTTCTGTAGAATGCTTCCAGTCCAGTCGTCATCTTTCTACGTGCACATCCAGTGCTTATCTGCTCCAACACCACGTAGAGTCTAGAGACTGCAGAGCCAGGCGAGTGGACTGGCCCCAAAGCAGGCAGTGATACTGTGAATAAACGACCTGCTCCTTTCTATGGCTGTCAGGAGCAGGGCCAGGAGATGAAGGGCTTTAATCTCTTCTGCAGCAGTGGGTGGATGCACTGCCCACACTGCAGCAGGCGGCTGTGAGCAGCCTCCGGGTGCCGTGGCCAGGGCTCCCGCGCGCTCCCTTAGGGCTCTGTGGGCTCTAGCCACCCTCGTGCGCTGCTCGCGGGCCCCTGCGCCCTCATTTAGAGTCGCGAGGCCGTGGGGCAGAGCTTTCCTGCCAGCGGGAATATAAAGTCAGGTCTGAGCCAAAAATGTTATAAATCCTACAGAGCACTGAGGACTTCCGACGCTTGCTAAGCGCTGTCACTGCCTTTGGGAAGCGTTTGCCTGGTGCCAATACCATATCAGCCCCACGGGGGTGGCAGCTCTCTATCTTTTGTGCGTTGCTGAACGTTTCCACTCCGGGCTCCCCTTCCTGCCTGCCGTGTGTCCAGTTGTGTTTAACGTGGCAGGTACTTAGGCAGTGTCTCCAGCCAGCCCGGCACTGTGCGTGACACTGTGCAGCGCGCGGGAGTGCGGCAATGCGGCCCCCTCGGAGCTGTCACATGAAACAGAATTGGAAAGTTTCGCCAGCGGCGAGGCAGGCTGTCACAGTCATTAGAGTGAAAACATGGGAAGTGCATTAGGGATTGTGTGAAAGGGTATTTGGCGTAATCACAGCTACAGGCAGCCTTTTTCTGAAGCAAGAAATAAATCAGTAGGCTGCAGGTCCGAGTTAGCAGCAGCAAGCCAAGAGGAGCTTTTATGCTGTCCGCCATAAAAGGGAGGCTGCATCTTGTATTTTTAGTGTCTGTAATTGTTGTAATGGGTTAAAATAATTGTTTCACTGTTAGGCATTTATGCTTAATCCATTGCCCAAAGGCAAATATTGTTTCTGGAACTGTGATACATTAAACCCGTAAGCAGCGAGGTGTTCCTTGCACGCACAAAGCTCTCGCATGAGCAGCAGTGGACAAAAATACTTGTAGCTGGCGTCAGGCTCGAGAGCCCTGGTCCCTTGGGATGCAACAAGGTGCTGATCCCGCGCAGCTCCTGGCTCCCTCTGTTGGCCGGTGCTCCTGCCTCCCAGCGTCCCACTTCCAGGTGCAGCTCCCGCATGTGGTACACGGCTGGAAGCAGCGGGATCCTGTACTTGTGTAGCCGGACGCTGACGCCTAAGCCACAGTCTTCTCAGTCCCTAGTACAGCAAGTCCTTGGGTATTTTTTCTCCAAAACCTTTCCTCCTGGGACATCAGTGGTTGCACAGTTTTATCTTCTGCTGCGTAGCGGCAGTAAACCGACCATAGAGGCTTTGAAAAGAAGTTTCTCCAGCACAGTTGCTTTGTTCTTGCAAGGCGATGAGCTCACATTTTGGAGCACAGCACACTCCTGAGTATGGTCAAGTTGCATTGATATTTACTGACCTTTCCCTCTAGTTTTAAATCTTAGGAAGCTTTGCTGGTCATCTTACTTCTCATGGTGAAACACGTCTTTGTTCAGGAAAGCAGCAGCCATTAATAAACTTCTTCTCTTGCTTCGTCAAGCTAAATTTTTTTCTTGTCATTATTACTGCTGTAGCAGCAGTAAATTTAGACCTTGGGGCTTCAGAAACAAAACAAAGCACCAGAGTGCAGTCGAAGTCAGTGGCAGCAGGGGCAGAAGCTGTTCCAGTAAAGAAGGTGCATTGAGTCCCATGTCTTTCTGTCATAGCTCCTTAGGCAAAATCAGAATTGTTCAGTCTACTACAATTGCCTTGTTTGCAGCTGTGAGCATTTGAGACCCTGTCTCTGACTTGGGTTGCATTTTGCTCCACAAGTTCTGCTTAGGCTTGTAGCCTTCCTTTTAGCAGCGATTCAACATTGTGGGTCCTAGATGCAGATATTGATTTGTCTGTACTACGATAATATTATTCACAATTATTTGCGAGTGGAAAAAAGTTGACAGAATTATGTCTTTCTCTAGCAACTGATGTAACGGGGATCTAATTTTGTGAGGTCTTTTAAGTACGAATATTGAAAAATAGTGCACAGTTAAAGATTAGTGTTGTCTACATTCATATGCCCTTTCATGACATAAGTTGGCAGTTTACATGGAATTACTGAATTGTTTTTAAGATGTTCACGTAAGGCCAATTCTCCTTTTTAAACTTTAGCTCTAAATGATCGAGCAGACAATGACATTCAAAAATGTATTTCCATTATTGGAAGAGGAGGATCTCTTGTATGGTCTGGAAAACAGTAACCATCCGACAGCAGAAACTGAGTTCAGATGAGGAGAGGGCTCTTCATGCAGTGACCCGCAGCAGTTAATGGTAAAAGGGAAGAGCTTATCTTATTGCTCTGAAATCTCCTGTTTGGGATTGCTCTTTAGGTTTCTGAAATGGAAAGATGCTGCAGCTTCTTGCAAAATAAGTCAGTGGTACATTAAAATAAAAAGGGAAATATTTAAAAGAATCTAAATTGCTTAGAATCAGAAGTTTTGCTCCAGATTCAGTTCATGGTTCTCTAGCTGTGTAGCTTCACTGTTGCTCCCTTTTCTGTCCTCTCTGTTCTGTGCAAATTAGAGAGATTATATTAGCACAACCGAGGTTGAAGTTTACAAATTCTCCTTTAATACTGTGGCAATATAATAATCATTAAATTGTTTGTATGTCAACTCTTACAAAAAATACCCTCCCCAAATTGCATTGCAGCGTTTCAGCAACTCCTAGGCATTTTAAGGGATGGTGTCTTGAAATGACTCCCTTTGACCTAACATCTCTCCTTTCCCTCACATTTCTCCTCTTGGGTTGCTGATGAGAGACGCACACAGGGGACTGCCCCAGCATGATGCAGCTGTGGAGTGGATGCAGTGGTGTGAAACCCACTCGGCAGAAGGAGACTGCAGCCTCTTCACTAGGCTGGGGAACTCCCAGCAGCCTTAAAATAAGAGAAATACGAAAAAATTTTGAGAGATATAAAGTGGAGATTCTTGGATTTTGAGTGGGCTTTTTTGAGGAAGAGACTCTTGAGAATAATGGGAATAATTCTGTGGAAAGTGCCTCCTTTTACCATTGGGTTGCATGAATGATAAATGTGTGTGCTGTGTCCGAAGGGACTGAAGGTCCTGGCAGCATGGCCCATTTTTGGCCAGAATTCCTGCTCTTCCATGGAGTATTACGCAAAGACCTCTCATCCTGTATAACCATTCAGAACACCAGACTTGTTATGTCTTGCCTAAGGGTAAAGGAAATATTTTTTTTTAATAAGTACTTACAGTTGTTGATATCCTCTGTTGAAAATCATGCGATTTCTAAGCTATAAATTTTAGAAGCCCTTGTGCAGCATTTTCCTATTTAAAATCCTGTTTACACTGTCCAAATTGGATTGCTTTCAGCTAGTCATCTCAGTGCATAGCATGGCATGTTCATAGAGGTGCTGGGCATCCTCTCTTTCTGCTAACAGCAGTGGAAGATTGATGATTTTTAATTTTGAAGACTGAAGTTCTTTTATTTAGGTACCTTGTCTTAGTTTCCTACAGTTTTCAGCACATAGGTTTGCAAATAGTGACCGTAAGCACTTAGATCCCCAGAGCTGACCCCTCAAATCTTAGCTGATGAGGAAGTGGCTCGAGTTATCTTGATGCTTTCCAGATAATGTTTAGACAAAGAATGCCTGCATTACTGCTTTTCAGTCTGAAATCTATAGATCTAGTACTGGGGAGGAAGCCTGAAAAACAATTGCCCCTTTGTCAGAAACTCTGCTTTCAGTTGGGAAGGGTGCTTGGCCTGTTTAGTTAATAAGACCCAGAAACCTTCTGAATGAGAAGGAGCAAGGATGTTAGTAGAGAAGGTCAGGGGTTAACCGTGGAGGGAGGAGCTGTTCACAAGAGCATTTTCTGAGCAAAGTTTAGGGGGACAAAACAGAGATAGGAGAAGGATGGATGGGAGCCACAACACCCACAACTTGCCCTTATCTGGACGTGCTCCTCAGAGCAAGCTGGTAGAGCTTCACTGGAACTAGTAGAATTGTAGTCATTGATTTGTACCAGCAAGGACTAAAGGACTAGCTCCAAACCTTTAGTCGTATTCTGCTTTGAAAGAGACCTATGAGAAAACCCTCAAGAAGCTTTAGGAATTCCAAATTGAATTACCAGATAGAATTCCTATTCCCTGGTTCTAATTTATATGGAATGCTAAATGCTCTGTTGCTTTTTTTTTTTTTTTAAGGAAAGGGAAAATTTCTTCATCTTCTCCTTGTCTGCCAGGTGTAGCGGGGAAGCTTTTGAATTTGTCATATACTGAAAGGTCAGGGCACCAGAGTAAAACCTAGGATTGTGCAAATGGTGTGGCCTCTATTGCTTCAGGACATGGCTCTATCGGGAGTTCAGTGCAGGCCTAAATAAGAATTCCCTTTGAATTCACTCATTCTTCTTTTGGACATTTGGAAAAAATAACATGGTCCATTGTCCCTGGAGACTGAGGTCCTTTAAGAGTCTCCAATAACTAAAGTATTCCATGCATCAGCCTCATCCATCTGCCTGAGTAAGTAAATCTTAATAGACCTGGGTCATCACCTTCAGAGGGGAGCTGACACAGTTTGATTACTTTTATATTGACAGCTTCAGCTTTATTAATGCCTTTTGTTCGAGCAAATGAGCAATGCAGCTCTGCTGAAAGCCTGTGAAAATGACTGATCTCTAATGTATTGATAACCTCTTCATGAAAAAGAAATAATTGTTCTGCATGAGTGGCTCTGGGGAGCGTTCTCACTTTCACAACAAACTTGAGCAGCGTCACAACCCGGAGCAGCAGGTCGAGGCTGCGTGACAAGCAGAGCAGCCTGTCCCTTCTCTGACTTCACTCATTTGCCCTGTGTGCCCGCACGGGGAAATGTGGAGCCTAAGAGCTCTTTCCTCAGCATCTCTACCCCTCGCCTGGCTCAATGCACATTTTAAGGCTTCTATTTGCAATATCGTATTAGATATTAAAAGTTTCTTGATAAGGGAATAGTAACTTGGATCGTGCCTGTTGGTCATACCCGTGTAAGCTTTATTTAGCGAGCAGATGGCTTGATTTTCTTTCTTAGAGATTTATGGTAGAGCACTGTGAGCTGAGCTCAGGAGCCCAGGAGGCAGAGCCAGGCTTTGGGGTACACCTGGGCAAGCAGGGCTCTTCAGAGGGTCACTTTTCTTCCCAAGCCATTCTCAAATAAGAGGAAAAAAAGGAACAGGGAGTGGTTTCATCTGATAACTTAAAAGTCAGCTTCCTTGATTGGAAAGGCAAGTTACCGCTCTGCCCTGGATGATGGTCACAAAACAAATGTTGCACCAGCCCTTCAAGGGAACGAAGTTTCTCAGCAATAGCTTGCAGACAGCAAGAGCTAGCTGAGATAGCACAGCACCCACCTCTGCTTACAGCCACTGATATCAATCCTAAACTGTCATAAGTTCTCCAGTGGGTTAGGTAAACACCTTTTCTTTCTCTTTCTGAAGCACATTTTTACCTAGCACAACATAAAAGCTGTGTTTAATTTTGTGAATACATTTTTTGCTGTTCATACAAGACTGTATTTTAAGCTCAGGAGATTGTTAATGTTCCCTCAGAACTATTACTTTCTGCCATGTTATTTTATCTGGACCAAAGGGGCTTGGGGATTGATCGCTCCTTTGCAGCTGCCGTATCCAGAATCCGACTTTTGGGAGGAACTGAGGTCTCCTGTTCAAGTCATCTGGCGAGAATGAGGCAGTTTGGACAGAAGGTAACACCACTTTTGTTCCTACCACTTGCAGACTGCGCCAGGGCTGGAATGCCAGTGGGTTTCTGTATGTGTAGGTGAAAAGGCTCAACCAGTAAAATTTATATTGGATGTTGATCATTCAGCATGACCCTTCTCCACAAGAATGTGACGATTTGTAAGTGGTTTTCCAAAGCAGTGATGTAAACTAATTTATATTGCAGACTCCTACAGAATATTAGTCTGAAACTGAGTGAGCTTGATTTTCCTCTCCAGTGATATCTGCGGGTTTATTCTGGTAGCGGCCCAGGAAGGCACCTCCAAAACGCAGCCTGTAGTTATTACGTTACTTGCATTGCTACTGCGTGTTGGTGGAGCAGGATCGAATTGCCCAGCAGTCTGCAGAATGAATGCCCAAGTGAAAACAGAGTCCAACTCCCTTTGTTTTCACAGTAGGAGCAGCAAATTATACTTTAGTTAAGAAAACATTTACAGTTTTATTCTGTTCCTGTAGCTGTTTGGAAAAGGAGAGAGAAAGAGCAGGTGGCAAGCATAAAGCCTGACTTCGGGAGATACCACAGATCAATTAATTCCTATTGAAAGGGAATATTATAGGGAAGGAATTAAGATGATAATATTTATTTTTCCTTTTTAAATACAGTTTTCATGTGTTATATAGAATTGCAGGCACCTTAGTGTCCACTTCTAATGCCCAAGGTTTCATTTACTTTCATACGAGTTAGATCTTTCAAAAATGAAAAGAATGGTTTGGAGTTGGAAGCCACTCCAGTGTTTAGCAGGGGAGTAGTGAATATTCCTTTCCACTGGAGCTAAACACAAAACTAACGGCACGGCGCCTTTTTAATAAGAATGCAGCAGCAGATACAATGCAATGCTGTAGAAATGCTTTTTATTCTGCATACATGCATATTACATTTCCCCCCCTATTGTCATGCGAGAGGCCCATTGTAAATTCATTTGGCAGATAAATTTACAATAGAAATTTGCCTTCACTTATTCATGTGAGAAATAATTTATTATATTCTCCCTTAAACCAACCCTTTTTTTTTTTTTTCTTTTGCAGGGGGTGGTGCCACCTTAGTAAATAACATTTACTGTTTATACTGAGCACTGTGCAACTTTACAGTGGTCAGTCAGCAACCTGCAGGGGATAGTTTTGGTCACGTTACTGGTCACTTAGTTGGATGGATGATGGAGTACCTTGGTCCCATCTGTACATATATTACTTTCTTTTGTCTTAGGGGCACTGTTGGGAAGATTAATTAGGTCCATCTGGAGGGAAAGATCAGCTGTAGGGGATTCAGGTAAACAAAATAATGCCAAGAGGAAAAAACTGCTGAAGGGGATTTGTTTGGAAATCAAACTGTTTTCCATAACAGTAATGGGGAAATTATGTACAGAAGGAGACTGAAGGGAAAGTAGAGCTGCCTTTTAGTGGGGGCTCTTTCCGTATGACCCCATAAACATCCCCTGTGGCTGCCGTGCTAAGATAAGGATCTCTGCAGAGGGTTAAAGCCCATGGGCAATATTCTCAGCTAGAATAAATCAATATAGCCTTCTGATCTCAGTGGGGCTCCCCTCACTGCGTAACAGCCGTATCCCTCCCAGTGATACTGCTGCGTCCATCATTTGAGTGATTCAAGAAAACCGATCCTGATTCACATTCTGTCCCCTTTTAATGGTTTTTATTATAGCGGTGCTATATTCTTAGGGGTCTTATATCCCACCTCTGTCTTCTTTTTCTTTCCCTTACCTTTCTTTAAACTTATTTTCATATTTTCTTCCTTTTCTCTGAAAAGTTCAGTGTACAAATTCATGTAGCAGTGTAGAGCTAGCTGGTATGATTGAGGCTTGTAAAATAGCAATTCAATTGCCATAGACTTTTAGAACTTTACTATTAGGATTATTATATGCATAATTAATTGGTGTAACTGCTACATAAGCCACATGGGATTTGTTACAATTTATGTTATGCCTCACCTCATTGCCTTGTCAGTCAAAGCAGGGACTTGTATTTCACAATGCAGTGGGATTACAGTCTGTGTTTTCAGAGGACAGGAAATGGAAAAGGGAAAAGACCATTTTTCTCACTGAACTTGAACGGTCTTAAGCGCTCTGGAATGCCAGAACCCCTTGGCTTTCACACTTTTGTTGTGTTCCTTAGGAGAGTGGAGCTAAACTCCTGCTGACTTTTAAATTAATTGTTAAAGCCAGAGGAACATGAGGGAATATTGTTAGCTCTAGAAAGAGAAAACATAAATGATTTAAAATGAACCAGAAAAAGTATGTGCGAGGGGTAAATAGGAGAACGTAGCTCAAAGGGAAAGGGAAATGACTGTTGGTGTTCAATGCAAGTGCTATGTGTATATGAAGAATTTGGGGCAAGTAGAGAGACATTTTCTTTAGAAATGCATGTACCCACCTCCAGCCGTGGGCTGTGAGCAACACCTCCGCCGTGGCAGAGCCGGACACGTCCGTGTGTGGACAAGCACCAAGTCTGATTCCGAAGGGCCAGGGAGGCTGCAGAGCTGGAAGGAAGCTGCCCCTGCCTGGAGATACAAGGTGGGAATAGGCACACATTGCCAGGCAAGCGGTTAGGCACCAAAGAGTGCTTCTGGCTTTTCAATTCATGAACTGGTCTCTATAGGTGGAAAGGTTCCTTGCAGCCTTTGGGCAAGATTACTGTCTAAATAAATAAGTAATCTGATATATGTGCGTCTAGGTGAATGGTTTGAGTACTGCCCTAATTCCTCCATGACATTTGTTCCTTCCGGCTTGCTGCACTTTCTGTGCTAAGGACATTATCAAGACTCTTTCGTGGTCCTCATGAAACAGGTCATGGCCCCAGTACAAAACCTAGAAAACCAATCCCGCATCCTCGGAACATCTGCTGGATGCTCTGGTTCATATCAACGGCAGCACAAGAGCGAGCAGCTGTGGAACCCAGATGACCCTTTGAAGCCTCTCCTCTTCACGTCGTCTGGGTCCATTTATCCATTTATCGACACGGACCTTGGTGGCCCCTCTCTCTTTAATGCTGCCCATTCTTCTGCCTTCGGTGGCCTTTGTCCAGCCACGGGGAGCCCCGTCACTCCCCCCTGGAGTCCAGATTCTGTGGGATCCCAAGCCAGGATCATGGTACATTTTCAGCAGCCCAACTGGGGAGCTGAAGCAGAGGAACCGGACGGGGTTTTTCCTCTCTGTTCCCTCGTGCTACCCAACTTGGTACCGGCCTGCGGGGCCTGCGGCCTTGTAGGACTGGAACCAGCTGCATCAGAAGGGAGCAGGGTGCCTGGGGTCATCCCAGCTTTTCTGAGGCAATTGGAGCGCTTTAAACAACATATTCAGTTTGGAGTTAATTCCTTGTCATTTACTAAAGATGTTAAATGTTTCATGCTCAGTCTTTTTTTTCTAGGGAAACGGCATTATTGAAAACAGATATTTCCCACTGAAAATTTGTTTCCTGGAAAGAAATAAAGCACACACACACTTTCCATCAAAGTACTTCAGACAAAGAGCTGCACCACGTCTCCACGATGGCCTTCTGAGCAGAAAGCAAAGTGAGGCTCCCAGGCCAGCATTTGCTCTGTGGGTCTTACTTGGGGAAACTTCCTGGGATGCCAGATGACCACTGCAAACTGTACGAAAGAGGAACTGGAAGATCCTGCCTAACGGATGCCTGAAATAACTTGCAGATCTCCTCTTCTTCCCCCCGAATGCATTTCCTACACACATCTGTAACCAACTGGGTTGCTTTACAAAGTGAGCACAAGTGGAGAGGGGCCGAGGGATCCCGTGAAGCTGCCTCCGCCAGGGCTTTCCTGTCCCTGTGTCCCGTGTCCCCGCAGCGAGGGGCAGCCCCAGAGCTCTGCGTGTTTGGGTGTCCCCCTGTGCTGGGCAGCGGGTCCCTGCACGCTGCGGCCGGGCCGTTCTCCGCG
>JAWLRI010001078.1:511568-539237 GCA_034781795.1 Crypturellus tataupa
AGCCCCTGCCCCGGCCGGCAGCGCGGGCGCCGTGGAGCGAGGGGGACCCCCAGAGTCAGCGTTCAGAGCACAAACGGCATAATTACCGTCTTAGCCGAGTTCACGAGCAGGATCGCAGCCCCTGGGTGGTTTGGGGCTGAAATCCTCCTGCCCTTTCGAGGTGCGTCTGTGCTGACCAGACACGTCCAACAGCGTGAGACTCCGCTAGCGCCGATCCGGGCGGCCCCGCGCCGCTGCTGGTGCAGGAGAGAGCGAGAGGCTCCTTCCCTGGGGCTCTGGGGGCGGCAGGGGCGGCAGTGGGGGAGAGCGCTGCCCTGCAGCAGCAGCAGCGCCTTGCACAGCCCCAGCGCTGTGGATGCCCCTGAGCCAGGGGAACGGAGAGCTGGGCTCTGCCATAGGCGGAAACAACTTAACCAAAGTCCAGACTTGTTGTCCTGGGCTCAAGATTTCCATGTAGAGCCCAGCCCGGTCACTGAGACTTATAAGATTACGTGAAATATGTGTTATATGTGTCAGAGTGTACTGCCGAATAAAGAATACGCTCTGGAAATATCCTGTGATGGTAAAATAACCTACTTACCAGCGTATAATCACTGCTAGCTCTTGAGCAGTTTGTTTGCAGCACTAAAAAATTCAGGGTGAACATCACTACGTCCACTGCAATTGCTCTGAGTTTGAATTGATGAGAAAGGAGACAAATTCTGGGAAACAGTGAACATTCACAACACCCACTTGATCTAGCCTGAGTTTCTGTACATGTAGCAGTTTGTTCAGGAAGTGTTGCTGGCTTTGTAATTTATATTGCTCAGCAAAAGTAGTATTTTAATGTCACTATGCATAATGCATATACAATAAATGTGACCCCTTTTTAGAAAAGGATTTATTGCTGCAGATGGAAAAAAAAAATACGGCTGTAAGCTTTGAAAGTTGGAAAAATCTGAACGAAATGTGTTTTGTGAAGTAGTAAATTTTTTCCATGTGCTGTAAAATTATTTATAGTGCAGTCTGAGGAATGAGTTGTTCTGCTGGGTGTATAAAAATGAGCTGTGGCCGCAGAGCAGAAACTGACAGATAATAAAATAATACTTGGGAAGGTAATTTGCAGTACCTGGCAAAGTAGCTGCCTGGTGATAGATTTGGATGCACTTTATGAGGTGCAGGGGTTTTGTCTGCCAGCAACTTGAGCTATTGTTCATACAGACAAAGGGGCTCCTGCAGTTGCAGCGAAAGGCATAGCCCCTACAACTGCCTTAGGAGATGGCTTGTTGTTGGCTTTTTAAAACTATTGTGTTTTTTTATTATTATTTTATTTTTCTTCCCTTTTTTTTTAATTTATAAAGGGAACAGCTAATTTTAAATTAAAGGGTTTTTTTGTTTCCTTTTTTTTTTCTTTCCCCTATTGGAAGGTCTGAGATGTATTAACTTGAATTGCTGCAAACATACAAACACACACACATATATATAATGACAGACTAATGAATGTCCCCATGTGCTAGTTGTAAAGCGATTACTTGCACATTCATTACAGGGGACCCTTCTGCACAGCTGTTCTATTGCGTGTTAGAACAATAGTTCAACGCTAGCCTGAAAAGCAACAGAAAGCCACAGCATGCCTGCTTGGGAAAGCTGAGCAAAATTCTACTTTTCATTTATTTATTTATTTATTTATTTAGAGTGGGTTTTTTAGTCATTATTCACATGCTTTGAAAAATACCCTTAGCTATGTCAGACTCCAGACCCACAAGTTTAAGAAAAAGAAATATCACAAGAATAGAATTTGTCAGAGTAGAATAGAATTTGTTAGAATTCTAACCAAGTTTCTTTAAATTAGTTCTGGTTTGTTAGGACATGTGTTTAACGTGCAATTAACTTGGCGCAGTGCCATGCAGAATGAAAGGTTATAAGTGGCAAGCACTGTATTATTTATGAGCACAAAATGATGCATCTGATTCTTGATGCTTGTACACGGAGAGGCTCGGCAGCGATAAATAACATGTCAGATCAAACTGTACATGTAAAAAGATGCCTGGGAATGCAGACCCCACCTTAGTACACGTTTCTAAATGATACTTTTCAACATTAAGCAACCAAAAGGCTTTTTAACTTGGAAAAAAAAATGTGGATTTAAACTGAAAAAAAACCCCCATATTTACAATTATTTTATTAATCTATAATATCTCCAAATGCCCACTGCTACCTTAATTCTGGTTTCACCGCTTGCCATTGATGTCTATTTCCTTTTGCTTTTACCTGCCTAAGTGTTGCTTCTTCACTGCAGCAGTTATTCTCACTCCTGCTCATTGTTGTCTCTCTGCCTCTTGCTGCCAGGGAATATAATTAATGTTATTCCGAATGGTTTTCTCGCCTGCAGAGTTTGCCCACTTGGGAGAATGAAAACAAGATCTACTGCAAACAAACTCTCATTGAGGGGGATGGCCCTAAAACATACTGGACTCGAGAATTAGCTAATGATGAGCTGATTTTGGTAAGTGGTTCCACCCAACACAAACAACATTTATAGGTTTTTCTTTTGTTGCTATGTAATACGATTATTTTTTTTTTCTTAAATCCATCTGGAAAATCACCATTCTCATACTCCTTTGCAGTACAATCCACACATCACATTTTTTCATGTTTTAAATGTTGTTTTTAAAGAATGAATGAAGATAGTTGCAGGTTCTTTCTTGCATTTCATTGATACTATGGCTTTCCCCATACTTTTATTGGTAGAGCAGTCACAAGTGAGCCTCTTCTGCTCCGTAAATCCACAATCATACTAAAGACGTTAGTTGATTTATTGCAAATTCTCTCTGGTTAAAGTGAGATCAAAGCATCTGAGCTCATTTCTGAAGAGCCTTCTTTTCTAGGCATGTGCATAATGTAGTGCTTCTTACATACTATCACCTGGTGTGCAGCAGGAGGAATGTGGCATGTTGTTAGGATGCTCAAGTCTCATTCTGTTTGTGAAGACCACATAATTCCCCCCATCCCTTCCACCTTCTCCAAGCTCCTGGTCATCCCTGAACCCAATCCACAAGTTTATGGGAAATCCACTGATTTGCACATTTGCTGCCAGCCAACGTCGCCCCATTCCTGTGTGCCCCTCCACCAAGCAGCAGGGTAACTTTGGTTGTTTTGTACCACGCCACTGCAACTGCCTCGTCATTTATGCCACGAATCACACGCTCTTTATCTATTTCTATTCTCCTTGTTTCTGTTAGGGTTGAGTTCTTGTCACTCAGTCTTTCCTCAGGTGCTCATTTACATTAATGAAGCAGTTACTCCGAGCGGGGAGTAGTCACAGCTCGTCTGGGTAACAAGTAACCGTTCAGCGTGCGTCCAGAATCACGGTATTGTGCGTGCTCGTGCTAGGGAATTCTGGATAATTCAATTCACGAGACTGTCTTGCCTCATTGGTTTGGCCTTAGAAGAAATGCCGTTGCAGTGAGGGATAAGAAAACATCAAAGCAGGGACTTTTTATTTCAAACTATCGCTAAGCCCTTGCACTTTAAAAAACAAATGACATCCTCAGTGTTTCTCTAAAGCAGTCGGAGTTCTGTTTTTAAGATCACGTCTGAAACAAAAAAGACCCAAACTAACCTAACCAAGTATAAACAAAAAGCTTTTAAAGCGTTAATGCTGTTCCAGACATCTTGGAACAGTTCAGCGATCTCTGAGGAGCAGGTGGATGCTGTTAATGAAATCACTGGTTTCTATAGAATGACTGGTCAGATTCTCGATAATTTCTTTTGGCTCAGCCACTGAAATTCTTCATATTATCCAAATAGTTTAGGAGGCAAAGTACTTTGATCTCTGTTTTATATCTTTATATATAATGGAGTGATCAGATTTTATTGTTCGGTATCTTTTTTTTTCTTGTTTTCTTTTTTTCCAGCTCTCTAACAATGTATTTTTGTAGTTTATTATTTAAGCAAAACACTAGCGGGGCAGCTGCTGAACAAAACGAGCTCTTCCAGGCAAAGCCGGAGAGCCTGTCAAATTAAGTTGCCTCCTGCAAACAGCGACATGAATGTGTCCAGCTGGGAAGAAGAATGAGATTGGTTAAGAAACCAGAGAGATTCAAAGATTACAGAGCCAGCTAGTCTGATGCTTTGTATAACACGATCTCTCATTTTTTTGTACAATGCAGTCTATTGGGCTTTTCTCAACTAATTCTTTTTTCAGATTAGGATATAAATTAGAAAAACCTCCTTCTGATTAAAATATTTCCAGTCATGGAAACTTGATCATAACTTTTGATATGCTGTTTTACTGGTTAGTGTCTCTTGCCATAAAAATGGCAGAAGCTGAACTTCTGATCTGTATCTGTCTAGATCAAACTCTCAGCCATTGCATATTGTGTATATGAGGACATAAAGGAGATGCCTAAAGTTCATTATTGCAAATACTTCTCTTACCACCACTAATCAAGCCACCTCTTAAAGGAACTTTCTGTTTGTTAAGCTAAACTTTTGGGAGAGCTGGAGTCCTATAGAGAGTATAGAGTAAGTTTTGCTGGAGTCTTTTTTCCAGTGCTGCTATGAACCTGCTTCAATTCATCAATTTGCTTTTTGAGCAGTGGACACCAGAGCTGCACATGCTGCTTCGCTAGCAGCCACGGTAGCCCCTGGTGTGGTGGTGACCCGACCTTCTCCCTTAGCTCGCTCTGTCTCTGGATGTTCCCTCCGGGCCAACTCGGGCTTTGAAGGCTGAGCAACCTCAGAGGGGTTGAGTGGAGTGTATCCCTCAACTACGACATGCGGCAAGGGCAGGAGCAGGAACAAGCAGTGGGAAGACTGTGAGATCTCTTTTGATCTCTCTCCTCTGTTGTTTTGGGGTTTGTCATCATTCCAGTGAAGAAAGATCCTAACTAGATTATTTATTCTTATGGTTGGAAATTTTCCTTACATTTGAGACTGCAATGTTGTTTCTGTAAGACTAAGGTCACAGTGAGAAGAAATCTTTCTTTGTCTTCTCCCCTCCTTCTCCTTTGATCCTCCCAGCTCGGTGAGGGTTATTTCTGAGTTGATTCACTCATGCATTTTTGCTCCTCATATCTATTTTTTAGGCATTTATCAATTCCCATTATCAAATTTCTCAAATCTCCCTACTCACTTAAATATACCGTCTCTTCTTATACGCTTCCTGAGGCACTCTGGTGAGCCTGCCCTGTTTTCATTCTGTCAGAACTCCTTAAATAAGCAGGAGGAAATCAAATTCCTGTGAACTTTTGGACTTCGGCGTTTAGGGAAATGTCTTTCATGGAGCAGAGTCTGCGATATAGCCGTTTATCAACTCTGTAAGTCTGATGTTTCTTCTCATGCTCTCTGCTCCTGCTTCTCCATCCAATAAATCTTTCAAGACGTCCTGAGTCACCTTATTAGCTATTACCGTGCATTTGCAGAACAAATCAAAAAAACGCATATGCCATGTGGAAAAAGTTGCAAGAAGGAATCTAAATTGCCCTAGACTGCGGCATGAATGGGGAATGGGTCTGGGGCAATGTGCAGGGGTGAGGAATGAGTTTTGCTCTGCTAATGCTGGCTACATAACTCCTGGAGCTCTGCCAGGGAGTTTTGATCTAATGTGCTGCTTTGCTTAGGGGGCCCATTAGACTGACGCTTCCCTAGTAGAAGGAGGTATTTTTCTCTCTAACGCAGCATGTTAAATAAAACGCGTTTATTGTCATACGTTAAAAAAAATCAGTGTTGAATTGCCATGACTAACACAGAGCTAAAATAGAAACCATATTACTGTATAATTATCAATCTGTTTTGCATCCTGGCAGAAGTTACTTATGTACTTCAAAGATATTCCCTTGGAGCAATAAGATGGTCTTTCATGTCCTCTGGTACACAGATGCTGGGAACAAAATATTCAGTTAGCAAAGGTTTTCTTTATCTCCAGGTACCAGCTAGTCTGTCTCTCAGTTCTGCTTAGGTCCTTGCAGGTTGGTGAGTGAGATTACTCTTATCAGAAACGAGAATAATATTTGGCTCCACTATGGCAGATGGAAGTCTCCCATGCTGTTAGAAAGTGTTCCAGGTCACTATCTTAAATTCTACCACTAAAATGACTCTCTTTCACCTGAATCAGGGTGGCAGGATCAGGCTTCACTTTCTAAAACCAGTGCTGCTAGCAGGCTAGAATGCTGCAACTCCTTTAATCGGTGCTGTTTATTCTGCTCTTATTTGATGCCCTTACTGTGATTTCAGTGCTGTATTTTTAGAAGTACTGAATAACCCAGATACAAAAATTACATGAATATTCAAGCGAAAGAGGCAAAAGGGATAGATCCCCATCAGAGTTCACATTTCTTTTGTCTTGAAGGGATCTTTAGACTATACTGTACTGTACTTTAAGATTGTAATGACAGAGTCAGAGCATCCTTATTTCTAACACCACACTCAGGAGCTGCTCTGGACTGGCCCTTGTACAGTCAAGGTCAAACTTGATCCCACAAAATATATATTTCATTTACATATCTGAAAATCAGCATCTAGGTTTCAGGCTATTTATAATACTTTTCTTTTTTCTTCGTTAGATTTTCTTTTATAATCTGTAGTGTTTTTGCTCTTGCTCTGTGTTTTGTCACAGAGATTAATGAGCTATCAATCATTTGGCTAAGCCCGAAGAACAAAAGATCTGCGTTTACAAAGCTAAAGGATGTTGCTCCTAAATGTTAGCTATTCAAATGAGAAATGTTTATGATCTGTCTTTTCCTGCATTGCTGCTCTCATAGCTGCTCGTGCCTCTATAGATTTTAGTTTAATCTACAAAACAAACACTTTTAACTGGGTGATTACTGAAGAGGGGCTTTAAAAACAGCCTCAAACCACATTTTACACAGTTCACGTATCACACAGGGGCTCTCAGAATCAATTATAGCAAGGGTCAAAGATCAGGACACTGGGGTTTCAAGCAAGGTTTCCATCCTCCTTTCCTTCCCCAGAAAATTCATGTCATAGTAGATTAAAGACGGTGAACTCTGGGGTCTAGATGAGTGAGGGAACATTTTTTAAATGATATTACTGGCTTCTGAAATTAAGCAAAGCAGATGAGAAGAGTCAGGGCAGATTGGAAAGATATTTTGCAGTTGAATGCTGAGATGTGGATGTGCCTAAGCCTTCTATCAAACAACAATAAACTGCTTCAAGGTTAAACTTTTCTGTAGATTTTGTAGTATAATCTAAATGAAATTGTCTATCGAAAGGATAGCATTATTACTGAAGTCAGTGCAGGTTTTGTTGCTGACCTCAATAAAGTAATCCTGATAGAAGCCCGGGAGCTGGTAATCATGCATACATATGTATTGCCTGGTCCTAAAACTTGAATTTAATATCACAAGGGGATTTACCAGGTGGCTTAGAGACCAGCAGCCCCTGCTCTGCAGTAGTGCCTGCTCTGGAGCACGTTTCCAAACGTAAACAAGGACAGAAGCCAAAGCCTTTGTATCGTGCATGAATGTGGGCCTGTGTGCAGCCCGTTAGAGTATCTGCTGTAGCTTCGATAGTTGCTGGGTACGGGATTTCAATATTAGTAATGGGAGATATTAGTAATAGGAGATATTAATAGGAGATTATTAGTAATAGGAGATAAACAAAGAAAGAAGCCAAAGCCTTTGTATCATGGATGAATGTGGTCCTGTGTGGAGCCTGTTATAGTATCAGCTGTAGCTCAGATAGTTGCTGGGTACAGGATTTCAATATTAGTAATAGGAGATATTACTGGCTAGTGTTTTGTCTGCAATTCGCTTGCTGCCTGGCTTTGAGGAAACTCTATCATGCTGCAGTTCTCAAACACAGATATCCAGCCTTTGGATACCACGATAAAGATCTGATTTTGCACAGTCCTATTCCCTGATGTCCCACAGAAGGTAAGGTCATATATTGGGACACCTGCTATTAGTATCCGCGTTTGAAAATGGGGGCTGTACCTTTTGTGACCGTGTCCCCACAGCCAACCCCCTCCATTCTGGGAGTCATGGGAAGAAGGGGAATAAAAATATATCTGTGTTGCAAAAATCTGTATCTGGACAAGCTAAATTCATCATTATGGATTGTGTCATCAATTTAAGGATTTAAAGGGATACTTGATTTCATCCTGTTGGAGGGAGTATTGCTTCTGTTTCACAGGATGCATTTGTACACATGGAGACCAATGCATTTGGATCCATGCAAAACTTTCTGATAATGGAAAGTGCTATTCATATAACTAATATCATCCCCTCTCCATTTATTATATCTCTCTGCCTGTTGTGGGCAGCCTCTGTAGATTGCTCAGGCGTGACAACAGGGGATTTCTGCATACACCAGCAGTAGTGATCTTCTCCAGGTGATTGTTTAAATGACAGTTTTCCTAATTACACTGTTTTCCACCTGTCACAAAGGCTCCTCAGAAGATGTTTTAGACCCATATGATAAAGACCCATATGATTTAGACCCATGTGATAAATCTGATTACTGCTCTGTGGTTCTTGTTTAATTTCTACCTGTGTCGATGGTCATCAGATCTTGACTGAACTGAGAGGGGTCGGCTGACTGCGTTAGCCCCTTACAGAACTTTGCTGGCAGTGGGTTTGGGGCTCTCTGTGCTACAGATAAATCAAGTAAAGAAAACGGTTCTGTAATTTCCAGTGATTTTACACCTAAATTCCATTTTAGATTTAGACAGAAGCCTTGCCTTGCAGCCTTTTGTGAGATGAGTGGGTGCTTTCCAAGCTGATGGCAAGGTGGTGGTTTGAAAATCCTGTCTCTTCTCATTATTTATCAGCTGGGGTTTGGTGGTGCTGCGCTCTTCAAGCCGCTCTGGTGAGATTTCACCATCAAACTGTCAAGTCACCTCTTGGAAGGTTCAACTTCTTCGAGTCATAGGAAACCCGAAAGTCTGCTTCTTCTGGCAGGAGCTGTTGCTTCTTTCCAATCTAAAATTAGAACCATAGATTTTAAGCTGCTCCCTTCCACCCCTAAATACAAGGGTTTGACTGTAAAGGCCAGAGAAGCAACAACCACTTCATTTGGGTCTTCCCCTGGGCGTGGGCCCAGTTGTACATTAGATGTTTCACTTCAAATACAAAGGAATTTGCTGGGTTTCAGAGAGTTTCTTTCCTTTTATTTTTTTTTTTTTCTCTGCACAACTGCATTTGATAAAGGCTATTGCAAACAATTCTGTGTATTCCAAACAATTCTGTGTATTTGGACTTTTTAATGTGTCATTGTTTATATACATCTGGTACTGGAGAACGGCGCTCCGTGAGCTTACAGTAAGCAGCTGTTGTTTAGAGAACGGAGAGCTTGAAAGCCTGGATGTGGCAAGGATTCCCGACCACTGAGCAAAGTGACACAGATCTGACTCACACTGTCCCAGCCTGAAAATGTGAGACTGTGACACGAACTTTCCAAGGAAAGTACCGGTTTGCTCTAACATACTTAGCTGATTTCATATGTTATCTTGTTCATTCTGGTCCCTACCTAGATACCTCGTTTAGTTCTCTTATCACATAATGTGGTGGAACTTAAGTCTGTTCTTGGCTTCCTTATGTAGCCAAAGTTCCCACCAGGTGCCTGCTGCAGAGGCTGATGCAGATGTGGATCTTTACTCCACCACAAGGCTGTAAGCTCCTCCTGGTCTCAGGTATATTTGCTGCCCCTTCACGGTGCACTCCTTCAGCCCGGCCACATGTAGGTTTGCAGGCACGGAAGGGCTCTGCCCTGTGTCAGGTCCATTCTGAAGTTTGATTAAACAACTGGGGAGCGCTTCATTTGAAATGAATCTCCTCAGTTTTAATAGGACCTCTCCCTTGCAAAACAGGGGCTGTACAAATGAGTTTGAACGTGCCTGAAAAGCAAGGCCCATGCGTTTCCACAAAGGAAGGAATGTACCTGGTTTGAACACGTTCATCTCTGCTTTTTTTTTTTTTTTTTTTAAGCAACAGGTAATGGAGATTTATCCACAATGCCAGTAAGCTGCAGTAAGATAGGAACACACCTCTGAAAGTTAACATTTAAACCAGGGATATAATGACAATGACAGCCATTTCTCTGTGTGCTTAAGTGAGGAATTAAGTGGCTACTCGGCTGAATGCCTGAAAGGCACAAAATCCAAGTGCTAAAAAATGCAGCATGTTCCTGTAGCAGGTCAGAGGCCGCATAAACCTAAGTGGGGTCTTCAAGGACCAAGTGACTGTATAGGACTCGGGAGATGATCGTTAGTAATGGGGCTTTGCATGAGTTTGGTATCTTCATGATCTAGGCTTTGCCTGTGTATAGTTTTGGGAACATTCAAAGGAGCAATAGCAAGAGTGTTTGTGGCTGGTGCTGTGGGCAAGAGAACCAGCTGCATCCTTTAATGTTCATTTTCAGTCTTTTCCATGTGTAATTGTTAAAAATAAATTACGTAACGATTGATAAGCTCTTCGTAGGTATAAAAGCAAAGCCTTTATCTTTGCAATTTCTCACCGGCCAAATTACTAACAGGCTTTTCTCGTTAGCAAAATCAACAAAATGCAAACCATGGGCAGTTTTAAAGCCAAGTCCTTTTGAGGAAGTGTTGGCCAAAGGAAGTGTAAAAAGCACTAAACCCGAGTGCAGCTGAACTTCCACAGCGTGCTGGGGTAGGTCTGAATTACTTTTGCAGTGAGACCCTGGCAGTTAGCACAGCCAAGCACCCACCTCACAAGTGCGGGGTGCCCGCAGAGGTAGCTATGAGCTTTAGACTGTCAGTGAAGCTGAAAAGCTTCTGCATGGGAAGCTTTTGCTGTCCTGGCCTCCTCACATTTGCGTGGTCATTTATTTCCTTCCTACTCAGATTTTAGCGCTCCTGACGTGAAGTTACATACAAATTACATACATACTCCTCAGACTGCTCCCACAGTCACAGTCCTGCCTGGCTGTCCCGGTAATCAGCACTGCAGGATTGTCGTGGTGGACTTGCCTTTTAAGTGCAGTACTACACGGGGAGGAAAGAGGAAAGAAAAGAAAAACAGCAGCTTTCCAGCTGCATAGCCGAATCGCTGTTAGTCAATGATATAAAATATAAAAACAGCTCAAAAGACAGTCCAGGGACAATCAGTGTACTGTGAGCTACTGAACTGGGCATGAGGAATAAGGTAAGAGTGGGATGTGACCACTGTAAGTCAGTGACTATCAGATGTAATGATCAAATGCTCTTGAGAACTCTTCGTTTTCAGCTGGGTGAGATGAGTTTGGTCTCCCCTAGATGCTGTGCTCACTATGGGCCCTCATTTCAGACCCAGCGCAGAGCAAACAGATTCCCTGGTTCTGGTCAGAGCATCCCAGAGGAAAGCTGGGGTTGGCACTGCCCACGTTGCAGCTCTGGGAAGGCAGATGGGAGTCTGCTGGTCTCACGGCAGTGCAGGCACGCGTTGTTTCTGTACATTCACACACCTTCCACGCTGCTTCTCAAACCTCATTGGAACCACTCTGATTTAGACCTGCAAATATCAAGGACTCCTGCTTGAAAATGAATTCCAGCCTTGGCCTTTCCAGTTGAAAGGGCTACAACTGTTTCTCCGAGTAAAAATATCACATTCCAAAATCTCATTCTTTTCTTGTGTTTATTTATAAATGCATGCCAAGGAACTATAGGAAAAAAGGGAATTTCTGGATCATTTATCATTCTGACAAAATTCATCATGCTTGGGAGAGTAGGTCACCTATAATGCATTCCTTTTCCAAAATGAGTCATTTCTTTACTCTCATCTGTCACAGGATGTAGGAAATTTTATTTCTGGTACAGAACTAGCTAGTATGGTAAAAATAACATGAAAAAATATATTCAGTGTTGCTGTTTTCATCCCTACTGATGAATTTCTATTTCTTTTCCAGACCTTTGGTGCTGATGATGTTGTGTGCACAAGAATTTATGTAAGAGAGTAAAAACATCCATTCGCTTGTCGTCGGGGATGAAGTGGAGGACTAAGAGGCAGCCCTTGTGAAAAGCCCCAGCATAAGGAGTATCTGTGTGTGCTGTTACTGATGCGGTGTTGTATGTGACCCTGCGTGCTGTATCTGAACCCCTATCCTCTGTTAAGTGTATTTTGCTTTTATTTTCCTTACAGACGATATTCCTCCTCACTTTTATGCCATAATTTTTTTCACGTCTGCTTTGTATTTTGTAGTTGTCCCTTGGTATGGTTTCATGGATTATTAAATTTATTGGGCATAACTCACCGCCGTTTTGGGGGTGTTTTTAATAGAAATACCAGCGATGACTGGGCTGGGATTGAAGCACTTTCACCCTCTTTTGAGGTCAGTGGGCAGTTTCAGTGCTGCTGCCTGTGAGAGGAGGGCAGACGGACTTCCTCGGGGCCGCAGGCTGCTCCCTCGAAGGCAGAGCGCGGGCTCTGGCCTTCCCGAGCTGTCTCCTGGGGTGGTCAATAGGGAGCAGTGTCTGTGTCCTGAGGTGCCGGGGCTGTGATTCCGCAGAGCCAGACACGGCTCGGAGAGCTCTTCGCACCCCGTGCTGCTGCGTCTCCTGAGAAGGGCCAAACAGAGTAAGCGTTTTTCTTTGGAACTGGCGTAAGTTCACTTTCTGTAGAGACACTCATTACCCAAGCACAAAACCCAGCTGTATCCGCAGGACAAACCACACTGTGATAATGACTAATGCTTGTTGTCATCACGCTGAGCATCCCAGACCTGTCGAGAGACAGCAGAATCCAGCAGACTTTACTTGCTTTGGCCATGAAAAAAGTGAGCTGAGGAAAGACACTATCTATCTTCCCATCTGCAGTAGGGAGCTCTGATGGCTTCACTCCCCCCTCTCAGTGTTATAATGGTCACGGACACAATATTTTATTCTTGGAACAACAAAGTAAACTCACAAAGCAAGGTCATAGCTCAGGAATGAGAGAAACACTGAATTCAGAGCATTTTTTCTGGCGCAGAGTTTGGTCCTCAGCACAAGCATTAGATCCTGTTGAACAGACGTGCAGGAGCCCTGTGCAGGGCTGGCACGAGCAGAGCCAGGGCTGGGAGGCAGCAGGGCTGCTTTACCGCTCCAAATGCTGCTGCTCTTGGCAACTACCTGCTCTGCCCGTGCAGCAGCCCCGGTGCCAGCGCCACGAGGGCTCGGCAAGGTGCTGCTAGAAATCTCACATCGTCTAGAGCAAGCGAGGGCGTTTCATGGACGTGGTGACGTGAGAGTTTCATTTCTAGGAAGGATCCTGCTAAGCTGTTGTGCTACTCCAGTGAATATCCTTTGGAAAGCTTTCCCGTCAACTGGAAAATACCAAGCTGCGTTTCTGTCCAGTTGGCACGGGCTGTCCAAGCGCTAAAGCGTGAGCTGTGAAACCGGCTTGTAGGAGTTATGATTAAAAACAGGCTCTGGAGGTTTGAGCTGCTCTGCGTAACTGGGAACTTTCTGCTTGCAGGTCTGAAACTGCTCCCCCAAGCTTTGTGCGCAGTCTGGCATGACACGAGCTCTTCTCTGCAGTCATTTCTGTGTGGAAACTTCACCACTTGATTGTCTTGCATTGAGTTACACTAGGTACTGGTTACTCATATGAAAGAGACCGGAATTGGTCCAGAGTGTTAGTGTTATGGCTCATTTTTGAAACACTGCAAAGGCCAAATTGCATTTTCTGAGTCCTCCCGGATTTAAAATCTCTTCATATGCAGGCACACAAGGATTTGGAATGAGTTTACTGGCCGGAAGCCTTCCAGTTGTCTCCTGGCCTTCCTTTTCTTTGCTGCAATGAGGCCCCTTTGGGAATGTGGAAGCTCAGTAATTCCGGGGTGGTCGGCAGAGACAATTTTACCCACTTTTTGCATAAACAGCCATGAGTTCAGCCCTCCCAGATGAGGGGATGGGAGCAGAGTTACTGCAGAGGACTCTCGAGAGGCCGGTGTCGCAATGCCTGGGTTTCTAGCAGCTGCTCCGCAGTCAGGTCCTCAGCGGTTCAGGCAGCCGTTCTGGGCGTAGAGGAGAAGGAGACTTTTACAGGCAGGACAGCGGAGCAGCTAAGGCTTGTGTAGATGGCTTGCTGGCTCCCTGGGAGCACCTGGGCGCCTGGAGGAGAAGGCTCTGCTGCTTTCATGGATTTTGCATTGCCGATGTGAACGAGGGACCTGCTGGTATCGCGAGGGCCGTGGGTCGGGTCTGCAGGGGAGCCGGCAGCAGAGCCAGGGCCCGTGTGGCGCCCTGGGCACCGCTGCAGCGCCTCCCGCTCCGAGGCTCTGCCCGAGCGCTGCCCAAGGCTCTGCCCGGGCGGCCGGAGCGCCGGCGCCTGCTGTGCCCAGCGCTGGCGGCCGGGTGACCCCGCTGCGGCCCCGGGCACTGTCCGACCCTGCAAGCAAGAGCATTAGGGAACGCTTCGCTGTGAGTTCAGCGCCTGCAATCACATCCGACTGGACACATTTAAGAATATCTGTCCAGACAAGGTCAGCAGAGTGTGAATGTTTAAGGAGGTGAGAAGCTTTCTTCCCTGAAATCTAAAGGCCTGGCCCTGCAGCTGCCCGAACACCTCCTGCTGACTTCACTGGTACAGCACAAGGGAGTAAAATATGCAGGTGCCTAAATATAGGTGTCTAGAGCTATTTTAGATGTCCTGTTGTACCCGTCTACACGGGGCTGATGTGTAACGTGGGTTCTGCAAGAGACCCGAGTCCTTTTGGAGAGGCAGCGGCCGGCCAGGCAGCAAACCTGCG
Source organism: Crypturellus tataupa (assembly GCA_034781795.1). Taxonomy (NCBI): domain Eukaryota; kingdom Metazoa; phylum Chordata; class Aves; order Tinamiformes; family Tinamidae; genus Crypturellus; species Crypturellus tataupa. The sequence continues at coordinate 526,239 of JAWLRI010001078.1, forward strand.
GGTGCCCCAGGGCATCAGCAGCAGCCGAATGGCACGTGGGTGGCCGCACGCATGGCTCCTGGTCACCACCCGCTGCAGCAGGACGAGCAAGGGGTTACGCGGATATTGGCGGCCGCTCGGGTCTTGTGTAACATTTCACAGAAGCACAAAATCAGTTGCCCACATGAACACAACCCTGGGATGCTCCAGCCATGTTCTCTGCCCCAGGGCAAGAAGAGTTCATTTTAGGATTTCCATACTTTTGTTCTTATACCACTCTCATAAAACATTTATTGTTTTTCTTTTCTCCAGGAAAAAAAAAAAACCCTAAGAAGTAAACAGATCAGGCAGTAAAACTGAGTTCAGAATAATCCACTGTGAGAAACCCTAAATGGGGCAGAAATCTCAGCCAGCAACGTGATGCTGCACCGAGTGGTTCAGCGCTCGTGTCAGCGGCTGCTGCTGTGCGGGAGCAGATCTGGGCCAGCGCGGGCGGCGCGTCCTGGGGCACGAGGGCTGCGTTCGCCCAGGGGAGCAGGGCTGGCGCTCGCCGCGCTGCGAGCTCCTCTCTGCTGCTGAGAGGTTGCTCCACATGCCGCAGGATGCAGAGAGTCTTCACATGGTGTTGAAATACGTGCTGCCTGAACCGCGCTGCATCAGAAGTGGAACAACCTGGATTTCTCTTTGCTATTACAGGTGGCTGGCTGAGGAGAGCAGTGGAAAAAAGGAAGGTGCTATGAGCAGGGGAGGAATAGGCCTTTCTTCTTGTCCCAACAGCTTGAACATTCCCCACATTGGCCTCACGGACTGTGAAGCTAGTTCAGATTATTAAAGACAGAAGAAAAAAAGAGGCAGGATTCCTTCAAGTGTTCTTTAAATTTTAGTTCACTCTAGCTTGATTCTTGCACTCTGCTCAGTCAGACAGTAGTCCCAAAACGGGGAGTTGTGTCCTGTGCCTCTCATGCCATTGGCATCCGAGGAGGCTCTGCCAAGGTGGATCAAGAGGAATTCTGCCAGGCTGAAGCCTTCATGCCACTGCTGAGGTGAAGGCGCAATAGCAAAGCAGGTGATCCTCAGGAAGGTGCGTATCAGAACAGCTCCAGACGGCCAAAGACCCTCCGTCCACAAGCTGGGACCCTTCTCAGCGGGAGGAGGACGTCCGGACGGCCAGGCCTGCAGGCTCCCGGCTGCGCTCGTCTCCTCCCCTGTGCCGACCGGCAGGAGCCTCTGACTCCCATCAGAAACACCAAGGGAGCTGCCCTTGAAAACACCTTTCTGAACGCCCCGAGAATCTTGATACCCGCGGCGTCTTGTGAAAATGTGTCCTAAATCACAGCAAAAATCCCCTGGCTGCTGCGGGGCCGCTGGCTCGGGCTGCGCGAGGCAAACAGTGTCCCCAGAGGCTGCAGCCATCTGGGTGACCAAGGACTTGCAGGTTCTACCCAGGGCGAGTAAAACAGAAAGGCTCTTTGGAGTGTGCGCGTGTTCAGCTTCAAGTCTGCCCTGTGATGAAGACCCAGAACATCACGCGCTTCTGGGGTGAGAGTTTAGCATCTACATTAGTTTTCATAGGAGACTTCATAGGTTCCAGGACATCAGCAACGACTGTGGTGTGAAGTCTGGGTCTGAAGCAAGCACCTAATAACTCTTCAGCTGGAGTTTTTAACACCGAGTTTGTGCAGTCTGTGGCGAGGCTGGAGATTGAGAACATATTGCAGTTATTACAGAGCCTCAAGTCCACGTTCCTTTTTAGACACGTCACCAGCAATGTGTTTTAATCAAAAGTATCTTGGTGAAGTAAATTGGAATCGTCTGGACCGGACTGGCATGACATTCTCTCAAGTGTGATTTGTTTCCTAACTCCTTTAGGGGACTCTGTAAGGGGGTCCACAGGTTGTGCAGAAATGTTATGGCTATCGGCTTTGTGCAGCAGCAGAGAGCTTCTTCAGAACAGGTCGCAAAACTATAAGGCAGCTATGGGAATGGTCAAAATGCTGGAAAAGGACCATTCCCAGGGACACAGTTTGCTGTCTTGCTATTGTTTAAGTAACAGCAGGATGAATTAAGCTGTGATTTATCCCTGGCACTACATCCTGCTGTAGAAGTATCCAAGAAGCTCTTTATACCCAGGCATTTGTGGTGGGCGACGTGTTAGAGCTGCACTGCTCAGCGCGGGGTTCCCAGCAGGGTGGCCCAGCCCGCTCTCCCTGCACGGTCCTGCGGGACGGCTGGCGTGCCGGCACGCGGGGTTTTCACGCAGCTCTGGTGCTCGCAGCGCTTCCTCGCCTCTCTCCCAGCGCGTTAGGAAGCCCCCAGGCTTGTTCAGACGTTGCTCCTTGCTCTCTGCATGACGGACGGATGGACGGCGCGGCTGCCCGGACGGCTCCTGCCGGGGGAACGCTGGCCCAGCACAAGGAGCGCGGGGCAGGAGGCACGAGGGGACCCCGTACGCTCCTGCACCGGCTCCCGCAGCCGCCGCAGCCGGGGGATTCCCTGCTCTCCCCAGCTCCCTGGTCTCGCTGGGAGGGTTGGTACTGCAACGCATGGGATTTTCCACACTAAACCCCAGTCGCTCCTTCCCCTCTTGCCTCCGTTTTCTCTATGTTACCAGCACGTCAGCGGGGAGCACTCACTATTATGTATTGTAGGTAAAAGTGAAAGAAAAATCTAATGAATACTGCTTGGAGCCAGCAATGGGCTCACACTAAAACCCTGAATCTGTTCCAAGGCAGTGAGGAGGAAAGAGGGAATTTATTACTTTTTCCATCATTTTTCTTTCTTATTGATAAATTTTGGCTGAGAAACAGGATTTCAGGAACAGTTGAAACCCCTCTTATAATTAAACAGGGGGGAACCCCTGGGAAGAGCTGCTTTGTGTGTCTTTTAAATTACATGCGTTTGAGCAAATTACTGCGTAGCTCCCTATGCTGTTTGACATTTCCTCTTGTTAGGGAGAGTTGCAGCTTCATCTGCTTTTGACACCGATATCTTGCAAAAAACTAAGTTGCTCTTGACTAAGTTTAAACAATTGCCTGTGTTAAATGCTTGTAATAAGTGCAGTGGTCTGTTAAATTAAGCTTGAGCTCATTCAGGATATGTTAATTCTATGAATATTTTTGAATAAGTAATTATGATAATTTTGCCTGCAGCCTGTCATGCAGATGCTGCAGTAATTAGGGTGCCTGTTAGCCAGATTTTATCATCTCATAACACAAAGCAAACAGAGTTAGGCTGCGTGGCGAGGAGAGCGCAGCTATATCTTAGAGATGAAGGAGACGCTGGGACGAGGAGCTGAAAGCCACGTCTCAGGAAAGACGACGGGAATTAAATAATCGAGTTTGTGAGGTGATTCGATAGCAGCGCCGCTGAAGAGCCCCTGTGGCAGCGGCAGCCGTCACAGGCGGGTGACGTGGGGCCAGCGGGGAGCTGCTTTGTGTGGAGCGGAGCAGAAGCCGACGCAGCCCCTGACGCGTCTGGTGAAGACAACGGCTCACGAGCGGGGCGTAAACACGTGAGATCAGTCCCAAGGGAATCATGGGGACCTACAGACATCCCCGCGCTCACTGCCTGGGAGTGGGACAAGTCCCTCTCATTTAGCCAGTCCTGGGAGCTATATAGTCATCCTGAAATGATGAGATCTGGGTGGTATTTTTAGCTGATTCCTGTTAAATTGCATTACTTCCCTACAAGGTGCTTCTTATTATTTCCCTACAAGGTGCTTCTTAAAATAAAGCCTTCCTAGAAACATCTTCACTCTGTAATTTTGCCTGCTGTTTCCAGTGGATGTGTCCATCAGGTCTTAGCTGTCTAGAAGTTTGTATCATTTGCCTAGATGGGAGGAACTAGCTAGCTTTAAAGGGATTTTCATGGAAATAAGGCGTGAGAAAACCTATGCCATGCACAGATGTGAGTCATCACAGAGCAACAGGGCAGGGAATACTCCACATGCAGCCAATTCACATCAGGAGACCAAAATAACTTGCCCTTGGGCAAGACAGCAGCTTTTTTTCTACTTCTGCTGGGTCAGAGTTGGGCTACGAGTTCTAGGTGAGTCTAGGAACGAGCATGTGAATATAGGAAGGACGGGTGGTCTGGAGTCTGCTTTTATTAAGGGATGTTTTCCCTGTTCCCTTTGCTCCACCTAGGTAAGGCTTTGGCTTTGCAGTCAGTGCGTTGACTACTGCTTGTTGGGAAGGACTAGGGCGACCTGCTTGGAGCTGCTGAGCACTTGTCAGCCTCGAGCACGCGCGTCCTTGCGCTCTAGGAGAGGCTGCTGCAAGACTGCTGGGTCACCTACTGCTGTGGGCACAGGAGACTTCCCTAAGGGCCATGTGCAGAGTGCCAAGTGTATTCCTGTCTACAAAAATAGTAATAGGTCCTTTTGTATATATGACTTTTAAGGGCAGCATTTGTCTTATATTAGTGCACTAACTACTGTCTTCTTGTTCCTAGTGTTGCAAGAATAGCCAGAAGGCAGCCGGTCTGCGTGAAGTCTGCACCAGAGAAGTGCCCTCCCCAGCACGTGGTAAAGTCCACTATTGTTTCTGGGGATCTTTGTAGTTTGAATACATCATTCAGCTGTCTGGTTTTCTCTGTGCATGATGAACTGTGCACTTCGGACTTGCTCTATAAAACTGTAGCTATGAAAAAGAAATTGCCTTTTATTTTATTTGGGCAACTGAGTGATTTATTAAAAGACACATCCATTTCCCTGCTGGCAAGTTCATGTGTGTTTTAAGCCCCGGAACTGGCTGTGGGCTTTGCCATTGCGATTCATAATTTATACTGTGAGACTGCAGGGTGGATGAAGCCGCTGTATTGCCCCAGCCTGGGCCCTGTTGGTGTTAGGGGCTGAACTAAGGCTGCTCGAGGAGCTCCCGAGCTGCAGGCTCTGTAGCTGCCCCATCTCTGAGGTGTGCGGACAACCCCGTGTGCGTGAGACAAAGCCGTGCTCAGCTTCCAGCTGGAGTTAGGACCGAGTGCGTCCACCTGGGTTCGTGTGGCCGTGGTAGCTGGCCGAGCCCACTTGCCTTCATGTGGTGAAAGGCTCAGCATCTCAGCATCCGTCTCGGCAAATGGCTGGGGGGGTGAAAATGGGGCATTTTAATTGCCACGCAAGCCGAATCAATAGGGAGCGGGCGCACTGCTGCGTGAGGTCTCGTGGGCCCCTGTGAAAGGTGAAGGCAGCTGTGACCTCTCTTCTCCGCTCCTGCCTCGATCAATAGTCCCCAGCCTGTCGAGTCCCGAAAGGTGTGATTAAGCCCCCGCGTGAAGTTAACGTTTCCCCCCGCACAGCCCGTTGTCCCCAAGGAAAGGCGCAAGAGCCGTGTCCTGTGAGGGTTAATGACCAGATGTCCGTGCAAGGGAGGCCCAGCAGTCCTGGCCCTTGGAGCAGGAGCTGCTGCAGCTGATCCATTCCCATTTCCATCCCTGCTTTAGCTTCCATGGCAGAATGGAGCATTCCCCTTGGTGAGCGAGTGTGTGCAGGAATAATCCCAGTGATCCGGGCAGGGCTCTGTGGTTTCCATTACTGTTCTACGGAAGGTTTTCTTGAGCAATGAGATGGGAGGATCTGAAGACTGCGACTCCAACTCTAATGCATCCAGGGATGGGAGAGCACCTGCCGATATCCAAGACTTTTGCTGGAGCCGTCCATTTATGGAGTGAGTGACTGCATAAATGTGATGGTAGCAGCAAGGCTTGAACGGGAGTGTGTCCTCAGGAAAGCAAGGATTTAATAACCTGGGGACAGGACACCTGGGGTGCCTGTGGGCAAGCACTAAGGGACAGGTTTGTGGTTTGCAATGACAGATGCATCAGAACTTTACCCAGGAAGGGAAGGGGCAGTGTAGTTTGCAGAAATTAATGAACAAAGCAAAAGTTGCCAAGTGTGCAAGATGTACGTCAGCCGAACGCGTAGCGGTGCTGATGTTGATGCATCATCCTCTAAGGGCTGCTCCAGTGTTGCTGTCTCCATGCAGAAATCCAATCGTACATACATCAACTTAAAAGGCTTCTCTGAGCAGCTGGCCTCCCTGCTGGCATTTTTCTTTTGTCCAGTGTCATTATCGATCCCTGAGCTCGGGGGCAGAGGAGGCTCCTTGTTCCGAGGAAAACACCGACACTGGCATCTTGCCGTCCACATGGCGGGTTATTGACTGCCTGTCGCTCCGTGCGGGCAGCACAATTGCCCTGGGAATTTGGTGAGCCCGGTGGAAGTGGGGTGGGGGGAACTGCTGGGGGCTGTTACCAGTCCTCTGGCACGGCTTTGCAGCTGCCTGTCAAGGCTTTTATTTTCCTGTGCTTATGTTGCATGTTAAAATTCTGAAAACCTTTGAAGAGTGTTTAAAACCTCTAGTCCCTGCAGCAACGCTGTGTGTGTGGTGGTTGGTTGGTTTGTTTGTTTGCTCTTTTCCAAGGAAAAGCCCTGCAAGGCTCCTTTCCCTGGCTTCTGCTTTTGCAAGTGAATCTCTGTAAGGTCATTAAAAATTTGTTGGATAGAGGCAGGATAAAGGATAGAAGCAGAAATCAACTTTTCCACAGAGTAGCAAAGGGTGATGGATTTGGTCATGATGCAGTCTAGCTTAAAGACTAATTTCCTCTGAAATGCCATTAGAAAGCATTTGTCCATGATAATGTGGGGATACAATTAGGTCACGGCAAGGAAGGCTATTGGAGGGGGTGACTAAGCCAAAAGGAGTGAAGCTGAAATTGCTCATGCTCAGCAGCTGTAACTCCAAGCCAGATGTTTGCAAATGTTAAATACTCTGTGAGAGGGGAGGTTTGTACCTCCGTAGAGCCAATTTGGCCCTTCAAACCCCACATAATGGGGAGAAACTGAATCACACAAGTTCACGCAATGACCTTGCTCTGTTACAAGTATGCTTAGTGTTAACTTTTTTTTTAAATTATTTTACTTTCCAGAACAAAATAATTGTTCTCTCAATACTCTTAAACAAATACGGGTACAGATTCATGTGATCAGCAGATGAGAAACAATATCCAGGTAGGATCTCTCGGCATAAATATGTGCTTGGTGGGGCTTTACTCGGGCAGTGATTAGTTTGCCAGCTGCAGACAGAGCTGTAGAGGAAATAACTGGAGAATGCTGCAAACAGCAATGGGAAAGAAATTATACCAGGACACACTGATTCACACTGCAGCAGGCAATGGGGGAGGTTTAGACTGGGATCTGCTGGATTTGAAGCTTCTTGCCTGTTTGAGAGGCTTTTTACACTCAGGCCAGCAGCATAGTGGAAACTTTTTTTTTTTAATAGGTGGAATGAGGAGGAAAAGCCCTGCACACACACACACACACACACACACACACACACAAAAAAAAAAAAAAAAAAAGCACCCAAGCTCTCCACGAGGGCAATATTGCACATACCTTTTCAAAATCCTTCAGGATGCAGCTGCAGATAATGAAGACAAATAGTTCCCTGAAAATAACAATAAAGATAATAATGGCAATAGGCTATGCCTAGAGTTCACTTCAGCTTTACAGACTGATGGCAGCAAAGATAATAGTGTGATGGAGCCTATTACTGCAGTAGGAGGCAGACATATACAGCAGCTAGAAGGATAAAGAGTTATTCAAAATAATGAATAAAACTAGTATGCTAAAGTCTGAGGCAGAAAATCATGGCTGAGATCATGCAAACCTGAATAGTACACACTGAGTAACAGCAGCACCTTATGCCCTTACTTCCTTCACTTGGGATATTTGAGGAACACCTCTAGTGGCCCCTCCAGAATGAGAGATTTCAGCAAGCAGCGTTAGGCAAAAAGCAGTTGGTCAGATTGTTTTCAGAAATATGGTCCTTTTGTCATTAAGAAAAATAAATTGTGATTAATCATCAAGCTCCACATCTCTTCTGTTGGAGAGAGAAAATGCTAGTCAGAAAATTCTGTAGGTTTACAGCAGGATTTCTACTGAAAAAGAAGCCATTTTAAAAAACATCCTAGTAATTTTGGCACCCAACTATATTACAAGGTGCATGGAAAAACTAACTTTAACATAATCTTCCCATACTAGATGATGCTGTGGGCTATAGTATGATGATGTGGAAGAAGTCTACTCATAGTGAGAACTCTTTGGCAGCCTGGAGATTCTTCTAATCCCTGGAAAGGAAGAAGAGATCCAAGAGAGAGGTCTAAACTATCAATGTTTGTAAAATGGAGCAATGCTCAGTGTGTCACTCCATGCCTATGCCATCTGACAGTGCAGCAAGGTAAGAAAATGTCCTTTTGTGTCACTTCCTTCACTTTTAAGGAAACTTTGGAACAAAAATTAATCAGAAAGGGGTAGAAATAATCTATTTTGAACTAGAAGCCTTGGGAAGGGGACTGAGAAGGTTGAGGCCAAAGCAGATGAGAAGCAGGAAGCCTACTGCATTTCTGTCCAGTTGAGGGGAGGATTCCCAGATGCTAATGCAGGCACGACATGGTGGTCCTGCTTCCGGAACACCTTGGCCCGGGCTTGTGCCAATGCTCAGTGCGCTCAGCGCAGGCCTTTCCACCTACCACAAAACAGAGTTCATACTAAGGGCTGACGAACAAGGCTGCAAGTATTAGGGATGTTGATGCCACTAGAATGGCTGTACTTACAGATTGGTGCTGAAAACACAGCTGCTGCCTTGTGTTAATAGGGTTAATCTGTCATCCAGGGAGACCGTACACACCTCACGGAAGAGTCTGTGACCTCCTGGAGGAGAGCTGGCTACTAGTTTGACTAGGACGGTCAACCAAAGCTCTGCAAGCCCTTCACAGCCTCTCCTCCATTGACTTAGCTCAATTCTACCGAGGCATCTTGCGCTTGCCCTTAACAGCCACTGCCACCTCAGCCTGTCCCTTTTTAGAGGTGTCCTGGAAGCTCCCTTAGACTCTCAACTGCCCATTTGTAAAAATCCCCAGAACCACAATATTATATTTCCTCAAAAAAAAAAAAAGGCATCTGTGCTCGGGAGCCTCTGACTCGCAGGGCAGTGGTCGCGCAATGGAAGGGCTGTGGCCGCTGCTCCCGCAGCCCTGGCACTCGGTGCTCCCCGGTGTCTCGGATGCTCTTGCTAGGAGTGGTTTCTGCTGTGCAGGCACGGCCGGCACTGCCACGGGGCCTCTGCTTGGAGGCAGCGATATATTACCTCTAAACAGAAAAATACCACTGCTAAGGGAACAAAGACTTTCAACTGAGATTAACGTTTTATTGCTTGAGCGGTAGGTATCAAAGGGCCTTATGGCTCTTCTGGAGGCGCTTCAGTCTGATGGATTAAAATCAGCACAGCTGTTCTCCAACTGGTTTGAAGAGCGTTTCCAGCCAGCGCCACTTCCCGCGCTCGCTGTCCCACTCCTGGAAGCGCCACCATCCTGCTCAGCTCACATGCCTGCTCTTCCTCCTCCTCCTCCCTGCCCAGGTTTGGTGGGGGGACCGAGCTGGCGCATCCCTGCATCCTCTCTGCACTTTTCAGCAACAATTATCAGCAGAGAAGAGCTGAGGGGAGTGGTGGCAGGGAGAGGAATTGGGGGGTATTCTAGTAAAAGAAATAAAAATGCACGAGAAAACATGAGTGCAGGAGAGGTCAGTCCTACTGCCCTGCTGCCTCCTTGACGGGGGATTGGGCACCCAGGGAAGTGTCACCCAGACTGGTTCCTCTTCAGGGGCCTGGCCAAGGTGACCCCCACTATATCCAGTGGATCCGTCCTCTGCCTGAGCCTGCCTGGCAGAGCAGGCAGGACAAGCGTCTTTCCTTGCAGGAGGCCTTGGGCTGGATGAATCCTTTTGGAGGCCGAGGACAACAGCCCGTGCAGCTTCAGCCAGGCTCTGCGGTGGTGATGGGCTGGCTCAGGCATCTGCTCCGTTTCGGGCTGTAGCGAGGGTCTCTCTCTGTAGGGCTGGCAGCTTCCTCACTCCAGTGGATGCCTCTGCTGGCATTCGGACAGGGAGGCTCAAGTCCTGTGCTCCCGTGCCGTGCTCCTGTGACGTGCCACCAAGGTCCCCCTGAACACATAGCTCTGTGGGACTTGTGCTAGTCCTGACCCAAAGATCATTTTCTAAGACAGGAGATGTGGTGTTCATGCCCTAGGCAGTTACTGCTCCCTGAGGAGGATGGATACAGTTTTCAGGGGTTGTTAGCCTGAAGAAACAGGTTTTATTTTTCTAAAAGCTTTATTCAGTACAATAACATACCCCAAATCCTTCTCTGTCCTTTGGATCATAGTGCAGATAATGAAGTATTAAGACTCAGTTGAAAATGCAACTTGCTGTGAGCCAGGCCCCAAATCACTAGAAAATGAAGCCTTGAGTGGTTTGTCCCGCTGTGGAGAGAGGTTTCCATGGATGACTGCAGGCTGGGCACAAGCTGTTTTCATGTTAGAAGCATTTAATAGCAATGAGCAGTTAAAAGGAGCTTTAATACTGTCCATACTCCCCTTGTGCATGAGGGAATTGCAGCGCCTGGTGCGGAAGGGTGTAGCTACAGTCATTCTTGCTTTTTCACCAAACAGCCTCTATTTCCCTGCTGCTGGTGTGTGCAGGGTGTTCCCTGCTGCCACCTCCGCCGGCCAGCACGGAGCTCTCTGCGGCTGGGATGTGCCCAAGAGGTGCCCAGCACTTGATCTTCACGGCTTTTTCTTCTCCAGATGGAGAACACACGGTGGAACTGTCCAAATTGCACATTCTCCTACACTGGACAACGAGAGGAAGCGATTCGGCTTTCCAGAGCATGTGTGAGCAGGTGAGCTCTGCCTTCCTGAGAGGGAAAACCTGTTTCCACAGGTTTAGGGCTGGCAGTTCTGCCGACAGTGTCTGGGCTTGCCGAGCTGCTGCGGCAGGAAAGCTGAGCTGTGCCTCCCTCTGCAGTTTCCAGCAGTGCATAGGAGAGAGGCAACAGATGCCCTCCGTTTAGAACAGGCCTGTCAGTAACAACCACAGCCTGAACCGAAACAGATGTCATCGCCAGGGCTGTTAAGGCTGACATTTCCCAGGCTGCCATAAGCGCCGCGCAGCGTGGCTTGAGGTTCCCCAGTTGCCTGCTGCACTTCCTGAAGGGAAGACCTCATGCTCGCAAGGCAAAATGCAGTTGCCAGCGCAAAATGGTGCTTCTTTTTCTGCACATCTCTAGGGGAAATTCTGCATACGCTTAGAGTAAGTAGGAAAGGTGATTTCCAGGCTCCTTAACAACACGGCAGAACCAACAGGCCTGTAACCTGAAAATAGATGGCTGTTTTCAGAATATTAAAAGTTCACCAGCCATTCCCTTATGGCATGATGTATTGGTGAGTAAGTATGTTACTGACTTTTTCCCCTTCCTCTGGTACTAATAAACTCTTCACAGCAAGGGTTTTCTCCCAGATGCAATTTGGGCAGGATTCCATATGCCAGCACTTCCCCCGCAAGTAAAAATCATCTTAAACGCTTCAAAATTTCTCTTCTTGGCTGGGAAAAGCTAAAAGGGGTCCTAGAAAGCAGTTTTGAAAAGCGGTTTCCGGGATACTTGAACCTCTCTGTACACCCAGCTTGAACTTTAGAACAGTTCAAGTGCTATCTGCAGATATTTATAAGACACTGTTATCATTTGATTTACTGGGAGCCTGCTGAATGCTCCGGGAAGGGCTTTTAGAGGGGCTTCGGAGCTGCCTACATCTGTGCAAATGGCAGCTCTTGGAAGAGATTAAAACAAAAGTTTTGACTTCCTGAGGGGGAAAATTATCATGGCAAGCTGAGTTGCTATCAGGGAATCACATAGTAAACCTCAGTCTGCAGTAATTAACATCCAAGAGGATGAGAAAGCCAAGGAACTGCCCTGCCCAGAGAGGGCTCCGCGGGGATGAGCTCCCTTCCGTGACAGTGCCACGCAGTTGGTGTCAACAGCCCGAGAGACGAGTGCATTTCCTTCCCCTGCTTTTTTTTTTTGCTCCCCCTCTGGCATTTATTAATCTACTTGTTTTGATATTTGGTATTTTGTGTAGTGATAACTAACAATATGTAATGAAAAAAAGAGGTTTAATCCACAGTAGCACTGAGTATGTTACAAAAATCATTTAAAAAGTCACATTAATTAGGTTTGTAGAAGGTAAGCTTGTGCTGTGCCTCAAACCATGCAGTATGAAAACAACATATTGGGTTGTATTCTAATTAAAATACCCAACCTACCTATGTATTTTAATTAATTTACAGCTCCCTTAACACCAGTAGCTTTTGTGCAGTGGCACAAGGAATGGAAAAAATTGACTTTTTTTTTTTTCTCCTTACAAATTGTCCAAAATTTTACAAACTTTTTTTCATTTTGTTGCTGAGAACATACCAATGTCAAATCTGCTTTGTGTTATTTTTAACTAGCTGCCCCAAGCTATATCTTTGACATAGTCCATGCAGGGGTTATTACTTGTCCTACCCCTCTCTGTAGATTCACTCGTGCATTTTAGACTATTGCTAGATTGGAATGACCTTAATTTCTTAAATATTCTATAGCTATTTCCTAAATCTTTACTCCTAATCTGCAAAATTCACTCGTGTTTAAAAACAAACAAACAAACAATTTTTTTTTTTTAAATCTACTACAGCTAAGCAAGAATTGAACTTTACTGCCCTCAAAGATCTCTTGCTGCCTTAGACAGGAGTACTGTATAAATTAGAGCCCCACATGCAGAAGTCCCATGGAAGTCTGCGGGTAACCGGGACCAGAAAGATTTGATTCGAAGGCCTGCAGACCAACCTGCTCCTCCCACAGAGGAACGTGTGGGAATGGTGGCGGTGCTCCCACCGCTGTCTTTCCTTTAGGCCTGTAGAAATAGGGAGAAGACAAAAGAACGGGCAGCTAGAAAAGCAGTCCTGGGTTATACTGCGTTCAGCCTGCCGCCTGAAGTCATGTGGCCACTGACAGCCTCAGTGCCGCGGGGCCGGCTGCAGCCGTTGCGCAGGCGGTAACAGTTATAACGGTTGTAACGGTTGTAACGGTTGTAACGGTTATATCGGTTGTAACGGCTGTAACGGCCGTCACGGACGCGCGGCGCCCCGCCCCG
>JAWLRI010001078.1:539508-563846 GCA_034781795.1 Crypturellus tataupa
CGAGCGGCCGGGCCCGAGCGCAGCGCAGCGCAGCGGCGGCCTCTTCCCTCCCCCGTTCCTCCCCCCCACGTCCCCTTCATCCCGGCGGGGGAGGAGAGGCCCGGCCCGTTACCGCCGCCGCCTGCCCCGCTTCCCCCGTGCTGGCACCCGCGCTGGGCCGAGGCGGACTGTGCACAAAGGGCCGCGCCGGGGCTGCTCCCGCGCTGGCAGCGTCCGGGCCCGCGTGCGGGATGCGCTCAGCAGGGCGCGTGCTCTGGGGAGCCCCGCGCTCCGGAAAGCTGCTCCCCCGTCCCTGCGGCGGGGCTCGCTCAGTGTCTCGCTGCTCGGCGCCATCCCCGCGCTTGACGCTTTGTTTGCGGCTTCGGTTTATGTCGCGTCTCGTGTTTCCCTCTGCTGCGGCGCCGTTCGTCCCCTTCTGGAGAGGGTGAGGTGGGACAAGAAAGGTCAAACCTGCGTCTGGGGTTTCCAGCTGCACACACAGATGTGGGTGTTGTTGTGCTGCTAAAAACCCGGTAGCAGCTCATCTGTCTCATTAGGGACTCTTTGTCCTTTTAGACACCAACATATACTTGATTTGTAGTCTTCTAAGAAAGCTCTTTTTTGGTGAAAGCAGAAACTAGAATCTGGTCTTATGTGTCCTTTGTCAGTTCTTGAACCTTCTGTGCTTTGTTGTTGTTTTGTGTCAGTGACTTATTTATTTTCTTCCCCCAGGAATCCCCTACCAGCCCGTGATTGAAGCATTAGGAAACTATCCACAAAAAAAGTTCTACAATGTCTCGAAGCTCGGAGGCACCAAATATGGTAACAAAACTTATTAACAGCTGCTGATTAGCACAGTGCTATTAGCAAACATATACTCCTTGCTACTTAAAAATATTCAGGAGCACCGTCATAGGTGCTTTAATAGGTGTCTTTGAAAGCACATGATTTTCCAATCTATCACTGCTATCTAAAGTTGAACAACACCAACTTCAGTTGGGGGGTCAGGGTGAAAATATTTCTTGTAGTTTTTTTTTGGATAGGGATTATGGGAGATGTTACTGGAGTTCTAGGCCCAGAATCTCTGGGAGACAATGAGCTGTCAGCTGCTAAATAATATTTTAAAAGTAAATATATTTTTTTGTACTGTCATTTTTTACTAATTCTTGGTATGCGAATTTCATCTTTTTTGTAACTTCAGATAGTAGATGACTGCTGAAGCATAACTTCTATTGCAACTGCTACGAAAGAATGATTTTTTTGTGATATACAGACAAATGCTTAATCTCTGTGTATCATTTTTATGTAATATATCACTAAGGGGCAGGTGACAGATATGGGCTCTCCATGTCTGAATACATTTCAGAAGAATTAATATATATGAAATGGGGGGGGGGAAGGTATGTGGATGGAGGTTAGTTATAGAGCATTGTCACCTGGAATAGGCTTTCCTCGTGTAGGTAATCAAAGCATGCTTATTTTTTTCTTCCTTTGCTTTCATATTCTACTCCTAAAATAATTCCCTAAGGTGCATATTAAGAATATTTCAGATTTTTTTTTCAGTTGTCTTATTTTATCACATCTGTATTAGTCTCCTGTGTTTACAGGATTCACAATGCATTTATTAACTAAAGAATTACCCATGGGTATGTGACTGTAAAGGATACTTTACAACAGCGATTACTTCCCCAGTGTTTGAAGGGAAGAGAGAGTGGAGCCCTTTCTCCTGGAGCAGTGACTGCTGCAAACTTTTTGCAGCAGCAGCAAATTTCTACTTCTTGTAGCAACAAAGTTGACGTTTTCAATAAGAACATTAGTTGGAGGTAAACAATTCTGTTTGCCGCTTTGTCCAGCAAGAAGCAGTAGAGTGGCAGGAGCAAAAACAGTTGGTACTGCTGCAGCTTTTGGAGGTCTTATTAATGTAGAAATGTAGTAGAAACTGCTTCAGTTTAACTCAAGTGCTATATTCTGCAGCAGCAGAAACTGCTGAAGATATTCAAAGAAAGAATATGAAAATAGAGTAGATTAGGAGTCTCTTCAATAGAAATTTCTGTAGAAAAGTTCATAGCCTCATTGTCCACATATTAGCAAGATATTAATGTGAAATAAAATTGAAGCACTGTGTAGGACAACCTTGTTGAGAAATTCAGCATCTAGAATTGCTCACTGCATTTGTTGTTAGAAGATTGTTGCAGGGGTGCTCTGCTAATCCAACAACAAGCAAATCAGTGTTTTTCCTTTTTTTTTTTTTTTTTTTTTTTTTTCTCCTGGCAATCTAGATGCTAACTAAAATGAGCTGTGGCTTTACAGCAGAATGATGCTTCTAAATTTTGAACTACTTACCTAATTAGATAGTAGTAAATATTTTACAAAAATGCCTAATCAGAACAGATCCAGAAAATTCTCCATTAATAGCTTGTTGACAAACTTATGGGCTAGGTTAAGACTAACAAATCTTCATTTTATTTTTCCTTGCCTTTTTTTTCCCCTCCCCCCAAAAAAGTTTCTTAATTGTTTAAAGTTCTTCATCCAGCTAACACTTCTGTTATTGTAATAATCTGTTATTGTAATCCGCTTAAATTATGTGGAAGTGATATATATTGAATGATTATGATTGGGGAGGATGTGGATTAATCTTCATTTTTATTTACACTCAATAATGACTTGGTCTTTTTTTCTCTTCCCTCTTTTGTTTCAGTGTTTCTAGTTCCCTAAAATTTTCCATCTGTGAAAGCTGTTTCTAGAATGAACTTTAACCTAGATCAGTAACAAAGTAACTAAAGTTGGGTTTAATTAAATGCTGATCTTGTTTATATTTTATGAAATATACTTTAAGTTTAGAGCACAAGTCAGAATTTGTTTCTGGACTTCATACTGCTGTTTGTATGAAAGTACAAGAAATTCTTGTAGTAACACTCTCTGGTTTAATGTCAAGTAATTGCACAGTAAAGTTTGCAGTCTGAAGATGACTTCTGGCAGATACTAATTGTTACTGCCTCTCACCTATTCGGTTTGGTCAGGAATGCCAGCTCGGGATTCCTGGCCTCTTGGTCCTGCCAGCACAACGTGCCTTCCTAAATGTCACCATCTTGACAGGACACAGTGAAGCCATTGGCTTCTTCCATCCAAACCCCATGCAAAAATTCATCTTCTGCAAGGTGTGCGTTGTGCAGCTCACCCTTCCCTCTGTAATAAAAACCAAAAGCAGAAGCAACCAGGCTCCTGTAGCTCTCCTGCTTCCCATCCCCAGCTTGCATTTGTTTACTGTTTGCCCCTGCACTTCATTTTTGATGTTTATGAGTAAATTGTACCCATACAAGTAGACTTGGATTTGCTGAAAGTTGCTGGAGTAGAACTCTTGAGAAGTGTGAAACTTTTTTTTTTTTAAGTAGGTAAACTGAAGGTGCTGCAGTAATTAAGCCACTTGCTTTGCTTTGCCCTAGATACTCTGCCTTATTCCATACGAGTGTTGTTTGAATCCAGTGTCCGTAACTGCGATGGCTTCTTAGTGAAAGAAACAGATGCTATGAACATTTTGGACTGGAAAACAAAGCAGAATAATGTTGAAGTGCCCTTCTGTCCTGCCAGAGTTGTTCTTCAAGATTTTACGTAAGTGGTGTGTGCATGTGTGTCTGCCAAAACCTCTGACATCATCTGTGTAAACTCCCTGAGCAATACGAATGATACTTTGGCTTGAGAATAAATAGGACTTAGCCTTTTGATCCTGAAGTATCTCGTGTTCCAAATCAACTCATGCACTGCTTCTGCTGTCCAATAAATGTGTTGTGATACTTGCATGTACTGCAAGAATAGGAGCTGCTCCACAGAGTTACCTTGGTTTTAGTGCAGATTGATAGGATGAAGAGGTCAACCTACAAGAATCCTTTATAGGAGAAGAGCCAAACCACAAATGGAAGTGGTGACATTTTGACTGTAGCCAAATGGCTGATGGCTCATTGAAATATACAGAGTTCTTACTTGAGATAACTGACAATTAAAGATTGCTTACTCCACAAGTATGTGAAATGTTATTCAAACCATAAATAATGCATTAAAAAGTCCAAGAACCTTTTTAATGTGATTTGAATATGAAATAGCTAATAGGGCAAATCTTAAGTAACTTGGAAATTTGAATGTATGATGTTTTGCTGACTCATTAACTGTATGTTTATCAAGAAACTGGAGAAGTAAAATAGGAATTAGAAGTAATAGGTATTAGAAGTAATAACTTCTGCTCTGCAAACAGTCAGGAAAAAATTATATACTATTTGAAATGTGAGCATTATTTTCACCTCAGTTTTGTACTACTAACTGTAAGAGGGTATTTGTAAAATACCCTTACCTCTGTAAGATGTTTTGTGCTACAGAAATGACTGATTCTGTAAGAAAAGTCATAATATATTACAAGATATTAAAATGTGTAGTACAGGCATTTATTCACATAGCAATTTTGTGTTATAAAGGTAATAAGTATTTAGAAATGAGTGTTATTATACAGTAGTGTCACACATCAGGAGCATAGCAAAACAAGAGAGCAGTGTAATTCTCTGCTTTGGGGTGCTCCTGTATTTTGTTTGGTCTGGTACCTTAGAGCATGCCTTTGCCTGTTACAAATGCCACTAACTTTTAAAAAGCTTTTTTTGTTTAATTTAGCCTTATTTTAGTGAGTTAATGTCTTATGGTACTGTACTATTTTTTTTCCCTGTTAGTGGAATTCCTGCCATGGTGGATTTTGCTGCCATGCGGGAAGCAGTGCGAAATGCTGGAGGAGATCCTGTGAAAGTCAATCCTGCCTGCCCAGCAGATCTCACTGTTGACCATTCTCTGCAGATTGATTTCAGCAAATGGTGACGTACTTTGTATTTGATGAGCTGTATTTTTTTGTCTGATACAAGGGGTTTAAGCCTCAAGTTTGAATTCAGTCCAGCCTTAGTACATGCTCAGTAAATCCTTTGCCATGGGTGGATGCCTGAAACTAGACCTGATGGTCCAAGGCTCCTCTTAACCTCTCTGTGCACTCAGTACAGCAGTCTGGTAAAGTTGTTGCACACTGTAAATGAATGTGTGCTTCAAAGAGCTCTTCTGGATAAAAACATCCTTCTTGAATAATGGGTTATGGATCAAGCTGACTGACAATGCAAGTTCTTTGCAAAAGCTTCTGAAATTTTTGGAAACCATGCCAAATCCAGTTAAGAGCATGTCTTAAGAGAATGAGGCAGAGGTATCTGGTTTTTAATTTTGCCTTGCCCTACTTTTACTGGTAATGATAAACAAATTTTAGTTGTAAATATAACTTGTCAGCATGTTGGAAAAGTTGTTTGTAATCCTATTGGACCTGCAGAAAGATTGAAATTTCTGTCTGTGGTTATGGCTGTGATTTGGTGTAGGCCTGGATTTTGCCACTGAAGATATGTGGAGAGGGAAGTGCACTTGTAGGAACGTGGAAGTGCTAGGGGTTAGAAAACTGACAACCTATTTCTCCTTTTTGGAGAGGCAGTGGTGTGGTGAAACCAGCCTGGAATTGTCTAGTGCCAGAACCACACAGCACCCTGCAGGAGAGGACAAATTTGCATTTTTATTCAGAGTTTACCTAATTATTCTAGTAGTACAGCTCCTTCCCCCCACTTCAACACCATGGAAACTTCCAAAATGGTGCAGAATTGTGTGAATTGCTTGAATTCTCTAGGAGTTTCAGTTGAGAGAAAAAGCCTGTGGTAAAACAGGTATGGATATGGTATCTATTTCTGTAGACCCTCTGAGTACATAAATTCAGTTTTGTTTGTTAACTTAGGAGAATGAAAAGTAAGAAAGTCAAATTTCATTGGGTTGATCTGTGTTGCTTCAGTTCTGTGAACAGCCCATTCTTGTGGTTGGAAGAGCAGCTGATTCAATTGCAATTAGGCTGCCTAATATTATCAGAAAGACCAACTGCTGGCAAGAGGTCTTAACTGCTGCTTTTAAATGATAAATCCGGTTCCTGTGGCTATGCATTTGGAAAGCTTAGAGCATCTCAGCAGCTGCTGGCATATGATAAAACCACCCTCACTACAGGATGGTTTGTGCTGCTCTTAGATCACTTCCATCTCCTGCTGCTCAGAGGCTCATGGACTGAGTTTGTGTTTAGGCAAGGTATCCTCTGAACCTTCGCAATATCCTGTAATTGTACAACCATCTTTGCTTTCTTGTGCTGTAGTAAGAAGTAGTGCATTTAATGACAAAACAATATTTTGGTAACATTAAGAGGTTGGAAATCTCATTTTCACAGCAAGCATGACTTGTTCTCATGGGAAGACCGAATATAGCGCCAATAGAGGCTAGTGTGTTGTACGCACTTTAAAAAACCTTTTTCTCTATCATACGTCTTTGTGGTTTGAAAAGCATATAAATTTTACCTGAGCCTTTAAGAATTTTATCAAAAGCCTAATTAAAGCTCAGAGTTATGCTTCTTTCTTGAGGCATTTCTTGAGTTTCCTTTGTAGTCATTCCTCCATGGTTTGAACAAAACATGTGCAGTGCTACCTTAACGCCTAAGGAGAAACATGTTCAGCCAGTCTGTCGCTTGGATGAGGCCCTTTCTGCAGCTTCTAAGTTAAAACTCTTGAGTTCAGCCCTAGCTATATTGCTTATAAAGAGCTCTGGTCTGTTGTGTGCAAGTTGGAGATATTTGTCACTTTAGCCTCTTAGGCTGTTCAGTGCAGTTGATTTAAATATTTAGATTTCCATAATACATTGATTAAACTATCACAATTACTTTGTTTCAGGATTGTAATAAAGTGTTTAGTTTTTAGGTAGCATTTAATAGTCCATTGGAGGAATTCAGAAATAAACCTGGTGTCTAACTTATTCTTCTCTTCACTGTTACAGTGCAATACAGAATGCTCCAAATCCTGGGGGTGGTGATTCCCAGAAGGCAGCGGCAAAACTTTCTCCACTTAAAGTGCAGCCTCGGAAGGTTCCTTGCAGGGGCCAAACAGGTTGCAAAGGGCCGTGTGGTGCTGCGGAGCCGAGTCGCAGCTCGGCACAGTTTTCTGCCCAGATTGAGAACACGCCGATCCTGTGTCCTTTTCACCTTCAGCCGGTGCCTGAGTATGGAAGCTTCCTTTTTATCAGTTATTTGCTCCCTTTTCTGTTGTTCAGCTCTATCTGTAGCAACTTAAAGATGTGGCTCTTTTAAATATCGCTCTGTACTTCACATATGCGGGAGACAGGTTTTAGCATCTAGAAACATATTTGCAGTTGACTTGAATTAGTCTACACTAAATACATGAAACCCTTCTTTGAAAAGAGGGATTTTAATAAACACAGTGGACACAGTTGTCTCACCCATGGCTGTCATTTCAGATCGAATTTGGAGACTTCTCTCTCTTGTTTACAGAGACAATAAACCATGGGACTAATCTTTTGTCAATTACTAAGTAAGCTTCAGTAAAGCATTGGTTTAGAGCTTTAAAGTGAATGTTAGTCTTCGTGTGGGAGCTTTGCAGAAATTTCCAGATTTTCCAGGTAGACTGGGAAACAGCATTTGCATAGTTCCTCAGGGTCCAAGTATTGTGCCAGTCTGTCTGTCCTCAAGTTGAAATTCACTGAACACCCTGGCTGTGTGCGTGATGGCACAGAAGCAGCTCCTCTGGAGTTTGCCCATTCCAGACTTTCCATACTATCAACGATCATTTTATACTACTCAAATCTTGACAGTTCCTTCTAGCTGCCCCTTCTCTAATCCGATCAGCTGCCTAGATTCCTGTCTGGCTCTTCCTGATGTGTCGAATATTTAAAGGCTGATGGAGTCAGTAGCCAGCTGCAGTGGTGTGTTAGTGTGTCTTCGTACCTCTGTGGTACACGATGGGAGCAGTTCTTCTGTTGTGGGTGTATTTGAGATGATTTGCTGTAGGTAATCTGCCTAGAATAAACCTGTTCATCAAGCATAGCCTGGGCAAAATCGGTTATTTTTCCACTGTTTAGAAAAAACTTCTTGCAAGGAAGGAATTATGTTTGTTTTAACAACAACTAAAATTGCATTTAGCATGTGATAGCATTAAATGAAATAAAAAATTAACGTATGCCTTTGTAATTTGAAACATTTTGCCATTTTTTATAAACTTTGTCTCTTACTAGGCCTGAGACAGTACTGAAAAATCAAGAGATGGAATTTGGCCGAAATAGAGAGAGGCTTCAGTTTTTTAAGGTATGTCTGTGTACTTGTGGGCTTTGTTCTTTAATATTAACGATCTCTTTGAGTCTCTGACAGTGATATCTAAATGTAATTTTTCTAGAAATATCTGACTTTCAAATCTAAATTTCTATATGAACATAAAATTGGTTAATAACATGGATTTAGGTTTAAATTATAGTATTATTAGGCAAGCTGAGTCAAACCTAATGCATCTTAAGGGGTAGAGAATATAATATCTTGTAACACGAATCAAAAAAAGTAATACTGATAGAGTTCTTGTCGCTGTAAAGAACAGTGCAGGATAAAGCAGGTACTGAGGAAGTATTAGCATTTAAGAGGTCTTTTTGGTGAGCTTCTGGATAAAAGGTCTGTGTATGCTTTTTCAAATCTCACTGAAGTTAGTGTTGAACAGAAGCTGGTGTTAAGACACTGCTACTCTCAAACTAGGCAACAGGGCAGGTAGAGTTATTTTTAATGCAAGTCTTGTGTGGAAGACATCAGTTTCTTTGCTGGCCAGAGACTTGCAACACTGGTGTCTGATCCTGATCCACAGATGCTGCAGTTCAGGAAGCCAGCACAATGAACCAAATATTTAGGTACAGGTAGACTAGGAGATCTTTCTGTAAGTTTTCTATCACTTTTTATACTGTTCAAGAGGGGAAACTGCTAAAAAAAATCTTGTTACCCATTTTCACATCAGCTTTTCTCAAATGTAACGTTTGAGTTTGCATTAGGCGAGCCATTCTCTAAATTGCATCTTCAACCTCATCGAGACATGTAAAGTGTGTACTGAATTTTGCTATATATGCATATTAGTCTCTGTTATCTGTAGTGATTTTAGTTGTTCCTTCAATATAAGTCCCTAGAACTGGGAGGTAACATTTTTGCTTTTGAAAGGTAGGTATGAACTATTGATTCAACCTTCAACAGGAATTGAGCAAAAGGCTTTGTTAATGATGGAGGATGCGTAGAATCCAGGTATAGCATGTAGCTCTGTTTCATAATTGAGCAAAATCCACTTAACAAGTACTATTGTATTGTATATTGGCTCTGGCATCCTAGTTATGTTCTTACAAAAAAAATGCATCTTTGAAAAAATCTAACTTACTATTTTTTTTCTTCTTTTGGGGAAAAATTGCAGTGGAGTTCAAAAGTTTTCAAGAATATTTCTGTAATTCCCCCTGAAACTGGAATGGCGCACCAAGTTAACTTGGAGTATTTGTCAAGAGTTGTTTTTGAAGTTAAAGATCTCCTATATCCTGATAGTGTGGTTGGCACAGATTCACATATGACCATGGTTAATGGCTTGGGTATCCTGGGCTGGGGTAAGTACATTGCTTGCAGCTTGTTAACACTTTGAAAGATATATTTACATATTATTGAGAAATACTTTCTGTCTGAAGTATAACATTCTGTCATAAGTCACCCTTCAGAGTGTTCAGTATTTCTTCTAGATGTATCCTCAACACTTCTCACTATTGAGAAACTTTTTGCAATTTAAAAAGACAACAGCCAAAAAGCACGGGTACTGATTGTACGTGTTGTGTAAAATTCACATTGATCTTTTTTCCATGTAAAGTCAATGCTAGATAAAATACTTTCAGATTAAGTTTGAAGAGTAACTATGTTGGTTGTAGTCTTGCTTAATTTTATTTTCCAGGATTAATATATTTAAAGAGAAACATCTGCTTTTAAGTTTAATAAGAAAAATTTTGTTAGGTTTTAATATGGTCTTTGAAATATTTAGTCTTGGATACTTAAACTGATGACAAAAAATGAACATTCGCTCTCCAGGTGTCGGGGGGATCGAAACGGAAGCCGTGATGCTGGGGATGCCGCTCACCCTCACGCTGCCCGAGGTGGTTGGCTGCGAGCTGACGGGCACGGCCAGCCCGCTGGCCACGTCCATAGACATCGTCCTGAGCATCACGAAGGTAGGAGCTTGGCACCTTTGCAGTCAATGATGGGATTGTAGTTTGGTTACAGGTTTTAACAGGGATGGTTGAGAGCTGAACTTTGTGCTAGAGTACCCATGGTGCACCTTTAACTGTGGTTATACAGAAAGGCGTTGTTAAGCTCTAAATCCTTTCTAATTAAAGGTCTTCTGAGGGATTTTACTGCTGCAATGGTATTTATAGTCCCTTTGCTTATCTAAAAAGAACTTTTCTATCCTGTGTTTTCCCTTCTCACACCAACTGGCACCATGTAGACTTTTTCTTAGAACTTATTCTAGATCCCTTTTTGTCCCTAAAAAATATCATGTAAGACCCTTGGCCTGGCTACAGCTATGCATTTGCACAGCTAGTATATCTTTACTGAAGCCCAGGGTTTTGCCATCAAGCAGCACAAACTGTGTCTGATTCAGTAGGTGAAGAGCTAGTGTGAAAGCATTTAAAGACTTTGATTGCTTTGAAAATATATTTTTCTAGTTCTTTCTGACATGTTTTAACAAACATCTCTCTGTTCCTGAGTGGCAACCTGAAGAACTAAGCTGCAGGTAGCAGTGTTCTTTATGTCAACTTCCAGAACATCAAACTTTGATCGAGCTTGTTTTTTGCAAAATGTGCCTTATGGTTCCAGCTTTTTATCTTAAACATTTGTAGCTTAAAGTTGCAGTAAACACTGCTTGCATGGTACCTGTTTACATTTCAGATGTTACTGTCCTCTTCTTTTAAACAGCAACTTAGGCAAGCTGATGTCGCTGGAAAATTTGTTGAGTTCTTTGGGAGTGGAGTTTCCCAGCTGTCTGTAGCAGACCGAACCACAATAGCAAATATGTGTCCCGAATATGGTGCTATTCTGAGCTTTTTCCCTGTTGATAATGTGACACTGAGGCACTTAAAACACACAGGTAAGGGCAGAATTAAAACAATGTTTCATTATATTAGTGATTTTGGTGCAATATACTTTTGTGTAAAACCAACAATGTGTCTTATATTGTGATTCTTTTCTGCAGAGTGCTGACTTGGGACTAATGTATAAAATCCACTTTACAGTTACAAACTGTATTGGGGGTCTCCTTCACTACAGTTTTTACTGTAGTCTTTTTTTATTGCCTTAACCCCCAGCAAGCTCTACAAAAATAAAACCTAATCTTCTAGAGTGTTTGAGAAATATGTGAAACTGCAAAATAAATCAGAACATTTCTAATCCTTCCCTCCCTCAATGTTTTTTAATTGAAAGAGGATTAATTCACTGATGTGTTAAGCTAAGGTAGCATGATATCTATTCTCATCACACTAGAATAATGGAGAAAACTATAAGGTAACAAACAAAAAGTCCGAAAGTCCATTTGTATTAGTAAGCCTGTCTGGAGCTAAAGTCTGTCATTTTAAATGCGAGTTAAACACTTTTGGTAACAAACATGCTTTGTCTGGTGAGTGCAGACCGAGCAAAACAGAGTTTCTGACAGTAGTGAGTAATACTGACTATTGTCAACTAAATATAACCACTACTAGGTGAGTAAATCTTAATAAGGGAAAAACTTGGCGTGTTAGTCCTTCAAGTTCACTAATTTAATTATGCTAGAGTTGGAGCAACTTTCTTTTTTCTTTAATATAAGAAGGAAACTTAGGTTTTGTTTGCCTTTTTTGTTTAAAAAAAAAAGATACTGAAATGTATGTATCCCTTCTGAATAGCTTCTGGAATGTTTGACATGAAGTGGCTTCTCTTGGGAAACAAGGAGTTGGAATATTCAAGAATAATTTTATAAAAAATTGAAACTACTAATTTCTAAGTTTGTGCAGATGAGTGGGGCATAGGGAGGCTTTTACATATGACCGTTCTCATATTTGAAAATGTTGGTTTTAGGTTTTGACAAGGCCAGGCTTGAGGTCATAGAAGCATATCTTAAAGCTGTGAAGTTATTTAGAAATGAGGAGAGTTCTTCTGGAGAACCCGAATATTCCCAGGTATGTTTGGAACCACTTATTTCTGCAAATTTTTGATTCTTTAACAATTTGGTATCCCACCATACTTCTCATTACCTTAATACTGCCTTATTAACTCATGGTTTTGAGAAGCAGAGCATGCCTGCAAAACATACTGTGGGGGTGGAAGGAAATGTTCCTGTCAGTTACCAGATACTGAATTCCTAGTCCTTGCAGATGACCAGGTAAGTTTTGTGAGAAAGGTAGATAATGTTAAAACATTGAGTAAGATTGAGAATCCCCTATAATGAGCATTCTTAAAAATGTAAGCCTTGAGTTTTAATGTCTTGGAACATTCAGTTTTTACACAAAATAGGTCACAACTGGCTCAAAAGAGCATATTAAATGTATTGTTAGGCTGTGATTCGTAATGTATGTGTCTTTCTTTTTTGTAGGTAGTACAAATTAGTCTAAGTTCTATAATTCCATACGTCAGTGGCCCCAAGAGGTCCCAAGATAGAGTGGCTGTTAATAACATGAAAAGTGATTTCCAAGCCTGCTTAAATGAAAAGGTTTGTTGCACTAATGTACTCTACAAAAGGCACTCCCTGTAACTAGTATGAATAACTGTACTGTAGCTTACTCTGTGCATACCTGCTGAGCCCTCATATTATTTTATGAACAGATCATCCTGTCTTGCTTGATCAGTGTCCCCAGAGTAGTAGCCGGTAAGTCGTAGGTATTTGTCATGAACATGAAGTTCAGAAATCCTTAATCTCATAGGTCAAAAAATATTGTAGAGAGGAAAACATTAAATTTAAGTAGTATATAGTTAAGCTTGGGAAAAGGTTAATTATTCAGAGATTTTTAAACCAGCTGAATTTTGCTTAATTGCCCAAACAATTAAAACTAGAAATAAACAAAAAACATGCCTACGTGCCTTACAGTAAGGGAGATAGAGAAAGACCAAGACTTTTGAAACTGTTCAGTGTTATGATTTCTTCCCTACTGTTTTATCAGTCTTTAGCCAGTTAATTGTCTGCAATTTGCCTTGGCTCTACAAGGATAACATGTTCACTCAGAAGCCTGTGTTTCTGTTGTTTGCAGTATAGGGATGCATCTTCATCATTTAACGCTGGGAACTGGCAACAACATTAGCCAGCTTGGTTTTGCTAATTCAGACTGAGTGTTGTATAAAATCAGACATAAGATAAGGAGTTATTTTATGTATAGCGGGAAACAATAGTGGGGACTGATCATACTGTGACTGGCAGTTGTACACACTGTAGTTATGAAGGAGGAAGAGTGAGACGGTGCGATGTAAGTGTCGCTGTGATGTCATACTCTGTGTAGTGTAATAACTGCTAACGTTTTTGTCATCTAGGCTGGTGTTAAAGGGTTTCAGATTGCAGCTGAGAAGCAGAATGATGCTGTGCCTGTTCAGTATGAAGGAAATGAGTACCAGCTCTCTCACGGCTGTGTTGTCATTGCTGCAGTAATCAGCTGTACAAATAACTGCAATCCATCCGTCATGCTTGCTGCGGGTATGTTGTGACTGATCAGAACCAGCTTAGTATTTTCCCCCGTGTTGACATGGCCTTTACCCTCACTCTTGTGGGTTCTCTGTATTGACTTGACCTGAAAGATAACTGTAAGTATGTTTTTTAGCCCTAATTTTGTTACATGTCCTGGAGACTATATTAGCAAGTTACTTGGGCATAATACAGTCCCTGAGCTTGTGTCATAAGACAGGATTAATGGCAATAGCTCCAAACTATTTATATTTGGTAGCCTTTCAGGAGGTAGCCTGGCTGGGACTCCTGTCAGATGAACGCACGTGTTGACACGCTTGTTGCAGGAGGTGGACTTTAGCTTTGACTTGGTCCTAAATGACCTCTGGATGGCAGCTTGGCCTGGATAATCAGCAGCAGAATGTGGAAATCAAGCCCAGACTGTGAAGCCCACTGCTTTCTGCTTAACTGTAACTTTCTGCATACAGTTTTCCTAGAACAGTTAATCCTTTCTCAGACTTTGCTCTCCTCTGTTGAGGTCCCCTGTGGCCCAGACAAGCTTCCCTTTAACACTGCGGTCTGTGTCATTATAAGAATAAATGACTCTGCCCTGATTTGTCATGTAGGAAGTGGAAAATAAACCTTTTATTATGGAAAAGAAAATGGGCATCCAAGTGGAAGGAGTGGGAGCATAGACTTGGCTTGTTATGAGTTAAGTTACTTTATTCATCAGATAGTTGCTTTAATAATAAATAAAACAAGGAGATAGAGGACAAGTAAAACTTGATGCTTAAGGTGGCATCATGCAGATACTCTTCTAAAGGAGATCAAAAACGTAATGTGTCTTATTTTTATAGGACTTCTGGCCAAAAAAGCTGTGGAAGCTGGCCTAGTGGTTAAGCCCTACATAAGAACCAGCTTGTCGCCGGGTAGTGGAATGGTTACACATTACCTCAGTTCAAGTGGAGTGTTACCGTACCTCAGTAAACTTGGGTAAGTTCTGCCTCCTTTGTCTGGAGTTTAAGGAAGAAGTAAACACTACATGTGGATTTTATATAGACTGGTAAACATGGTGGTGGTTCACGACTTATCAGTTTGTAATTTTGACTGTTTGTAATCTTGCTTTTTTACTGAGATTTGTTTTCAGCTTGCAACTTGCACTGTATAGGTCACTGCCTTTTGGGTTCTGGTTTTCATGGTGGCCTATTCATGTATAACAAATCTTCCACATGCTGCATACATCTATATATTTCGAAGTAGAAGCTGAATATAAATTCTTCAGGACAATCCGTACTTGTCTCCTGCCATTACTGCCCTAATGGGGTGTTGAATTCTTACTAACAATAGTTAGACTGTGTTGGTAACTTTGCAACAGTGCCCAGCTGTGCTGCACTGAATGTTACTGCCTTTGCTTTGCTTTACTTAAGTCAAACTATCTCAAACTATTACAGTTCCATAACTTCTTGAAACTAGTCAAGATATCTTGTAATTTCCCGCTTGCATCAGTGAGATGCTTTTAACTAACTGCCTAAATGCCTAATTAAAAAAAAAGAAACTTCTTAGCGATTACTAATGTAAAAAATCTTCAAAAAGTTTTGCTAACAAGTTGTTTTTAACTTAA
Source organism: Crypturellus tataupa (assembly GCA_034781795.1). Taxonomy (NCBI): domain Eukaryota; kingdom Metazoa; phylum Chordata; class Aves; order Tinamiformes; family Tinamidae; genus Crypturellus; species Crypturellus tataupa. The sequence continues at coordinate 554,662 of JAWLRI010001078.1, forward strand.
TGTGCTACTTAATTGGATTTTTTTCAATGTAGGTTTGAGGTTGTTGGTTATGGCTGTTCAACCTGTGTTGGAAACACTGCTCCTTTGCCAGAAGCCATCAGGAATGCAATAAAACAGGTATAGCTTAAGACTGGTGAATACTTTAGGCATAATATTTAGGCAGATTCTTACCCAGTTACACGATTAATCTCTGCAGAAGAGGCTTCATACTTTGAACTTTGCATGTTGTTTTTACATATCTGCTACATGTCAGAGGGAAGCCATAGTAAGTTATGGCTATATAGAATAGATAGCCTTTGTAGCATACAAATATTAATTCTAATATATATATAAAGATGAAATGTGCAGATTTGGTATCATAAATGAGCAACAGTTTTTAAAGAGCAATATGCTTGGCTGCTTTTAGTGAGCAGTGTATAAACAGGTACAGCAGCTTCTACTGTGAGGCAGAAGTAAAAATGTTGGGAATCAGAGGAGCTCCCTCTAGTAACCAGAGGTCAAAACATCAGTGGTTCAGGAACGAACAGGAGATGGTGAGGGAGGAGGAAAGCTAGTGGGAGAGAGCAGAAGGTCTTTAAATTGAAGAGAGTAAATATTTGAAATGGAACATTAAGATTTCAGTCAACAAAAAGTAGCACAGTCTGAGGTACCAACAAATATTAGTCTCGGAGAAAAAAAAAATGTATGTTTTTGCTTTTCAGGGTGATATCGTTGCCTGTGGAGTGTTGTCTGGAACCAAGAACTTTGAAGGGCGTCTCTGTGACTGTGTCCGCGCCAACTACCTCGCCTCGCCGCCGCTGGTAGTCGCGTACGCTATCGCGGGCACCGTTCGGATAGACCTGGAGACTGAGCCCTTAGGTACCTATCTCTCTACCTCTGGCGCTTCGGAAGCGGCTGAGGTTCTTGGGCTTGCAGTGGTAACTGCCTTCTGCATCTAGGGCAGGCCTGGAACAGGTTTCTTACGTGTTCTTGGGCACATAAGAGCAGTATCTTTAAAGAGGAAGTCTAGTCATACTAGATATTTTTTAGCAGGTGAAATAAAGCATACACTTAACTAGTGTAGTGCTTGGCATATCTAGTACCCTCTGTGAAGACTGAACTATATGAAGCTTAATGTATTTCTTCAAAATTACCATTATGTTTAAAATTTTATTCAGGTGTTGGCATTAATGGCAAAAGTATCTACTTACGAGATATTTGGCCCACTCGAAAAGAACTACACACAGTGGAGGAAGAGTGTGTAATATCATCAATGTTTAAAGAATTGAAAGAAAGAATGGAGGTAAAGGGTTTTTGTTTTTAAATAACTTAAAGATTGAATTTAATTGGATGTTTATAGCATTTTCTAGCTGAATGTGATTAGATTTTTTTTTTTTGTACAGGTAAAGGAGGATTTAAATGAGATGAACCCTTAAAATAGGACTCTTATAGTGTGTTTTGTAGATTTATATATAAATTTAGAAGAACACCAGTAAGCCTGATTTAAGAATGTAAAAAAAGTCATAAACCAATTTCTCTGTTCTGTGGCCTTTTCCTTTTGTAGAAAGGAAACAAACGATGGAACTTACTGGAAGCACCTGAGTCAACTTTATTCCCCTGGGATTTAAAATCTACCTATATCAGATGTCCTTCCTTTTTTGATAAACTTGTGAGTACTTTGAATCTACCCACCACATTACAAGCACTACACTTAAGCAGAGGAAAAGCTATTCCAGTAGAGATTGGCCGTTTAAAAATAACTTAGCATTAATATTTCTCAGACTTGTAAATACTGGAATATCACTGGAGTGAGTGGAGCTTGTATAACAATATGCCTTAATATATTACAGATATAACACAGTATATTACAGATACAGATTATACAGCTTTAGGTCTCTAAGAATCCTGGAGGAAATACGTGGGTTTTCTCTCTTTTAGGCCAAAGAACCAGGTCCACCACAGCCTATTGAAAATGCCCATGTCCTGCTGTATTTGGGAGACTCTGTAACCACGGATCACATATCCCCAGCTGGAAGCATTGCGAGGAGCAGTGCTGCTGCTAAGTATCTCACCAGCAAAGGGTAAGGGTTTAACACTCACACTAGACACTTCTAATTAGATCAGATGATTGCAGCATGGGTCAAATAACTGATCGTAATTGTTGCTTTTATTTATAAATGCCTGCCCACATCAAAGGGCAATTATACATGGTTAAAACGGAATAGTAACATTAGTAGGATAAGTGATAAGGTATTCTGGAGTCTAAGGTTGCATCAAACACCCGAGACCTCTTAAAGAGCTCATTCTGATGTTACTGTAATGTCTGCTACTAAATATTTGCCAGAGCAGAAATAGCTTACTAATTTAAAGGCAGATGAGTTATTTTCTATGAATATGAAGTTAGCAAATGTTACTGCCCTCAACAATCAGATGTAGAGAAGGGATGAGAAGTTCCAGAAATCTGTATTACTTGAGACAGAGCCATGTTCTGTAGATGTGACTTGGTGCTCGGGCAGCACCTCCCCATGGTGGCAGCGGTGCCTCTAATCTCTGCTGAAATTCTGAGGGCACAAAATAGCTCTTTTGACCTAAAACAGTCACCCCATAACTCTCCTGCAAGTGCCATTTCAATGGTAATACTTTATAAAGAAGTCACAGAAAATGAATTTAAAATTGCAGCCTTGCTGATGAATTAACTACCAACGATTTACAAATTTTGTTCACAGTTTAGTGTAACTGCATTTGTTGGAAAATTACTTCTGTACATCATGCACTGAAGATTTAGTAGTTTTAAGAGGTACTGCAATTATCTAACCATCAAAAATTAATTTAAAATCACAATATTTAAAACTGCTTGTTCCCTTTACATTTTACTGTAGACTCACACCCCGTGAATTCAACTCTTATGGAGCTCGAAGAGGTAACGATGCTGTGATGACAAGAGGTACCTTTGCAAATATCAAGCTTCTGAATAAATTCATAGGAAAGCCAGCTCCTAAAACGATCCACTTTCCATCAGGACAAACGGTAAAAATGTATTCACTTAGGTGGCTGCTCCAAAACTGCGGTGTGTATTTGGAACTTGCTCAAACTCTTTTGCTTTATTGTTCCACAGCTAGATGTGTTCGAAGCAGCAGAGCTGTACCAGAAAGAAGGGATTCCTGTAATTATTTTAGCAGGAAAGAAGTATGGACTTGGTAGCTCAAGAGACTGGGCTGCAAAAGGACCTTTTTTACTGGTACTCCTATTTCCTTTGGGGTTTTTTTGGAGGGGGAGAGGTGCTTTTTTTTTTTCTGTTTTGGCTTACCCACGTTCATCTGCTTTGTAAAAGGTGCTTTCTGCTTTCTAACAGGCCTCCCACAAAGTACCTGTTCTAATCTTGAGCTTAGATTGGAGGAGTTTGAGCATAAAACCAAGTGTTTGAAGCTTTTGTATTTTGCATTTCTCTTTTTAAAGTGTACTGACATATGAAAATGACTTGTTCCTGCAGGGTGTTAAAGCTGTTCTAGCTGAAAGCTATGAGAAGGTTCACAGAAGTCAGTTGATTGGAATTGGCATAGCTCCACTTCAGTTCCTTCCTGGGGAAAATCCAGCTACTCTGGGTCTCACTGGCAGAGAACAGTTTTCTATATTGTTCCCTCAAGAGCTGTCACCAGGAATGACTTTGGATATTAAGGTACCTTTGCAATGTATTTCTGTAACTATGAACATGCTGATAGTTAAATGCAGAAAAAATGTTAATAGCCTTTGGAAAGAAACTCAGTTTTAGCTGAAGTTTGCCATGGGTTTTGAAGCTTCCCAGGGAATATATAACCATTTAATTAATGTGCCTTCTCACTACACAGCCTCTTACACAACATGAAATTCCTCCGTTTTCTGCATGCCCTCCCAGCCCCCTATACACACGCTGCATTAGAGCAGAATCGAATCTCTGCTCATTCGGGCTCTTGAAAACGAGAGTGAAGGTGTTGGAGAGGCTTCAGCCTTCCCTCCTCCTTGAAGGAACCACATACCTGTAGCAGTTTACTTTGTACATACTTTGTGCTTAGGAAGATGGTTCTTTAAGTAAGTGCATGACACTCCCCGCTGGTTGTGTGTGGTGAAATGAGCCTTGGTGTTCTGTCCCCAGCGGTGCCTTGTTCTGCAGCAGCAGATAAGAGGACTGAACTGACTTGCCTTAGATGGAGTCTGTGGTTATACTGCTAGCTGACCATAAGCAAGGGAAAGTAAAACTAACTGGTCTCTTTTTTTGCTCTTCTTTTGAAGACAAGCACTGGAAAAGCATTCAGCGCAGTTGCCTTGTTTGAAAATGATATGGAGCTAACGTTATACAAATGTGGTGGAAGTCTAAACTTTGTGGCGCGAAGATTCTTATAGTAGCTACTGACTGTGGGTACCTTGCATAACTGGTGATACTGAAAATGCCTTGTGTGAACCCAGGAATCTGTACTGTGGAACTGCAAACAGTCCTAGTGTGCTCAAAGTTACTTCGTCCATGGATGTAAAAGATTGTGAATCATTGTATCTGCAACAAGATCCTTCCTGATTTTAAATAATATTCTAATGGTGCTATTAAACATTGCTAAAATCAACATGTGTGTTGTGGCAGAGAGCTGTAAGTATGGAGGGAGATGTTTTATCAGAGCATTTTGTAAATAAACTATGCGAAATCTGAAACTGATTGTGCTGAAGATTATTATGTAAGAAGATTTTCTGAAGTTGTTTCCACTTTAGTTTTTGCACCTGTAAATCTGTGTACTGCTGTTTGTTGGTTTAAAGGTAGCAGAAGGTATGGAATGTTAAAGGCCAAACCAATGGATTTTTAGGGCATCCAGAATTTAAGAGATTATCAGTTTTGAATTTATTCTTTAAATTGTGGGCCTAGCGGAAAGGATCCGCGTGAGGCCCGTAGTGTCCTGTATCATAGACCATGACTTTCTTACTTTTATTAAGGTATTATATGTTCCCTCTGGGTACACTGCTCACTGTGTGCTAGAAATATGAAGTTTTCATGGGCAACATTTCTGAGTCTAAAGAAAAAAAAACTCCAATTTTTTTCAGTGCAGATCAATGTGATCCCCAGCTTTTTGGCGAGCTAGCGTGCTTCAATTGGAAAGCTTGCGTTTACTTCAGGGGGTGCAGCTTGTCCTTGATCTGACATCAGCTTTTGCTGTACTGGTTCTGGTACTGGTAGCTGAAGCACTTCCCTCTGTATTTTAACCTTCTAAAAATCTTTAAACACGTTTGAACTGTTTCAATTCTTCTGCTTTAAATATGGCCTGTATCTACTTGTAAAATGCTCAATAGCTGAGGTAGCCATATGGCCTTTTGGTATTTTCTAATATGCTGTTATTTATAGCCCCTCTAAACAAGTGACGTTCTCCTGTTCCCAGAATTCTGAACAATTCGCATTCTTATGTCGCTGCAATTGCTATAAACTCAATTGTCAGGCTACTTAGAAGAAAAAACACTATGCACAGTTTTTGCCCCCCCAAAAAAAACAAAAACAAAAAAAACACAACTTGAAACATTTATTGCTCTAATTTGTTCAAGAGACTTTTTATTGTTAGCTTCAGGTCACTATTTCTGTGCTGCTGTAACTTGAACAGCTTCATTTTAAAATACAGCTTGAGGTTACATAGAGACTAATTTGTTTTGGAGGAGAAATCTGCATTAACTCGGCTATAAATTGACAAGGTTTTTGCTTTAAGACTTTTGCTCTTGATAAGTGTTATCTTAAACACCGGAACTTTCAAGAGGGCTCTATCTTTGCTACATATGTTCAAAACTTACCCTGACACTAAGCACTTGATTTGCAGGCTAACAGAGGAATAACCATTCAAATGTTCTAGTATATTTCTGAATTTTTTAAAAACTGACCTAATTATTATAAAGTATTAATTTGAGGGACAGTTCAAGTGTCATGCAATTTTTATTTCCATTGGCATAACTTTGTGGTTAATCTTTATAGGGGAAAAAATCTTTAAAGTTTGAAATTCTGTGTATTCTGTTCCTATATTTCACTAGTTTTGCTGTGCTTTTCTTTTAGTCAAGATAAAAACCATTCCAGTGACTCATACTACTCATATGAGTAATAAATTAGTGCATTTTTAATATTGTATGCAACTGAGTTTCTCTTCTGTAGTACCTTTGCTTTTTTTTTTTCCCAAGAGTTATTGATGAACAGATTTTTCTCCTACTTTAACAGTGTCTAATACATCTTTCCAGCTTGAGAATATACTCCTGGCAATTCAAGAAAATGCATGTTTGTTATGGGGGAGCAAATAGGATTTCCTAGTGCTGGCACGCGCTGCATCCTACGGACGATAAATCCAAATACTGCTGCTTGGCCATTTAAAGCTTGTGCAGCCGCTCCTGCTCCAGCGGAACGCGCAGCCTCTCGGGCAGTCCCACGTGTTGCTGCAGGAGGAGACAGTGATCCCAGCCACGGCAAGGGAAACCCATATTGCAAAATCAAGTGCAATTTGAAGGGATGTGATGTATCGAGTTATTGTTGATAATTAAAGCTAGTCAGCTCTGATAAGAGGCTTGACAGTTTCCATGACCATAGTGACTTTCTGCTGCACTCCTATGCCTTAAAATCCATGGAAGAGCTGGAAGGGCAGCCGGGCTCCTGCCATTAGTGGGTCCATCCCAAACCTGCTCCAGGCATTGGGAAGCTCCTGCCTCAATCCCATCCCAGCCGCACAGCTGGAGGCAGAGGGCGCTGAGGGTGCTGCTACTGCTCCCACCTCTTGCTTTTCCAAGGAAGGGGCTGCTGACAGACAGTGCGGGTCGGCTTCAAGGGTGCAGAGCAGTCAGACGGTTGTGGTCGCACAACCCTTGTGCAATTAGACCTCTTTCCAGTATCTTAAAGCATAGGAGGAAATGCTCCTTTCTGAAGAAGTGACTTTGTTTAGATGTATTGAACCTAATAATTCTCTCTCCAGGTTGATTCGGAGAAGGATCTATACCAATTTTTCTAAATATTTTCTCTCCTTTCACCCCTCCTTCCCTCGCCTGCCCTCTCCCAAGCTATAAAGCCTTGGGATAGTGTTGGTGTTTATAAATTTTACACTTAAGTATAAGGACATGAAACAATGTATATTAATCATATTTAAGAAACTGCAAATCAATGTCTGCTGTTTAAAGCCAACAAAACAGTGTAAGTTTTAAGTTCAATAAGTATTGTATAGATATATCTTAAGAGTTCAATTGCTGACAGTTGTGCATAAAATGTTACTGATGTTGTAAATTATTTTTAATAAAGAAAATTGTATCACAATTCTTGTGTGCTGCTATCTAATTGAACAGACTGTATGGAATGAACTTAAAACGGCACCATAATTTTATGCTTAAAAAGGTAAGGAGAAGGGTAGGTTGGAGCAGCATTTTGACGTTTCCCTTAGTGTCTCACATTTGAGCTTGTTTTAATCGGTGTGGAAGGTGTCCTGTGCTGCCGGATTAGGTTTAGTTCCATCGGTGCAAACATTGTGCCCTCCAACTATTAGTTGCAATAGCAAAGTCATTTTAATATAACTAATTACAGCAAAGGCCTTCTGAGCAGCTTGATTTCCTGAAGAAAAAAAATTATCTACTTTCATTTATAATTTAAATCAAATCCTCTATTAAAGCTGCCTGCTAACCAAAGATACAAGTGAGCTCACAGCTATGAGGAGATGTGCAGGAGCGATTTGGGGTTTCTGTCACTGACCAATTTTGGAAACTTGCTGTGGGCAGAGGTGCAGTTAGGCTGACGTTCAACCCTGAGGTGCTCAATTATCCAAGCCTCCTCTTTCCTGGAGGCAAGAGTGGAAGAGGCCAAAAATGCAACGTTGTCCTCAAACGTGTCACTGTCCCCTGGCCCAGGAACAAAAGGGTGGGAGTCCAGAGGCCCTCAGTGTTGCTGCTACTGCCTGGAACCTAAATGCAAGACTTAGCTAGTCTAGACAAATTATAAATCTGTCAAATACATCAGAATTTTGCTTAGTTGTGGAGAGAATGGTGTAGCCTGGTACTTGTGTATCCTGAGGTGAATCCTGGGCACAGGCCTAGCAAGGAAATGCCCTGCTGCTCTCTGTCTCCTGCTGCAGTGACCCAAACCCGGGCCAGCCTCACACCAGGAGAGGGACTGGCGTTTTTCTGAGTGCTCTTCCCCGGGGGAAGCCTGCCTGGGCCATGGCTGCGGGAGCGGCGCCAAGCAGGTAAGAATCTCCCTTGGTAGTTGGTCAATCGTTACGTAACAGCCTCTGGTCTGAAACAGAGAGAACAAAATCCAGGCAACTTTATTTTAGAGGAACTAATTCCCTTTCCTATTTTCCCTGTGGGATTAAAGTAATACCTTCAACTGAATGTTCTTAGCAAAACAGCTCCACTGACACAGTGAGACTGACAGAGCATTCTTAATAACTGGGCTACCTTAAGGAAAAAATTATATATATATTTTTGCTTCTATTTAAGCCTTCTTCCTGTTTTCTCAGTTTGTAGTTCTGCAATATTGGACCTTAAGTATTGTGGAGCTTGACTCATTTCTCTGTTAGGAATTGCAAAAGGAGTTTGTATTGCTCTAGCAGAAGAGTACAGAGCTTGGAGGAGGGGGCGGTAGGAGTGTTTCAGTGAAGTGCAACGTTCGCATGGACAGGACACGATCAGGATGTGGCCTCTGGTGTACTCCAGAGCACGTCCTGAGAGGAGCCTCACGTTTATTATAGATAAATGTTCTTTCAATCAAAAAATTCTCCAGTGTTTTTTGCCTTGCACACTGATAAAAGGGTTTTTTAACATAATCAGATGTAACAGATGTAACTTTAATTTCTCTCCGTGTTCAGTGGAGCACTCTTGAAAATATTCTTCCCTTTCTCACCAGGAAGACGCGTTTCCTGGCCTAAGGCGCTCTCTGAAAACAAAGACCGAAGCGGTGCCCTCGTTAGCGTTTCAGCTGTTACTGGGGGCGAATGCTTTAGGGAGATCCCGTCTCCGAGCGCACATTCCACCCCTCGCTAAGCCAGGCGAGCGCAGCCTGTACAGGGCCCCAAGCGTCAGCTCTGGGATCAAACCCCTTCCCTCCCGTAGCGGCCGGGTGGCCGCATGGGTGTCTGCGAGCGCCGGGCTCGGCCGCCGTGGGGCTCGCGGCCCCGGCTCCCCGTGCCGGCCATGGCGCCGGGGAAGCGGCGGCGCACGCACCTGCCGCCCGCCGCGGCCGGGCT
>JAWLRI010001078.1:570672-582239 GCA_034781795.1 Crypturellus tataupa
CAAAAAAAAAAAAAAAAAAAAAGAAGTCGTTTATCCATTTATAGTAAGGATGGGCGTTTAAAATGCGTTTTAATCCATACACGAGTTACGTAAATCCCATTTAACTGCTAGGAGCAGCCGTCTTGGATGGAAGCCAAGACTCAAATTGGAGTCAGATTAGTTTCTACTAGCTCAGGCAATGCTGAGACGCCCTAGTAGGGCATCTACACGCGTTCCCGCATCCCATCTGCTGCCTTTTTTAAACCTTTCCCATCCACCCTCTGGGTTTGGAGGGATGTTAATGCTTTTTGTGCTCACCCTAGAAAATGCATACTGCCCTGGGAGATCAATCGCATTATCCTGGTTACGCACACACGTACACAGGTGCTTCCAGGCCATTCTTTCCTGTCTTATAGATGGATTTGGACTCAAAAAATAAGGTGTTTCTCTTCTATCAGTAGTGTTCAGCGCTATGAAAGAACTGGAGAATAGCATGAAATTTCTGTAGGGTACACCCTTACTTAGCGTTTCTTAAAAGGTAGGTGGAGTAATGACATTTTCTCTTAAATACTGACGGGGCCTTTACTTGATATGGAATTAATATTCCATTTAGCAGCATTTTTATAGTATAGAAGTGGTGGTGTTTTGAGGATTTATTTATCTGAAGATCAAGGGAGGAACAATATTGATTTGTTATTATGGGCCCAGTGTAATGGTGCTCTTGGAGCAGAATTGGAATTACTACTTATTTGCATTATCTCCTGGTAAGGGTTGAGCACACACAAACTATTGTCTTTATTGAAAATTCATCTTTTCTTACTCATCTACTGGAGCAGTTTTGCAAGTTACTAGGTTAAATATTGTCTTCTATAGAAGGAAGGCTTTTTTTGCACGCTAACAGCACCCGGTATTGAAGATTGAAGATTGAAAATTGAAGATTTTCTTTCCCAGCACCTTTCTCCTTTAAATGAGTTAACTCACTAACAATGAGTAACAGACTGAAGAACTAATCCTGCGTTGTAGGCTTGGCCTTCGTCAAGCTCTTACTAATTTAACTGTTCTGTACGATTAGTCCTTTTCAGCATTACTTGGTTGATAACTGCTAATTGAAACCCTCTCCTAGGTCGCTTGTATCAGGTTGAATATGCCATGGAAGCAATTGGACATGCAGGTACTTGCTTGGGAATTCTAGCCAATGACGGCGTTCTGCTAGCAGCAGAGAGACGCAACATTCACAAACTTCTTGATGAAGTCTTTTTCTCAGAGAAAATATACAAACTCAACGAGTAAGTTGAAACGATGCCTGAGGTCTGGTGATGTTATCAATAATAAAATGTGGTTCAATACTAAAATTTCGGAATAATAGCAGCATTTAAAATATTTAGCTCTTATTTTTGTTTTTTAACAAATGTGGTTATTTTTCATTGTTCATTTTAATAAATCTCCCCCTAAAACAATCATCACATAAAAAAAAAAAAAAGTAATTTAGGCTGTGTTATTGTATTACTAATAATTCTCAGTTTTACAAAATATCATGAGAGGGGAATTGAAGGATATGCCACAAACCCTGCGCTGTATGCTAGCTTGCACTGAAGGTCCCTCGCACAATGTATGGCTTCTTTAATAATGGGACATGCTTTGTGTGTGCCAGGTGGCCTCCAAATAGATCCTCTGTGTAGCTAATGGCTTTTGTGAAGATACTCGGGATCTCATTAGTGTCTAGAACTCAATTGGCTGAGGCACAGTCCTTCTCTCAGTAACTAACATAGTGACCCAATCACTTTTGTGTGTGCCTGGGCTCTTACGAAATGGTTACATGTTGTAATCAAGAGGCAGGCGCTTCGGGATCTGTTTTGTATGGCAGCTGGGTAGTTTCGATGTGAAAAGCCCAACAGTAACTGTTCTGCTTAAAAACGCTATGAAGACGGCATTGTTCTTCAGAGGTGGGTAGGGCCCAGTTAAACTGTGTGCTTATCCTGCAGGGATATGGCCTGCAGTGTTGCTGGGATAACTTCAGACGCCAATGTTCTAACAAATGAACTGAGACTGATTGCTCAGAGGTAGGTTTGCTGATGATCGTATTGTTTTACTTGCCTGATGTGTCAGGTTTCTCTGTATATATTAGGTCAGAATGAGTTTACTCAGTAGATTTCAGTTTTTGAAATCAGCTAGATTAAAGAAGTTTAAACACAGGAATTTTTTTTTTGCAAACTGCAGAATCTTACTATTTTATAATTCTTACAACATTGCGCATAATGAGATTAAGGCTTTATAGTAGTCTTATGGTGAAGAAAATATACTGGAAAAATTTAATAAGTTGGCAAATGTGTTTAGAGCATATTTGAAGAAAATGGAAAGCAGAGAATAATGATCAATCTGCATTTACACTGCTAAATCTTAGTCTAAGTGGCTACAGTTTACTTAGTTTCCATGTGTTTTGATTCCTCTAGTAGCATTATTCTACTCTGCATTTATCAGCTACTGTAACTTAATATAGTTTATATCAATTAGAGCCTTGCATACAGGCTTTATGCTGCTTTAGCATATTGTTAATATGTCAAAACTTAGATGAAGGCATTGATATAAAGAAACATTTCCACAATAGAAACCTGCTTATTTTAGAATTAGGTCTTTGACTATCCGTTTAGTCTCAATGCAGTTGTTAAGGTGCTGCTATAAAGAGGAGCATTTCTAAATCAAAACATCTAAGTGCCCTATGGAATATAAGGCCATGGAGTCCATTTTTGTACGTTTTCCCTCCGTTTTCTATGTTCCAGAGCCTGCTTGAATATGTACAAAATGGTTCATTACTCTTACAAACTTCCAGCCATCTTGTCAGTCTGTGAATTTAAAGTTACAAGCAGCTGTTGTGAACTATTTCTTCATGTTCAAGGACACCTCCTCCTTTGTCTCTCCCAAGTGACTACTGTCTGTCTCTCTGTTGCAATAGTGAGACACAGAGACACCAAGGGACTCTTCAAGTTGTTCTGTATCTTATTTTGATTATAATGCTCAATGGCTGTTTTTGCAGATTTGTTTACGAGCCATACTGCTTTTTTTAAATTTATAAGTGAGATGATAAAATGAGGACTTCTAAGTGCTTTTCATTTAGCCTTTCAGAACAAGATTGGCCCATGTTTTGCAATTGATTTGTCTTGCAACAGTGGGCTAGGGGCTTGTTCTTTCCCACCCAGCTGGTGGTAGTACCTCTCGTCATGTGGACTCTTAAGTTATATACTTGGGTGTTTCAGCAAGTTTCCGTGGCCAGTAGGCTGAGCTACTGCTAAATTCATCTCTTGAAGTAAAAGTACAGGTTTTTCTAAGATACAGAATGCTTGCTAGAATCACAGTATACTGGCAGCTTCAGGGTGTATCAGCTTTGCATTCTGGAATCCACATTTTAATTCTGAAAGAAACTGAATAGAGCTTTTATTGGTATAATATATACCAATGTTTACTGGAATTACTAAGTTGGTGAGAGAAGTTACGGAGGCTGATTTCTTTTCCACACCAGGTACCTGTTACAGTACCAAGAGCCTATTCCTTGTGAACAACTGGTAACAGCACTGTGTGATATCAAGCAGGCTTACACACAGTTTGGAGGTAATGAAGTGCAATGAAACACCGTGCTTTTAAATGTGTAAAGAATTGTTCTGTTGCATAAATTTGTAACATTTGAATCTCTGGACACTTCTACAAAATTATTTGGTAACATACCTGCAAAAAAATGTAAGTGATGAGGACATAGTGATTGTTAGTTATTACCTTTTGTTTTGCTAGTGAAACTGATGGTTTTCAGGCATGGAGAAGTTGGTGGCTGAGAGTCAGGCCAATGGCACAGACTATTCAGTGAATGCCAAAGACTAGCAGGAAGTACTTTGGTATATAAAGTTTAAAAATCTGGGGACCCTCCATCACAGTAGCAAACTGAATCACAAGTAAGGCTTCCCGATACAAGTATGAGTGTGCCAATATCATAACACTGAAAACCCCCAAACTTCTGTGGATCTAGCATCATGTTAGGAAATGGTAAAAGTGTTCCTTAATGGTACATTTTCCTGATAATAGTAAAAGTGTTACAATGCAAATTCCTAACAAAATGACTGTTCCGGTATTTTATATATCTGTAGCGTGAAAGAATAACCTTTTAATGTACTTGGCTTTTGAAGCTATTAAGTTACATATGTTAAAACTTACATAGTTTAAAAAATAAATTTTGAAATTAAAATCCTGAGATAAGGCCAATTTTCCCGTTATGACCTAGTAAAACACTAGAAGCGCTTACAGTAGCGCTTATCTCAAGTAACAGAAGTGCGGAACGGTATTAAATCCTAGATCACAGGAATGGATTTGAAAAGAGAATTCAAAGAAAACAATTGTCACTCATGACCAATCTTGTTACTAAATTTGGATTGCTAATAGTACTCTTTTTAACAGGAAAACGTCCTTTTGGTGTTTCTCTGCTGTACATTGGCTGGGATAAGCATTATGGATTTCAGCTGTATCAAAGTGATCCTAGTGGAAATTATGGAGGATGGAAAGCTACATGCATTGGGAATAATAGTGCTGTAAGTTCTGCTCCTTCCTCTCAAAAAGTAAAACAAAAATATGTAAATTGCACTCTAACTGAGCTTAATTGTTGATTCCTAGATATCTCTAGCAATATTGGTGTTACTTGTCTTAATGGCTTTGATATTATCTGACAGAAAAGCAGCTTACTGATTGGTTGCACAAAAATATCGTTTTAATTTTCTGTGGCATTTATAGGCAGCTGTGTCAATGCTAAAGCAAGACTACAAAGAGGGAGAAATGACCTTAAAGACTGCACTTGCATTAGCCATTAAGGTTCTAAACAAAACCATGGATGTTAGCAAGCTCTCTGCAGAGAAAGGTAAGCATTTTGTGAGTGTGATAGGAGGTAACATCCTTGGCATAAAAAAAGAAAATGCACTAAATGCATATATACTGCATGTGGCTTACAGGGTTTTGTGTGGTTCCCTCTGCTCCACCCCCAGTGGCAGATAGTGCTGGCATGTCTGTAGAAAAATGATACATAAAAATCAGCAACTACTGATTGTAGTTTGAAGATGCAGCAGCTTAGCTTTAACCTTGCAAATGGGCATACAGATGACTTGGCAGAAGATGATCCACCTTGGTCAGCTGCAGAGGCTAGAGCACAGCTTAGGGGTCACTTTAGGCTGCATTGATTGGTAGCAAAAATGACCATGTGGTTGGTAAAAGAATCACCAGAGAGGTAGTAAGTAATGTGCTTGTTGTGCATGCTGCCGCAGAAGAGAACTGCTGCCACCTGCCTCACCAGGCGAGCTTTCTTGTTTAAGCAGAGTCAGTACAAGAGCCTTCTGCTTCATTGTCAGTTGTAACAGCAAATCTTGCCCTTCTGATGATCGTTCCATCAAAAGGAAAAAAACATAATGCTGCTGTGTGTTCCATATATTTCAGTTGAGATTGCAACACTGACAAGAGAGAATGGAAAGACGGTAATAAGGGTTCTGAAGCAAAAGGAGGTGGAGCAGTTGATAAAACAACATGAGGAGGAAGAAGCAAAAGCTGAACGTGAAAAGAAGGAAAAGGAACAAAAGGAAAAGGATAAATAGCACATGAAATCAGGTGTTCTGTAGATAGCATAGGACCTGCTTCAGTAAAAGATAATCCGGATTTCTGTTTCGTAGAAGCCTACAAATATGCCATGAAGGACCAAGAATACTCTTGATGAGCCAGGTCCTTAATCATCATTCACATAATTAGTTTACCACTCCTTACACTGAAAAATAATTGCTTTAATTCTTGAACGCTTTCTTTTGTCTTTATTTTTTATTATGGAATAAAATTAAGAAGAAGAGTAATGGGTGTCTTTATTTCCTGAGTAATACCTGAGTATGTACAACTTCGAAAGAATTTACTTGCTTTCAGGTATTAAAACAAGCTATATGCTAGTTAGTAGAGAAGAAATATGGTGTTAAAATTGTTAGAATTTTATGTGTATGTGTAACTTTTCTTTTAAAGTAGTGAAAAGGGCTCTTAAGTTCTGATAATGGTTTGTGATGATCATTTGTGATTCACAAATGCAGAATTAAAGTGTGCTGGCTTGCCTAGTTTAATTTTGGCCAGTTTTGTTCTCTTAACAGGCTATGTCAAGCTAGTATTCTTAAAAGCTGTAGTTTTGAACATGCCCTGTAGCAGACATGTTCAGCTTATCATAGCCTATCACGAGTGTATGTGTTTTCTAAGAAATTAGTCATATCACAGTAGTTATTTTCACATAAGTTAGAAAGACATTTTACAAAGGCCACATGAAAATGTTAAGTACTCTTTGACATACAAAAAGTTAAATGAAACGTTTTGGCATGTTTTTAGGCCATGTTGTCCATTTTGCATTTTATTCTGAAAGGAAAAGGAGTATTTTTTATTCTTTAGTTTAATGTTGGTGGTATTTCCCTAAAGAATTTATTTCCCTTTTCTAAACTAATGTCTGCCAGAGAACTAACCAAACAGTTAATGTCTTGGGAAATCACAGTATTTGTACATGGACTAGAAGTTTGAATTTTTTTTTGTTCTATTTGTCCCTGTCCCTCTGCTGAATGCAAAATAATTCAAAATACGATTTTGAGATGAAATAAAATCTCTTCTAGACTTAGGCAAGATGATATAAAAAGTTACTGAAACTTGCTCCCCTTGAGTTACCAAAAGCAGG
The DNA here is from genome assembly GCA_034781795.1 of Crypturellus tataupa. NCBI lineage: Eukaryota > Metazoa > Chordata > Aves > Tinamiformes > Tinamidae > Crypturellus > Crypturellus tataupa. The sequence continues at coordinate 577,364 of JAWLRI010001078.1, forward strand.
TTGAAAATCTCACTTCAGTGACAGATTCTTAACTGAGAGGCTTTTTCTTCAAACTGTGGTAATGGCAATTGTGACACAGTCCTTGTGACTGAGTGTGATTGAGCTCTAGGGATGTCTTTTGGGTTTTTTCCCTCTAAAATAAACTATGTTAAAGAATTTAATATGGCCACTTAAAGAATCTGAGTAAAAATGCATACTATGTTTGTTATAATCTGCCCCAGACGCTTTTGTCTGATCAAAGGTATTTTGCCTAAATGGCCAGGAATTGCCCTTAGTCTCAGCAGACCCTATTTTTGATCTCCCTGCTCTAAGATCTGTTGAGAAGGACCTGAGCTGAGGTGTCTGCTGCAGCCTGCATGGATGGGGCACCCTCTAGAGATTTATGTGGTGTCTCGGGTCCTGTGCAGGCTGCAGCAGCTACTTGTTGGTTTTGTAGGTCTCAGTTCAGGACAGCTACTTCTGTCTGTGTCCTGTACTTGGACTGTACACAGCCCATTCTGGAGTTGATACAGGTTAGACTAAATTTGATCTGCACCTTCTGCAAAGGTAGACCTGTATTTCCAAATAGTAAAGTAGGAGCGATATTTCATGTAACAAGGCCTGAATAATTGCAGTCCTGCAGTCAACATGCAGTGAGCAAGTTTTAATTTCCATTATAAAGGGTTGTTGAATACCTCAAGCCCTCAAACTGTTTATATATATATATATATATATATTTTTTTTTTTTTACAAAGTGCTCCTTTTCCTTCTCTTCGATACTATGAATGCAATATTTCAGCACCCTTTTTGATTTCTAGATCATTCATGATGGTTGTTATGCAAAGTGCTTGGAATATGTCCTAAAAGCAGTAATGCCAAAACGGTCTTTATGGGGATAATGTCAAAACGGTCTTTATGGGGATAATGTCAAAACGGTCTTTATGGGGATAATGTCACAACTTTATTGGGGATCACTTAAAATGTGGTAAACTCCAGCAATGCTTTGTATACATGTCTTCTAGCAGTCCATTAGAGCAGTTAAGTTTAAGTTCATTAATGTATAGAAATCACACAAGGCAATCTGTTTGGTGTATTAGTAGAAATATTATTAGATAGTTTAGGATATGTATTTACTATTTTTTTAAATGATTTTTCTTTCTAACAATTAAAAGGGGATAGCAAATACATTTGGCTTTTGTTTAAAGCGTTACCAATAGTATTTCTTTGCCGAACACTGCATCATTTGCTGGTAAAGGAGAGCCTTGCAGCTACTGTAATAATCTAATCTGGGAATGATTTAAATATCTTTTTAATCTGTATTCCGTTATATATGGAAACATAGTGAAAAGCCGTGTAATTTCACAACATTTTAAAACATTTTTATGTAAAGGTTTTATTTACGGAAAATAAGAGTATTGCAAAATATTTTAAGAGTGTAATCTCTGGACAATAATTCAATTTAATTCAAAAAGTGCTGACTCCACTGAGTGCCATTACTAGCTTACTGTGAGAAGTCTCACTACTGCCTTGGAATAGACAAGCAACTGTAACATTTCCAATATGCTGTACAGTAGTTGGCACTCACCTATGATGTACAGTAATGTTCAAAACGATTTAATTTCTGATTCTTGGCTGTATTTGAATCTAGGACAGTAAACAGATGCTGGAGATCTTTTATTGACTAGAATCTTCTGGGGATATCCTTACACTAATTGAAGTTTCTTACCTGTTTTTCCTAGGAATAGAGCAGTGTTTGACTGCATAGACCTATTGTGTAGTTTCTAGCTTTGTGTAAAAAAAAAAAAATATAAAAAGAAAAAAGAAAAAAAAAAAAACACACCATACTGCCTGTGCCTTTTCTGGGAGTAACTTGGGGATATGTCGTAAGAACAGAAAAATGATTTTGGCGATATGTTTGAGTTGTCTTTGCTAATCAAAATGATCTTCCTATCCTTTGTATGTTTATTTTTGGTGTATGTAGTGGGAAGAGTTTATAATATGTTACATAGTATTTCAAATATTTAGCTGTTGCTGTGGTTTAAATGTTATTTTAACACCAGAACTTCATGTGGTGCTGTGGAAGGTGATATTTTTTTTTTTTCAAATTAGATAACAGTATTTACTTGAAACTGCTTGCATAATAAGTTGTTAGTAAAATTAAAGACTGGATAGTTATATCTCATTTGAGTGCATGATAGAACTTGTTAGGACAAGTATTCACAAATAAATTGTCCTAATAAACTGTAATGTATTTTGTTATTCTAAGTAGTATAAGAGGTATAATGAAACTAATGCTTCTCCAGTAGTACCTGTGTTGTCTCTTGCATCTGTCATTGTTATAAGTCAGCTTGTTCTCTAGATGATTATACTCTGTTGAAATAAAGTCGAATTAACTTCTAAGGCTACTTCATATATGACTTGCTGTATTGTGCACTGAAAGACAAAAGATTCCTTTAGATGCACTTCTTGGTTCACCCAAATAGTTTTCCTTGGCATGAAGTTGTAAGAGCATGCAAATTAAGATGATAAACCAAGGAGTTGTGTATGTTAAATCTCAGACTTCTGTTTTGTTCTGGATTCCCAATGTAATTACTTACTTTTTCTGTTATCAATCTTGAAATAGGGACAATAATCTTCTTTCACTGTGCTGTGGAAATAAATAAAGTAATGATTACAAAGCGATCAAATGCAATGGCTTTAGAGACCACAGAAGTACACGATACACAGATGATATACAACTCAGGATGCAACAAGACATCTAAGTCCAAAGAATTAATGTACTTGTAATTCATAAGATAAGATGCTATAGCTTCTGACAAGACTCTCCTGATGTGTTTTTAAAATTGTCTTGCATGTACTTTAAATCTTTATTAATGTTCTCCATTATTTTCTCTAGTAAAAGATATCTTCCTCCTAAAGTTTTAACTGCAGTTATTTCTATTACAACATGAAAGATGCTAAAATAACTCTTCTGGAGAAAGAAAAAAAATAAAAAGTCCCATTCACTGGTTATATAGCTGTGGGCTTTAAGCAAGAGAGACCCTGGTTTGGCAGAAATTTTTCAAAGCCATTTTGCTTTTACAGACAGAACCAAGCAGATTCCTGTTTTTATCTGTGATTAATGGGGTAGTTGGGCTTTCATGTTCAAGTACTTTTCACAGTCCAAGCCCCTTTACTGGAGATTCACAGATGATGCTTCAGTGAGGCCTTCTATGTCACCTTCAGAGAAAGGCTCAATGAAAGATAACAGAAAATACTCTTGTTATTGTTTAGGATTTCACTCACTGTTAAGTATAAAATTTATCAGGCTGTTGTTAACATTCTGCTCCAGGTTCAAAGCAACAGGGAAACACGGTTTCTTAAATGGTTTTTCATAATAGTAACAATAAAAACATAATTAATGGGTGCCAGGTGACACTACAAGGTGTTGGGCACGTAACTTAAGGCTTTATATCTTGAAACATCTGTTTTGCCCAGCTCAGACCAATCCGCAGAGAAATTCTTGGTTCTGTCACAAGAGCGGTTTGCCTTGTCCTGCCCCTCTTGAATGGCAGCTGTCCATATGCTGCTAGCGAGGCAGCAAGGCTCTCGTGCGTTTGCTGTAATGCGTGTGCTGTTAATAGAAACACAGGTTTCTACATGACAACCTTACGCTAGGAAGACTAGGTGCAGCACACTAGTTTAATCAAACTTCCACAGATGTAGCGGTAAGTGCAGTGAAAACTCTTAAACTGCGGAAGCTTGATTAAAATCATTGCCAGAAGATTCTGGGGTCACTCAAACTACCCTATTCCAGTGTCTCACAAATACATATATTTTTGACATGTTTTGGGCTAAGATACATTTCTTTACTGTGGAATCATGCTCTGAGCAGGTGTATGCTTGGAGAACCTCCAAGTAAGAGTCAAACAGCGCGTTGCCCCCATGTCCAGCCAGTGCGGGACGTGCAGTGCACAAAGGGTTTGGATACATAACGTGCGCTGCTGATGGAGCCAGCCAACCACAGCCCCGCGCGGGGACAAACCACTGCTGCTGCGGTGCCTTGCGCAGACACAGCCTACACGCGGCAGCAAAACGATGAGGCAGGAAGGAAGAACACAAAGTTGTGGAGCAGGATCGAATAGCTTAAGTCCTCCTGCTAACGTTAAAGTTTCATGATGCATACAAATGCATTTTCTAATCTATAAGGGACCTAATATCGAATAATTTTGATAGTTGACAGCATACATCATGAGTTGCTAGTTTGCATGAAGCTAATTTTAGGAAGGTGCAAATTTGTTAACAATGATTGAACTAAATAACGTTATTTTTTTCCCATGGAGTCTGGTATCTAGGACTTCTTACGCAGCAGCTGATGACCTCCCTGTAAAACCATTTAACCGTCCTGCTACTCTTTTCTCTCTATAAATGTGAAAACATTACCAAACACTGTCCTAAATGTAAAAAAATGCACTGCTTAATGGCAGATGCTATTTTCTGTGACAAAGTGTACATTTACACGAGGCTGACTTAGGAAAAATATGTAATTACCTTTCACGGTTGGTGTTTCTCAAAGTTGCCTTACTAAAACATACCTGAGAGAAAAAAAAATGGTATTCATCATTCATTTTATGCATTATGTGTATTACATATATAGAGATATGAGAGAGATAAAGGTGTAAATATGCTAGGTCCTTCAAGCTTGCCTTTAGTTTAATTTCAATGAAATTTCCCATTTTTTAGAAACGGAAATAAAAGCCAAGAGGGGAAGGCCAGCTAAGAGGAGAAGGGGACGCGTTGGCCCGGCCCGCGGCGGCGGGCGCCCCCCGAGCACGTGCTCGGGCAGGAACGCGCTTTTCTCCGGGGCCCCGCGCTGCCGCTGCCCGCGGGGCTGCGGCACCGGGCGCCTTCGCTCGGG
>JAWLRI010001078.1:582339-592480 GCA_034781795.1 Crypturellus tataupa
CGGGTCCCGGCCATGGCGGCGCCGCGCCGCGGCCGCCCCCTGCTCCTCCTCACCTGCCTCTTCGCGCCCTTCCTCGGCGAGCCGGGTCCCGCCGCCGGCCGCGCGCCTCGCGCCGGTGAGTAACGGCGGCGCCGCGAGCCCCTAGCCCGGCCCGGCCGGACACTCGCAGCAGAAGGCGGCTCCGGGGCGAGGCGGGAGGGCAGCTTGGGAGGGCTCCTGTGAGGAGCCGCGGGTGAGACCGGCCCGGCGGGGAGCGCTCCCGAGTTTTCCCCCTGCGTTTAGCCAAAACGGAACGTAACTGACAGGGGCTACGATTAAACCCACTCTTCTGGGCCGCCTCCTTCTTGGAAGGAGTCAAAAAAAGTCTCTGCTCAACTAGGGCTTGTCAGGTGCACAGCAGCCGTGGCCGCTGCACGACACGCTGCACGGCCGTGACACTTTCCAGGTTAGTAAATGACCCTCGGGATGCTAAAACGCCTAAGTTAGTCTGAGTTCTGTCTCCATAACCCTACCTGAGCCGCCAGCAGTGCCGCTGCTGTGGGACGCTCTGCGCTCGCGGCTGAGGTGCAGGTAAGGCTGCGAAACGCGTGTTAAAAGTAACGGCCGCGCCACCTCACGAGCCTCACCAGGCGTGGAAATACTGCTTTGCCCACCTATAATGACAACCGCCTTAGTTTAGCTGGGCTTTACTTAAATTTTGAAGAGTCAGTCGCCTAATTTGATCAGGATGTAACTTTTGAAGTTAAGGGCTATGAAATATTGCGTGGAGCTAAAATGCTTATAACATTACACAGAGATTAAAGGAGCAAAATCGATGCTCCTTCAAAGAGCTATTCATAAATAATTCTTTCAGAGCGTTGCTTGTACATAATTTAAGGCTGTACTCCTGAGAGTTCTGCAAAATGTCTTAAAGTCATAACAGTGCAGTTTATTCAAAGGAAATTCAAAGAAAATCATGTCTTTGGAGTTTTAGCTCAAAATTTGCAAACAATGAGCACCACAAATCAGTATAAAGCAAAAAGATTGATTTGACACTCTATTTTTAATTCAAAACTCTTCTGTTACTACTAATTATTATTTAAAAGATTACTCTTGGCCTTAGCCGAGAAAGAATAGTGTCTTTCTCCATGGTAGAAGAAAATATTGTGTGAAATTGCTGTGCTATATTATATAGCGTATATATTGCAGTGTACGGAGTTATTCACAGCTAGCGTGATCCAAATTTTTTCTTTCAGCACGAGCCGCAGGTTCTACCTTGAGTGAGAATCATTTATATGTGGTTATATATATATATATAAAATATATATAATAAATACATTGGGAAAGATTTTATATTGTATTTATTCTAAATAATGTATTTATTTATAATGTATTTATTCTAAAATAAAATGAAACTTCTTCTTCAAAAAGAATAAAAAAAGTATAGAATTCTAGGTTGAACTGTAATAGTAACCTGAATTAGAATTTCAATTTTTTTTTCTTTAGGGGCACTGCTTTGCCTGTGACATCTTTAAAGAAGTAGAAGTGGATGTGACCTTGTTTTTATGATTGTATGGAAGTGTTTGAAAATGAACTTGCCTTTTCCCTTAGTTAATAGCCTGGAACTGAACTAACCATTTATCCTGAGTAGTTCTGGGTTTATAAGGCAAAATACAAATTCAGTCTAATTTAAATCAGTATTTAAGTTTAATCCATACTGTACATCTTAAACCAAGTGATGGAATTGAGATGTGTGAATTCTGCTGAGAGAAACTGCATGTTTTAGAATTACTCAAATATAATTTTATAATTAGGAAAGACAGGTTGCTTGTGATTTTTCTCTTAAAATGTTTGGTGCTTTCTTTGGAGACTTTTAGGGGGGAAAAATGAGCGTTGATTTGCAGAGAGTTGGGTGTGTTGGTCTGCAGAGAAGTCATTCCCAGGCTGATCCCACGTGAGTTTGGTACGATGGCATCTGCCTAAATCCCCGCTCCGCTCGTGCCTCCTGCAGGTGCCTGGTTGTGGTGCCCTGTGTGCAGGCGGGTGCTGGAGTGCGTCTGCGGGCACAGGATAACGTCCGTCCACGACTCGTGCTGCACCCAGGGTGCCCTGGCACCTTGTCAAAGCCCCATGGCTTCCTTGCATAAATGTTTTCCCAAAATTGCCAACCTGTGTTTACTTCCATGCTGCCTGTAATTAAATCCATGTAAATAAATGGGGCTACTTCTAAGATTGTTCCTTCTGTTCTGTGCACTATCCACACTTCCTATATGCACAGCTCTTGCACTCAGCGTTCCCCCATGCTGTCCTCATGGTCCATCTTCTATGCTTACTGATGGGGAGAATTATGCAAATCCTATGCTGTATTTAGCGGGAAAATGGTCTGAAGAGAGATGATTAAATCTTGGATGTGTTGAAGGTGGAAGGAAATTCCCACTGACATCAGAGAGGCCGCAGTTTCTACGGGGAGGCTCTATCCGTGCTTTCAGGCAGCCTGGCCGGTGGCATATTTTAGCTCATACTAGCTGTTGAGCAAGGAAAAGGATCAGTCTGTCTGCTAAAAACTGAGTGGAAAATGCTAGCGTGAGGGATCTCGACAGGAAATGCTATTACAGATCTGCGGCACGGCACAGCGATGCTATAGGCAGCTGTTAATCAGCAGAGACTTGCTGACCATGGCATCGCTGTAAGATTTATGAAGCTGTAGGTTAAGGATACTGCTTGGTGCATCACTTGTTTTTACAATAAAAGCCTTAGTATAGTTGTTCAGAAAGGAATGTCTTCTGCTCGGACTAGCCCTTAATCTAAAGACTGAAAAGGGAAATGCGAGTCTGCAGTTGTTCATATCTGCAAATTAACTTAATTACTTGCAAACTCCGTGACAGCACAGTCTGTTGATTGGATGAGGAGCAATTATCCCTTGATGCTAAACTATTAGGGGATAGTTTAATTATCCTTTAAAGTTATCAAGCTGGAAACTTCAATCTTTTGAATTTGAGTTGAAAATAGGAAGCAGCTTCCCTACCACATATAGACTGTCGACCTCTGGTCATCTTTGAAGCTGCTAAGCAATGTTGCAGTTTAATCTTCCTATGAAGTTTAAAAGAAAACTAAAACCCCCTCAGTTCCCATGTGGCTAACAGCTGCCAGATGGGTATTTGTATGCAGTAAGAGAAAAAACAAGGCTATTTCTTCTTACTCTCAACCTTTGAAATCCCCAGATTCCCTCTGACCAGAAGAAAGCAAAGCAAACCACAAAGTATGCCAACAAATAATGTGCAGGAGTATCCTTCATTCCCATATTAATAGCTATAGGAGTGGGGTTTGACTTTTTTTTTTCTTTTTTATTGTGGGGAGATGGACTGTAGGGGGAATATCTGGCTTTTCTGATCTTTTTTTTTTTTTCCCTCACTAAAGAGGATAGTGTTAGCAATGCTGGTTTTGCCCATGGGCCTTTCTTCTGATAAGGGAACTTCTTTCTCTAGGCTTGTGTTTGGATTCTTGGCATCTGCTAAAGCGTAGAAGGAAAAGTCGGAGGGGGGGGACTTAGGCCCATACAGAAGTTATGACTCATGAGCCTTCTAAGGCAGCGGCAGTGCAGCAATAAAGCTTCTATTTTATTCTTCATTTAATATCTTACATATCTCATCTACTTAATTAAGTAATAGAAGATTCTTTATAATACAAAGGGAAGCTTGGAGAGAGCTCTGTAGTCAAAATTGGACATCATCTCATTATAAATACTTTTTTTTTCTTTTCTTTTCTTCTCTTGTCTACTGCAATACAAATGTCACTTGCCAGATCACCAGATACTGTGATATGGCTAGATTGTGTTTGCAGAAAAAAAAAAGTAAACTTAAAGGAGGAAATGCACTCATGTTCAGTGCAGAGTAAACTAGAATTCATAAGAAGGTAGAAAATATTTTTTTTCTGTTAAGTTTTTTATTTCAAAATGACCTTTGATTTAACTTTCAGAATAACATTTAAATATTACCACTGCATTTCTGTACTTAAGAGTTGTGTAAAAATTATGTAGAAAATATGCTATTTAAACTTTTGGTATGGTAGCAATACAAATACTAGTATACTGAATAAGAGTCCCTAATCATGATAATGCACCATTAAAGAGCCTGGTGTTAGCAGTAAAGTGTGTCTATTTAGTCACGTCCTTGATACTGTTCTGTTGCATTATAGTGATACAAGGTTATAATCTGATTTCTCTAGGAATATGTTTCATCTGAATATGCACCTTAATATTAGACTTCCAAAAGTGACCCTTGCCTACTCCTATGCCCCTCAAAATGTACTAGGTAGGGATTGAAGGAAATCATTAACATTTGATTATACCAGTTTTGAACTTTGTCCTTGAATGTTTCAGGACCAGACTTATATCTGGAATCCCAGTGTGGTTCTTAAGCACTTTATCTGAGGAAGTGCAAAGGAAATATACTTCAAAGAAAGCTTATTCTCTAGACAAAGAGAAAGTGTGCTGCTCTCCTGTTTAAAAAAGCCAGCAACAATTTACTAAATTATGCAGCTGAATAGTGTCTTAACTGTAACGCTCACTAAATATTTCGTTCATAACTCTTCCATGTAGAGTTTGTTTTTAAATCACTCGTTTGATTTGATAACGTTCATATTTCCTTTAACTAGGTACTGTCTCTTGTCTTCTAGAGAGAACTATTGACCAAACTTTAATTAAAAACAGCTTGGGAGCAATTTTTTACAGTAAGTGCCTTGGAAGCTGACAGTAAGTATCCCGAGAAGCTGGCAGTGCCAAAAGTTAGATTTACAATTGCTGCTAACTAATATTAAGGTGCTAGGAAATTGTATTCTATGGTGGTACAGTATGAATCAATGTTAAAAGCATTTTTTCTTTTTTTCAAAAGAATAGCTTTCTCTTGTTTATCTAAAGCTTTTAAAAAGACCTGCCCTCAGCCACAGTAATGGAAGTTAGTTTTGAGTATTTTAACAGAACAGTAACAGATACACATTTTGTAATGCTCTTCATGTATTTGAGGCCAGTGCAATGATTTTTCTTTCCTTTTCATTAGTATAGCTTTTTATAGCTCATGCAAAGTGCTTTTATTAAAACTTACTAATATTTAGGGGAAAATAATGGGATTGAAATTTTAAATACAGTCATGTGTAGGATCAAACAATTAATACTTTCTACATACTGTTGTGGCAAAAGTGTGTACTGACTACTTTAAAGTTTAAAAATTAAATTATCAGTCTATTTTGTGCATAAGCGTTTGTTTCCGCTTTGCATAATTCAGACTTTGGCATGTAATATTTTTTCATGCGATTTAGATTTTTTTTTTATTCCTGAATATGTAATCAAACAGAACAAGTGAGCGGAAGAGAAATTATATGTGTAAATGAGAAAGTAAAAAATGTTCCTGGGATTTATGGTGACAGTACAGAGCACCTTTGCTTTAGGCTGCAGAAGTTACCTGATCCCAAGCAAAATGCAACCACTCAGGTTCAGGCTTCGAGTTGCCCTTCAAAGGCTACAGATCCTCATTTTTTTCTAGTGCAGTCAGCTAGTAGCAGGGATGAGCACTTCCATAATTTTCTATCATCTGATTTAGGATGAGGCTAGAACTCTGGATTGCTTGTTTGCTAACCAGGTTAGTAATGGGTTTAACCCCCCTGGGCTCTTTTCTAACTGTTGTAGCCAGTCTGCTGTTTAAGGCATTAGCTGTGTGTTTTCCTCTCTTGCTCTCTTCTATGCCTTTCTTCTGCTCACCACCAGTATTTACACAGTTTTTTCTTTTGGTGTTGCCAACACCAAGAAATACGTTTAAAACTTGCACACTTTATTATAATCCCAAAAGCATATAGACACATAAAGAAGATATTAAACATATAGATTCTGTATAATGAGTTGTGTAATCCTATTAAATAAGGAAAGACAGGTCATCTACTTTATTTTTACTAACTCCTAGCATGTTGTTACCATCTCTAACCCCCTGTGGAAGTTCTCCTTGGTATTTGCTGTCTGTTACTGGCTATGAAGCACCAGTATGTCCCAGATTCTTAGAAACAGAATTGATAAGCAGAAATTGGAAGAGATGTAGATGTTCCAGTGGCAGAAAAAAAAGTTAGCAAAATGTGATGGAAATCTATTTTTAACAAATCTGCTCATTAAGGTTGGAGTGTAAAATGTGTGGAAAAATATTTGAAAGTATGAAACACTGTGAAACACAAACTTTGTGTGAAACACAAAGAAACACTGTGTTTAAGACAAGTTTCATCAGGAAATGTAATGTACCCCCAAAATGCTGTATTTCTGTAGACAAATGTAGGAACTGAAAGTGCAGCTCTGCCTCTGCAGTGTTTCAAGGTTAATTAAGGGAGAGAGAGAGTGAGTGACTATGCAGCTGGGTATTCTCAAATTGTACAAAAAATAGAGTTGTAGCTATAAAAGGCTAATGCCATTAATGCTAATACAGAAATGAAGTATGAAGCATTAGGCTGAAATAACATAAAACTGCATAACTCAGGAAATAGGGATACAGAAATAAAGAAATTGAGCTGTGTTTTCAGGAAGCATTTATTTAAGTGTCCGTAAAAAGCAGGACCTGGCAAATCCGCACACTTGCTCTGTGTTACAAAGGGGAGAGATTCTCTGGCAAATGCAGGTTTGTTGAACCTAAGACTTCATTAAAAATAAATATACTTTAACCCAGTGGCTGTGAAGGTAACTTCCGCACGTGGCGTAGTCTGTTGTTGCGTGTGTGTCCTACAGGCTTGGATTCAAATGGTCTTTGGGAGCAATTCCTAAGTATTTTTGTATATACACTGGAAGTGTTGCATGGCTTATTGCTTACCAGTTCTTTACTATTGCAGATGCAGATGTCAACAATCCTGAAAGAGAAAAACAACATTGCAGAGGGTACCCAGATAGTAGGTCTTGAGTACCACTGGGTGCTCGTGAATGGCTGAAATATAGCGCAGAGTCGTACTTGAAATGGAGGGGTCAGCACACTCAAAACCCAAGACCTGTTCTGGCGCGCTGGGGACAGTGCAGCAGTGCGTGGAGTGATGTTGGGACTTGGTGGGGAAAGGAGTGCTCCTCTTGTGCTCATCTTGTTCTTTCAACTGTATTCTGATTCAGCTCCCGTGTGGGATCTCCTGGAAAAGATTGTGGTAAAATGCTGAGAACTGATGCAAGTGTGATGTTATCTGATGCAAGTGACAATTTAGTAATCCTAGACACTTAAAACTTTATTTCTTTTAAATTTCTAGAAATGTCTGATTCTCTGAGTATTTAAATATGAAATTCATAGAGTAATGGTTTGTAATGCTTTTGTTACTTGTATTTCATTCACTTTAGCCTCTTTTATGAGAAAGGTTAAGCATCATGAGTGACTTTCTGCATGTTCCATTTTCTACTTTATCTACTTCTGTTATATTCACTAAATTCACCTCTTCTCCAAATAAAATAATCTTCTAAATCTCTCCTCATATAAATGACTCTCTGGCTTTAATCTCTTCGTGCCCTTCTCCTGTGCTTTTCTGTTTCTGCTATACCTTTTTTTAGGTGGATACTGTTAGTGAACACAATTTCTAGATAGCTCATGGCACATGCTTATATAATCATATCGTATTTAAATCTGTATTCAGAGATGATTATTAACATCTTTCTATCTGTGAAACTGACTATAATAGTTGCTATTTTTTCCCTCACTGGTTTCAGTCCCTGTAACTCTCATCAGTGAACAGCAGAAATGTCTATCTGGAGCAGCATTCATGTCTTGTGACGGCTGCTCTGACTTCTGCAGGAGCTGGACGCTCGTTCAGGAAGTGTATGCAGCTTGTGCTGTTTTCTGGAGGCCATGGTTTCGTTCAGCTCTTGCAAATGCCCCTGCTGGAAGTTGTTTTCGCTTGCTTTACACAGTAACTCTTTTTTTTGTCCTTGCCTCTCTTCATGTCGTCTCCAGGTTTGTCCTTCCTGTGTTATTCAGGTTATACTGTATATTGCATGAGTTCTCACAATGGAGAAACCTTAAACTTTGCATCTGTGTAGCAGTTTTTCTACTGATACACTTAAGTGAGAACGATCGGACTTTATTGAATTTCTTAAGGGAAAAGACCGCAGTTGCTTGATAGGGGTATCTGTTAGGGCAATTTACACATCTAGTCATCTTTTTAAATAGATATTTTTCTGCTGTTAACTAGCAGAGATGAAATCCTAGCCTGAAATAGTATCCCTGCTATGCCAGAAGTGGATGTGGAGCAAGGAAGTGTTTTGTTTTTTTTTTTCCACTCTGTGTCATGTCTTTTTGTGGCCTAAGCTATTTTACACACACTTTGTACCAGTAGCCACTGTGATTTTAACTTTGTTGCAAAATCTTAGTAGGAAATAGGAGCTTAGAAATCAGACCAGCATAATCTTTGGTACTGCTTGTTAGATAAGCATTATTTTTGAGCATTTCTGTTTCCACCTTGTTTCATGCCATTCCCTTCTCTCCTTCTCCTGCTAAGGAATTACCTGTTTCATCACTGTGTCTTCATCATCTTTAATTCAGTAGAAACGTTAGCATATACATCTGTGTTTTAGTAGAAATGTTAGCATATACATCTCAATGGCTTCCATTTGAGCGAGATAATCTTGTGTCAGGATCTAGGAGAATTGCATAATTGTGGATCTGAAGATTTAAATCATTGTCCTTAATCTCCTATGCTACATATACATGCCAGTTGGTCCCAGGGCATTCATGTTTGTACGTCACCAGAATTTTGGGCAATTTTATGCTCAGGGCATTAACCCGCATTTGTACCTCTTTAAGAAGCTGCTGTAATATCTTTTTTCTCCAGCACAGACTAATATTTGTAAGTAGGGCATTGCGTTGCATATGTAAGGTCTGGTAATGCAGAGCAGTGATAGAGCTGATTGGCAACTGCATAATTAATTATTTCTTACACTGGAAAGCACAAGTCCCAGGCTGACATCAAAGAAGGGGTCATTTACAAAAGCTGAGAAGTGGCAATGCTCCCCTTCTGCTTTCTAATACTTTTTTTTTTTTGCCAAAAGAGCGTAACTGTCGCTGTGTTGTTTTGATTCTTGGTTACATTTTGATGCAGATTTGCATAGTTTTCAATGTGTAGTGCTCATTGCTGCAATATAGTTTTGTGTGGGGAGGAAAATTGCCAACATTTTCATTACTTAAAGCAACCTACATTCTTTCCACCTTGCAGTGAATTAATAATTTCTTACTTGATCAAAATTAATTGTAAACTTTGTAACAGAACGATAGGAAAAATGCTGTTGAGCATATTTTTTGCTAAGATTTTCTTTAAATCACAGACTTTAGAATTTCTACATAAGGTTCTTGGCAAGGGCTCACTGGGAACAGAAGTTTGGGACAGAAACTTGAGGGCGTGTTGCTGGTGATTGTAAAGCATGTTTTTGAATTCTCACTGATTTTGGAATTGTTTCTGTCTCCTGGAAGCATAAAACGGAAAGAAAACAGCAAGGCTGTTGGTTCACATCTGGGTAAGGGTGGGTGCCAGATGCTATAGCATGCAGTATTAACAAGCAGGGACAAAGTGGTAGGCCTGCTCCTTTTGCGGCTGGCCATGAAATTCTGGAGAGTTTTCAAGCCAAAAAAAAAAAGCCCTAACATTGAGAATGGGTTGCTGAATGTTGTCCTACCTAAGAGATCTTTGCTTAGCTGCTTATCTTCTGGTGGTCGAGAGTCTTTGCTCATTTCACTTGTACTGGCATTATCAGAGATGAAGTTAGGTCAATATTTGTATTTAATAACAGTATTCGTTTGACTGCTGCCTTGTTTTGGGATCTCCTTGGGGAGGAAGGGATCTTCAGGCTTGGAACAGCTGCAGTTGAATGTGCAGTGGGATTATGGCACAAAAAGTAAGAGTAAAATATTATCTACTTATCCAAGGGACATTCTTATTCTAACTGAAAATGAAAGAACTGTGCATAGCATTATTTAACTAGAAAGCTGTTTTTCAGTCAGTTTAGCACTAGGATAAGGCAGAGGATAAATAGGTCGTTAGCACATGTGGTTAAAGTGTAGGATTTTTCCACGTTCCTTTGAGGAACTACTGCAAAGCTTATCCATCCCATCTGTGAGCACATAAATGTTAGAGGCAATAACATATAAAACATGAAGATACTGGTGTTTCAAGC